>CM076575.1:1733629457-1733958651 GCA_034641835.2 Pinus albicaulis | reverse complement strand
TGAATTGTTATATAGTGCCAAATTGTGCTAATTGAATGTTTTAAAATATTCTAGATAATTGCATATTGTACATTGTTGTGTATAAGTTTTGGGGCACTCGGCTTGTGTTAGGTTATATCTTGTGTGCCTTGTGCATCTTGTGCTTCTTGCAAATTCTTAGTTAATGTTCTACTGTTTATATGAACTGAACACACATGTGAAATATTACCTGTGTAAGTTATGTTGCTTTGTTTTTTTATGGCCATGGCTAGATAATGTGATCCTTGTCTTGGTAAATATTTAAGTGGGACACATTTATCTTGGAAATGAGTGGCATAAGATGAGTTATAGGAAGTTCTTAAGTGAACAAGGCACAATCTACTTGTAGTGGGTGCAATTGCTCAAGATATTGTGGTTGAAGCAGGCTAATGTTGTCACATAAACTGCAATAGCCAAGGACTTGATTGGGTTCCCAAGTCGTGAAAAAATGTAAAGGCTAGTTGTGAGGACATGAGTGCTAAGGCATGCTAGGGAATGCTAAGATGTGCCAGATAATGCGAAGGCATGTCGAACATGATAAGATGTGCCAAGTGATAAGGCATGCCAAGATGTGCAAGGGTGTGTCAATGCGTCCCATGGACTATCAAGGCAACAAAATGGAGAAACAAGTTAAAATACAAGGAAATTAACACATAAGAGGGTTAATAGGTCATCAAATTACCTTTTCCAAGAGGGTCATGCTAGGCACACCAACAATAGGCGCCAATAGGTGCCAAGTGCCAAGTCTTAGTGCATTCTAAGTGCCAAGTCTTCCTTTGTTTCTTCTCATCTAATTTCCAAACATTGGTCTCAAATAAATTTAATATTAAACCATGCCAAATCACACCAAGGCATCTCCACGTATTCCATACATGCTAAGACTTTCCAAGCGCCAACACGTGCCAAGCGCCAATATGTGTCAGGGAGTGTTATGCATGCTATGAAGTGGAAGAGCATGTTGAAGACTGATAAGATGTGCTAGAGAGTGCTAATGCATGTTCAGGAGTGTTAAGGAGAACTAGGACAAAACATTAAGGGAGCACTAGGTAAAAATATATGGAAGTTAATGAATATGAGGAACGTGTGCCAGGACTAGTGTTAATGAGTGCTAGCTATCATGCCAAGGAGGGAGTGACAAGGTATGCTAAGCATTGGTAAGGCATGCTAGGGGATATCAAGGCATGTCAAGAAGTGACAAAGTGTGCTAGGGAGTTCTAGGGTGTGCTAATTATATGTGCCAAATAGTGCCAAGATATGCCAATACATGCTAGGTGCTAAGGATGTGCAGGGTGCCAAGGTATGTCAATATGTGTCAAGAAAGGTCAAGGCAACAAAAGCAAGAACCAAGATAAAATGCAAGGAAATGAACACATAAGAGGGTTAATAAGTCAGGACTTTATCTTTTTTCAAAAGGGGCATGCTAGGCACAATAATAATAGGTCCGAATCAATGCCAAGTGGCATTGTGTGCCAAGTGCTAACGTATGTCAATGCATGCAACCAAGGTGTTACGGGGCATGCTAGGGACTACATGCATGCCAACACATGCTAGGAGAGTTCTATGTTGTGCTAGCACATGCCACCCTGTTCTTGGGCATCAATGTCATGACAATATGTTCTAGGTACAAATATGTTCCAAGATACGCGAGATGCTAAGAAATGTTAATGTGTGCCAAAAAATTAATTTAAGGTGTGCCTAGATTATTGAGGAGTGTTAGGTATGTAGAAATTTGTTGAATAAATCACTTATTCAATGGAGATTAACCTGATCACACATCAATTTCGAATTTCATGCATAACACATAATCTCTTCTACAATTAATTGTCACCTGCGGAAAGAATAGAAGCGATAGCACATCAAATCATCACACACATTAACACAGTATGTATGGGGAAAGCTTATAGATGAAAACCCCTAAGCTATTCTATATATTAGATGGAGAGAACATGCAGAAAATACATAGTACAAACTCCTCACAAGTACTAAGTACTATCTCCCAAAGCTACACAAAAACTAGCTTAGTTTTGAACAAGTCACAGGTTCAAAACACACCCACTAATTTCCCTTGCCTCTATTGCGCAGTCAAGGCTGGTCTAAATAGAGATCCAAGTTCGAATCTCACTGGCTCCACCTACGCAATTTTCATTGGTAATTTCCTCCAAGTGTGGTGCAAATCTCATGCACAACTAATGTCGCAACTGATAGCTAACTCAACCCTTTCATCTACCTCTTTCACTTGTCGCCACTGAACTGTCCATGCACTGAGTTAAAATGATGTGTTATTTAGTTGAATAATGAGTTAATAATTTGTGAATTAAATAATATTTAATTCACACAACTCATCTCTAGTGTATTAGCCAGTTAAACTAAATACAACTAGTTCAACTAGTTAACCAGAACACCACCTCCATTAACTGTCCCATCAACTCCACCGAACTCCACCACTTGAGCTCTAATGAAGTCAACCATGCATTAGCTCAACTAACCCATAGGAAAAGCGTATTTCCTTCTGGCAGCTGCATGCCCCACCTCCGGGGGTCAAACTGAAGTGCTCCAAGAGAGTAAACTGAAGTTTAGAGTCCAAATATTATTAAGGGTAAATAATATTTGACTGTTCTATTTTTAGCCCGCCAGTCTAGAAATAGACTTCGACCTAAATGCTAAAAATAGAGATCCATCTATTTTTACCAACATGACCAATCCTCCAAGAATAGCATACTACAGCTCCCGGTCCATGATCCATATGTCTAAAAATAGACATAGTCTAAAAATAGACTTTTCGACAAAAAATCACATGTGTGGTCCCCACCTAGTTTAGGTGATCACTTTCCAACTAGGATCAGGAAAGATGTTTCAGGAGGCCTGCTTCACTGTTTCTTGTTGCCATTTTCAAAAAGGTATTTCTCAGTAATAGAATTGAAAGAGTTTGATTAAGTATTAAATATTATATTTCCTACACACACTAGTGGAACTTTATCTAAAGGGAAATTTCTAGATAATAAACTTAATAGATATGAATCATGCGTTGGCTCATAGGAAAACTATATTAGAATAGTCATTACTTGAGGGAAATGATACACACTAATTACTTCTTAACAAATTGACTGAATCTAACCACTAAGGCATTGGTCATATTATAAAAAAATACTCCACAATAATGGTCTTAAATCGTTATCTTTTGACAAAAAATAATTTAATAGGCACATAGCGTTATCGAAAACTCATTGGAATGATCAAAGATGACGAAAAATTTTTGACCGTCACCAAAAGTAACAAAAAGAGCATTGGTGAGGGTCATTAAAAGTTCGTCACTAGAAGTGTCACCAAAGACAGAATTAGTGATGGGCCTTTAACGACCCTCACCAAAAGTGTTCTTGAAAATGGCTTTGGTGGTGAAACTTAAAGGACCGTCACTATATACATTTACAATGACGTTTTTTTAAGGACTGTCACCATATGTGACATTGGTGACGGACCTTAAAGGTCTGTCACACTGATTTAACAACTGGCTCTAGTTCTCATATCTAATTTAAAGAAAGGGTATCCCTTGTTAACTATGTAGAAAAGGTAAAAAATAAACTGGTGAACAAGGTCGAAAGAAAAGTCTAGTACAAAATTTTACTAGTCAGGAAACGTGATGGTGGGATACACATTCATATCGAATTTAAACACAGATTATTGCAACCTCTTATTTCATTGAGCAATTTGGAGGAATAAATTTATCCACATGAGGAAAAATACCAATTTTCAGTGTTGGTCAGGATCCTGTTGAACACATTAAAATATGTGAATTAGAATGGTGAAGAATTAGATATAAGGATGAACGTGTCTAGCGACACATGTTAACAAATACACTAGCTGATATTCAAAACAAGTGGTACAAGTTAGAAGAAGCAAGGGGCCAATCCCTCCAATTGAAGGAATTAAAAGAAAACTTCATTCAAGATTTCAAATTTCAACCAGAGGAGGCAGAACTGAATGATGCAGTATAGGAAATCAAATAATTTGTACTAGAAAAGCCAGTCGATAAAAAAAATCTAATAAATAATTTGTTAACTTGCAATTATATAGCCTATACTACATAACACAAGATTGCAAAAAGGTGAGAAATGGAAGAATCACCCATTTATGGTAAGAGTTTGACCTTGAATAAGCATTTCCTGGAAAATTATAAGAAATTCCAAGCAGTATACAAAGTTGAAAAACATGATAGAGATAAACCGGAAAATTTAAATTTCCCATCCACATACCAGGAGGTAAAAGTCGGGAACAACGACTTGATGAATCAAAGGCACCCGATTGAATGGACGCAAAAATTTAAATAACAAAATTCAACATATCAAATGATGATTGAAAAAAAATCACTCGACTTGGGGACTATTGGTGAGGGAAAAAATAATAGAATTTGTCGATTTTCTCAAAGAATAACAAGATGTATTTGCTGGAGACTATATATATTTAAAAAGACTAGTTAAAGAAATGGGAGAAATGAAGATCAATCTGATTCCAAGAGCCAAGCCAATAAAGAAGATACTGTATAAATTGGCTCATAAATAAAAACATATTGTACAAAATGAAATAGAATGAATGCTCGCCAATGGTATTATATACCCAATAGAAACATCATAATGGGAAATACCTATGGTTCTTATATCGAAAAATCACGACCCAGCAAGGCTACACCTTTGTGTTGACTATCACTGATTAAATAAGCTCACATTTATTGATCCATTTGCAAATCCTTTTTCCGACAAAATAATTAATGAAATAGTAGGACGTGAATTCTATTCCTTTACATTTGAAATTTCAGGGTACAATCAAGTACCCATAGAAAAATAATACCGAGAAAAAACAACATTTGTTACAGAATTCGACTCTTTTGCATATAGAGTAATGATGTTCAGACTATACAATGCACCAAATGTATTCTCGAGAATTTTTGTCAAATAATTTCATGAATACATATATAATACCATGGTTGTTTACTTTGATGACTTGGAAATATACACATTATTAAAATATCATGTTCAATGGTTAAGGATAATGCTCAAAAGGTGCAGACAGATACGACTATCACTCAACATAAAAAAATGTATTTTTGAAACTCCCATCGGAATACTACTAGGTCATGTTGTTTCAAAAGATGAAAATAAAGTTGATATGGAGAAAATAAAGGTAATTGGAGATTTGAAACCCCCATTTAACCAGAAGCATATTAAAATATTCCTAAGACACACTAGAGAATTTGGCGGAAATTCTGACGGCCAATTCGTCGCTATTCCGACACATAGTCGTCGCAAGAGCGACAGTTCGGGGGCGGACAAACCGTGGTTTGTCATGCCGTCGCCGTTCCGACGCAAGTAAAAAGTGTCGCACTATCGACACTTCTTCCGTCGTTCCGAACAAGCATCACTCTTCCGACGTCTCACAAACCGTCGCGCCTCCGACGTTTGTAAACTGTCACACTTCCGGTGAAATGTGGTTCGACGTTTGGAACGTCGCTCTTCCGACACTTATAAACCGTCACAATTCTGACGTAGCGTGGTCTGACGTTTTGGACGTCGCTCTTCCGACGCTTATAAACCGTCGCAGTTCCGACTAAACGTGGTCCGACGTTTTGGCGTCGCTCTTCCGACGCTTGTAAACTGTCGCAATTCCGACTAAACGTGGTCCGACGTTTTGGACGTCACTCTTCCGACGTTTGGAATGTCGCTCTTCCGACGTTTTCATGCTGTCTCTCCTCCGACGTTTCTGGGTTGTCGCAGTTCCGACGTCTACAAGGCGTCGGTAGACCGATGGAGGGTTCAATTTTAAAAAAAAAAAAATTAAATTTTAAAAGTCGAGAAACGCTGTTTTGAAGATATTATATGAAGTAAAACAGTCCATGAAAGTGAAATAGCAGTATGTAGAATAGTAATGCAACAGATAGAGTACCGACGTCCATTGTTCCAAATACAAAATAAAGTACCCAAAACCCTACAACAGTGAAGTAAAACAGTCCATGAAAGTGAAGATATTATATGAAGTAAAACATTCCATGAAAGTGAAATAGCAGTATGTAGAATAGTAAAGCAACAGATAGAGTACCGACGTCCATTGTTCCAAATACAAATTAAAGTACCTAAAACCCTACAACAGTGAAGTAAAACAGTCCATGAAAGTGAAATAGCAGTATGTAGAATAGTAAAGCAACAGATAGAGTACCGACGTCCATTGTTCCAAATACAAATTAAAGTACCCAAAACCCTACAACAATGAAGTAAAACAGTCCATGAAAGTGAAATAGCAGTATGTAGAATAGTAAAGCAACAGATAGAGTACCGACGTCCATTGTTCCAAATACAAATTAAAGTACCCAAGACCCTACAACAGTGAAGTAAAACAGCCCATGAAAGTGAAGATATTATATGAAGTAAAACAGTCCATGAAAGTGAAATAGCAGTATGTAGAATAGTAAAGCAACAGATAGAGTACCGACGTCCATTGTTCCAAATACAAATTAAAGTACCCAAAATCCTTGAACAGAGAAAAACGCTAATCATGTGAGGAGTGTGATATGTCCAAAATATATAAAGACCATCAGACCATATCAATAAACCAACAACATAGACCAACATCACTAGTTTTGAAGGCAGAGTGATAAACATTAATCATTTTTTTTTCACAAGAGAAAAAACACTGTTTTGAATATATTATATGAAGTAAAACAGTCCATGAAGTCATTACATTTTCACATCTGAATATTGGAACCCAACTATCCATCCAGAAAAGTGGAAGTCCCACCCCAGACAATGATAGAAAAATACCCCATGTCACATACAGGGACATGATATAAAACCCAGTAACGGTCCACATGGAGATTATAGACAATCTGAGAAAGCATCCAAATATGCCCGAGGCATCTATAAGAAAGTGAAATAGCAGTATGTAGAATAGTAAAGCAACACATAGAGTACCGACGTCCATTGTTCCAAATACAAATTAAAGTACCCAAAATCCTGCAACAGAGAAAAACGCTAATCATGTGAGGAGTGTTATATGTCCAAAATATAAAAAGACTATCAGACCATATCAATAAACCAACAACATAGACCATCATCGCTAGTTTTGAAGGCAGAGTGATAAACATTAATCATTTTTTTTTTCACAAGAGAAAAAACGATGTTTTCAATATATTGTATGAAGTAAAACAATCCATGAAGTCATTACATTTTCACATCTTAAGATTGGAACCCAAATATCCATCCAGAAAAGTGAAAGTCCCACCCCAGACAATGATAGAAAAATACCCCATGTCACATACAGCGACTTGATATAAAACCCAGTAACGGTCCACATGGAGATTATCGACAATCCGAGAAAGCATCCAAATATGCCCGAGGCATCTATAAGAAAGTGAAATAGCAGTATGTAGAATAGTAAAGCAACAGATAGAGTACCGACGTCCATTGTTCCAAATACAAATTAAAGTACCCAAAATCCTTGAACAGAGAAAAACGCTAATCATGTGAGGAGTGTGATATGTCCAAATATAAAAAGACCATCAGACCATATCAATAAACCAGCAACATAGACCAGCATCGCTAGTTTTGAAGGCAGAGTGATAAACATTAATCATTTTTTTTTCACAAGAGAAAAAATGTTGTTTTGAATATATTATATGAAGTAAAAAAGTCCATGAAGTCATTACATTTTCACATCTGAAGATTGGAACCCAAATATCCATCCAGAAATGTGGAAGTCCCACCCCAGACAGTGATAGAAAAATACCCCATGTCACATACAGGGACTTGATATAAAATCCAGTAACGGTCCACATGGAGATTATCGACAATCTGAGAAAGCATTCAAATATGCCCGAGGCATCTATAAGAAAGTGAAATAGTAGTATGTAGAACAGTAAAGCAACAAATAGAGTACCGACGTCCATTGTTCCAAAATACAAATTAAAGTACCCAAAATCCTTGAACAGATCAAGAAAAACGCTAATCATGTGAGAATTCAAAGTAAAGTTAATCTATTAACATTGCGAATAAAATTACATCGAAGTCAAAAACATTGCCTGGCCATACTCATGGCAAATTTGTCATCAAAAAATCAAAAAATTAAGAAGACTGCCCTCATACGGGGAAACCAGTCTTGAACGTTTAATTTACAGAATTCAAAATATTACTTAAAGGTCCAGCACAGTAAAATAAACTAAAAGCAGCCCAATTAACTGGGCCTGCTAAGCAAGAAAAACAAATTAACCAAACTAATCCTCCGCTGGTTCCTCCACGATTCGGCACCATCCTTCGGAAGGTCCATGATCGGTAGGTGCTACCTCCACATGCATGCCACGGCTCCCCTCCTGAAGGCCCGAATGCTGGCCGGCTTTTTCCGAGCTCAGACCCGCCGAACGGGTGCATTCTTCCTCCGTTTGGGCCTCCTCGCGGAAGACCACGACGAGGTGCTAAGTTCCGGGCGGTTGAGGGTGCGATAAAAGGAAAATTGTACGTCTTGTCATTAGGAAAGGTATGAACTAAGCAATTAAGGAAGCCGAACGAGAGAATCCATCTGACTGCTCGCTCCACTACAAGCCGACCCGCCCACTCCTAGTATTTGAGATATCGACCTAAGTAATCTTGGGTAGCGGAAGTCATCTCTCGGTGAGTCTTTGGAGGAGCGCGTGATTGACCTCTAGTGCTCCCCCTGCGCCAACGCATCCTATGACGCACGCGAGGCATGGGTGCAATCGCAGTGGGCACAAGAGACGAAGAAGCAGAATTCCAATTAACAGAGGAAGACAGACAGAGAGTACAGAACCGAGAGAAATGGAAATATGCAGCAAAGTCTAGGCAGAAGTTCCGCTGGCCACTTCTCCTTATCATCGCAGTTACCGGACAGTGTAATCCAGCAACCGGCTTGTCTGAAAAACCATGGCTAAACGCCATTTGGCCTTAATAAACAAATATGGCAATGCAATCAAAAGGGCGCCCATCATAATGAATCTCGATCATTAATAATGAGAGCGAAGGCGGATCAAATGGAGCGTGCGGAATCGCTCGAAGGAAGTGGAGGTCCGATCTTGAACGGTGTTAAAAATTAATTAATGTAGATTTGATGTGAAAACTTAATTGAACAGCGTTAAATGTTAATGCGAATGATATGAAATCGCCATATCCATGTCCCATCACCTTAAACGCCATCGAATGCACCCGCAGCCGGGAGCAGGGCAAGTTGTTATTGAGGACACGTGGCAGAAATTGATTGGAGCGGATCTTTGTTTGAACTTGTCCTTGTAGTAGAAATCCGGACCCGTAAAATATTAGGGCGAATTTGATAAGAAGTCGCGTCTAAAATCTTGACGTCGCGGGCTATTTTGGAACGCAATTCCAATTAGTTTAGATATGGTTTACTCAGCAGTTTGAAGTCAACTGACTGAAACTTTGAACAATTTCTTATAAAATTTGTGTTGGTTTTCTTTGATAATACACATATTAAATCCACGCTTAATAAGAGACAAAATTGTTGTGCTTTGAACACGACCCGAGGATTGGACATGAGTTAACAAGCAAAGATAGCAGGGCCAGGACATGCACCGTGGTGAGCCCTGCACGAAACCACGAGCGGAATCACAAAGCGGGTTACCCTGCTCATAGCACCCTATGACAGCGGTATTTCCCTGTTGAAACATTCCATAGGGAATGCGACAAGTGGCGAAGTGACCCCGGTCCGGAAATAGCATTCAACACCTGCATCGCACGTTAAAGCCCGACGTTGGAAGCTGAGCGAAATTTCCAAGAGTCATTGATTTGGAGAAGGGCCATCGGACGGTGGTCGCACGTTGAACTTGCCCAGAGGTTAACTAAGGTGTGCGGAGGATAGCTAGGTACGATACGAGTGTTTGATTGGTTATTGATATATATAGGTGGGGCGGGAGTATAATGAAATTGTTTAATTAAACGATTGGCAGATAATTAGCATAAGTCTGGAGCGTGATTGTTGTAAGGTTGGGTGGTGAAATATAGAGCCGAAAGTTCATTACAAGTTATTTATTTAAAAAGAAACGTGGAGTATAAATACAAAGTGTTGAAAGTTAAACATTAGTTATAAGGCTTGGAGATAATATAAAGTCGGGAATATAAATTAAAGTCCAACCATTGTGGATAGTATTTATTTATCAAATTCTATGAATTTGATAAATAAACCCGAAGAAAGAAGAAGTCAATTAAGACTCAGGCTGGAGGAAAAGAACGGGGTAAACCAAGGGAAAATGTTGACAGAGCGATTGTAGACACACCAGCTCTCCTTGGGGGTCCAAATTCAGTTTTGTTGCGTCACACGATGATCTCTCTTCTCTGGCATTTACTTGTATTGAAGATCACTATTCTAGGAATAAGGAGTTATTTTCTCCAAAAATAACCCTAGCCAAACATTGACAATGCATCAAGGATATCTTTCTATGCTTCATAAGCACATTGTTCTACTTCTAAATCATGTCTTGGAAGTGGTTGTTTTGCTGGAAATTATTCACCAGTTGGTTTCATACCAAAGTCTTTTTCACATTTTCAGCATCCAATACATGAAAAAGATAATGGTTTAAAACAACATAAATATTTGAAATTTTGCAAGAATTGTGTGGCACACTTTGAATATGAATTTTGAAGTCAAGTGCATGATGTTGTATAGGATCAAGTGTCATTTTGAATACCAAATGTTTCACAAGAAACTTCTCAACATGCTACCCTGCAGTAAGGATTAAATGACAATATTGCATCAACTATTTCCATAATAAAAGTGCACCTCGGCCATATGACTAAACAACTACAAATGTTGTAGATCTAACAAGACCACACAATCAAATGTATTCCACAAGGCCAATAATGTATGAAAAATGAAAAGGAGTTTGCAACCAAAAATACCTTAGGCAACTAATTCAATTAGATACACCAAACCATCAGCAAAAAGGAAAACCAGCCTACTCAAAAGGCAAGCGTTTACCTCCTTTGACAAATTTTTGAGTTCCGAAACAAGGGCCTTTATTGTCTTGTCAATGCCCCTAGTAATTTGAATGGGGTTTGCACCTGCTGCAACAACCTAAACAAAAAGGTTTCATTTCAAAATTATTTTCCACAAATTTAAGATACAACCATTGTCAGTTTTGTATTTCCTAACAAGCTCATAAATTTTGACAAAAGAACCAAATTTTTTTAATACCTGATAGCAATTTTTTCACTCAAAAACTATCTTAGACTCGATAAGCCCAACCCAAAACTAAAAAACCAAACACCATAAGACCCTACAAAAATGAATAGATGATCTTAAGACTCAATAAACCCAACCCAAAACTAAAAAACCAAACACCATAAGACCCTACAAAAATGAATAGATGATCTTAATCCGGTACCATCGACAAAAAGTTACCTTTACACCCTCACTTATTAAACCCTGTGCTGTTGAATTTTAACTTCAACTGCTGCAGCAGAAGGACGGATGCAGCAGCAACATTTTTTTTGGAGGTTGCTTGCATGCCATCCAGAAATTTAATTCAGCATTTAAAATTCCTGCAAGTTTTTTTTGTAGACGGCCGCAACCATATTTCTGTACAGGATTGTATTTAAACACAACAACCAGCATTAACGCAATTCACCAACCAGAAATTAAACAAACAGAAATTTACCCAACATTTTTGTAAATTCAAAAGGAGGACACGTGGAGCATTAATATTGGATCGCATGAAATTGAAGGGAATCTGAAAACCTGAAAACCGGACCCGAATTTTTTATAGGGCACATTGGATTGAGAATTCGAGTTAAAATTAGGCAGACGTCGGCATCCCATTTTGGAACGCGAATTTGGTTTGAAATTCAATCTATTTAGACTTTTGAAGTCCGACGGAAAGGGTTCTTTAATGTTTTGATAGTTTAATATATACATATGTTATATATATATATCATATGCGAAATGAAAGGTGGGCCATAGAATTTAGTTTTAATTTTATTTTTTAAAAAGAGGGTTTATTATAATATGTTTTATATGTTCCGGCATATAAAAATAAAAAGGTCGAAAAAGCTTGGTAGTTTTTTTTATAGACAGTACGTAAATTTTTTATTACATAGCCGTGTGTAAAAAGTGAAAAACTGAGTGTAACTTTTTAAGTGTGTATGCACAGCAGTGCGAAAGGGAAAAACACAGCAGAGTGTTTTAGAGACAGAGTATGTTTGTTTTGAACAGACAGTGAGTTGGTTTTATGCACTGCGTTTTGTAGCAGTCATAATTTTGTAATCCCTCTCGGTGAGGAAGTAGTGTAATAGTTTTTTTTTGAGTTATTGAAGGGAATAGAAGTTTGTTTTCAAAGTATTGAAACTCTGTCTCCTGTCAAAGAAATTTTTATTTTCTGTGTGTTAGAGGAAAGGAGATTTATGGGTGGTTCTTATGAATCAACCAACCATTCAGACCATGCTCATCAATCCAAACCATAAGTATTATGTGACAATATTCAAGCAGGCACTCAATCGGATTTCTGAAGCTATGTTAGAGAAACCCTAAACTCTCATTGAAAATAGGTGAAATGTGGCACCACTCAGAGATTGAAATGTGCCAATTGGTACAAGTGGTAGACAATTGGCATGCTCAAACAACGAGGTGATGCAGGAATGACATGAGGGAGAAAATATCAGAAAAGCCCCAAATCTGGAGAACTAAAGCTCATCACCAACACGAGATTGACAACTTTACATGATGTAACCTATGAAATCGTAAATGGAGAAATCATAGTAACAATAAAGTAAGCTATGTAACAATAAAGTCGGATTCATCCTGGGAGTGGTAATGGGAGAAATCATAGTGAACCACAGGAAACATGCAGAGTTGCTTACAATCAAATAGATGAAAAAACACATACAAAAAACCTAGATAATAATCATGAACAAACTTAATATTGAATTATGAACTGTAAAGGAACTTACAAAATGTGACATTACGAACCTGGTCAAGCGCACAAGCAAAAATATCTTGGACATGACCCTGTTTGACAAGTTGTATTGCTCATGATGCAAGAGGATTTGTACCTGCACTGCTAAGTCAATCAAAATCCATCATTATCTATACAATAAATACAAGTAATTGATGTAGTATTTTTTACTCTAAGATGCATTCTTATGATAATGTTAGAACATATGTTGAAAATGTCAAAACATACTTGAATAAGCTCCTCTTCGTTTCAAGAACAATTTATTGGAGTCGCATGAACTTGGAACAAGCCTCCCACGATCTGAAAGAGTAGCAACTAAGTCAACGGTGACTTTTTTGTTGCTACGCTGGATCGAGGGAGGTTTGCTCCAAGATTAAATCGCTCCAATAAATTATTCTCTACTAAACAGGGCCAACCACGTGAAGGTGGAAGCTCTTATGGCCCCTCCCCCCCCCTCACATCACTATCAATTCCCCAATACCCAATCTATATTTCAATTTTTACTTTCATGAGCATAAAAAAAAATATTCAATAACTAGTAAAAAAACAATTCAACAAAAAGTACGCAAGGAAACATTGCAATTAATGCTTGACATAAAAATAGTATGATAAATGAGTTTTTTATATAACGCAAAAAACGTTCCAAGTATGGTAACGTTTGTCTTATAATAATACAATATTTTACATTGTCAAATTTTCTTTTTCTTCTTCCTATTTTTAAAGCTCCTAATTACATCATCAATATGCTAGGTATCTTGCTCTGTTTCGTGCCTTTGCCCACGCCTTTGCCCCGGCCCTGGTTTGACGTATTCCACGATATGCAGGCTCATCCAGTGATGGGGCATCGCCTACAAAAACATATAATATTAAATTTTAATTGTCAGTTTTTAAATATCATTGAACTAGTTCGGTAATATTAATAAAAAAAAATTGCAATGAGATTATTTACCTGGTGCACCAGTTGTCGCCGCTGACCTAGTTGCATTGTCACGATGTCTGGTCTCATCCAGTGACGGGGCATCGCCTCCAAAAATAGATAATAATTAAATTTTAATTATCAGTTTTTAAATATCATTGAACTAGTTCGATAATATTAATAAAAAAAATTGCAATGAGATTATTTACCTGGTGCACCAGTTGTCGCCGTTGGGACTGTTGCCCTGTCTTCCTCTCTGGTGGTAAGATCCTCAAGGGAAACATTCTCTGTCATTTAAACAAAAAACATTATAAGGACAACCATCAAGGCATAATTAGAAAAAATTATAAGTGGAAATTAATTACCGTCACGGCCCTCACTAATTGCAGCATTGTCGGCCTGGTCCCCACTACAATGATCAGGTTGCACGAGAGGATCATCTACATCTGGCTCTAAAACTGGGTTATTTACCTCGTCGGTAGTGTTGCTCCCCTGATTTAAACAAAGTTGTTAGACATTAAATTTATGGACGAAAACAAAAATATTGAAAGGTTAATGTTTTACCTTATCAGGCATTGTAGATCTTGGGACCTGCCCCAAGCTTCTGCGACGTTCAACTACAGCTTGATAGCCAAAACGGAAAGCAATATTTTTATCTTCCTCTGTAGTTATTGTTCCAAACTCATCACCCTACATTATATATGATTGTGTATTTTTAATCATATCTGACAGGATTACAAAAACGTTGGAAGGCGATACAATTAATTATAAGATGTTTAGCTACTTAATTACAATTCTTGCAGCTAATTTCAAGTAGCCACCCTGGCCGAGCTTGTGATGGCCCTTTTTCTCTATCCTAGCTTTGGTTGCCTTTGAGGTGTGAGGCAACCTAGCATCAAAATATTGAAGTCAGATATGACGTAGCACACTTTTATTTTAGACATAAAGAAAATTAAAGCTATTGAATTAAAGTTGTAATTTACCTTGCGGGTCCAGTTGGCATTTTTCCTTCTTTCTTTGCCCTTTTCTCTTTCCCGTCATGGATGAGTGCTCTCCACTCACTCTCTGAAACTGCGAGAGGACGCTCATATCTAGGGTTAAATTGCAATTGCGTCCTATAGGTGTCCCTGGTATATTTCAAATATTTCCCGGCTACCTGAGCCACCGCTTTTCTGTCAAATGTGCCAACCCCAAAAAGGGCTTCTAGATAATATAGAAGTTCTTTTTTCAGGTTGGAATTCTGGGAATTCCACCCTGTACGTATGGTTGGGCCAAAAATTACCAACGCATGGCTCTCCAGAATCCTGTAGAACTCATTGTTTCCTACACAGAATAAAACCAAAAGAAAAAGAGGATATTATCATTAATTTAAAAATAAAAATCATGATAAATATGTTTTAGATAAAGTACATGAAATAGTTAAAATATTAAAATTTACCTGGGAGTTATACATGCTTTATAGGGACACCCTCATCGTTCACCAACAACGTGCCATTAATGGTCCCTGTGGAGCTGACACGTGTAGCTCCAGGAAACGCAATAATGTAGTTGGCCATATCATCCTCATCATTGCCAACACGTTCAGCGGTTGGCTGGGTGTCTACTTGGGCAGGGTGTGTTTCTTGGCTAGCACCTAAAGGAGTAGAAGGTGTACGAGAGGGTTGTTGGGCAATCTCTTGCCCTTGTGTCCCACTACCACCAACATCGGGTTCAGAAAATGCTAGAAAATGCTACATACAAAAGAACTTTTTGTTAGTTTAGTCAATGTAAAAATTAAAAATCAAGCTATCACAATTCATCTCATGCAGAACAAAAAAAATATCCTTTTGACTTTTTATTATTAGCTGATATCTTTCTAGCTGCCTCATAAGATATTGTATCCTCTCTTCTGTTTCAGGTGTTTGAGGCGCGTCTATCAAAGTATTAAATTCCGACCTTGCATCTCGTGCCTTTTTTTGCAACAAGAACACTGGAGATAGGGATGAAGAAAGCTCTTCCTCAAAGAGGGAATCATCAGGTGTACCATGGCTAGGTATCTGCATATTTGAACAAAATTAATATTATTTCAATTATGTAAATAACTAAAATACCTGAAGATAGAGCAATGCTGGCACTTTACATGTTCTTCCGCTGGCCTCTTTCCGCGATCATCCCGTCTCGGGGTTGTTCCTGCACTGCTCTGATCAGTCTGCCACATTGCAATAAAATTATAAATGTAAAACTTGAAAACAATATCTAACTTGAAAACACAAAATGAAAACTGAAATAATTTCTAATAAGACACCGGAAGACAGAGTTAGAGTTTCAAATATGCCTTGCATTGAATTCAGTTCTGGAAACATGTCATTGCACATTAAGGCACCCAAACATTCAATCCACAAATGATATATTTAAGTAGGCTTCTCCTATTCTGGGAAAACACCATACCTATAATGCATTCACTTGCATGTATAAAGGGAAAGGAAAACATCTTTTCATACAACGGTGACAAAGGCATCTTGGGGAAATGTATCTTCACTTTTTATTTATGTTGTTCACCCACACCACTCTCGTGTTTTCACTAATCCTGTTTTGTCATTTTTGGATTCAAATTAAGTTAAGGCCTTAAGTATTTTTTGACCTTTCGGTGTAGTTTTATAAGTGGCATGTATGGATTTTCCATTAATTCTGCACTTTTTCTCTTCATGCGCATGTTTCCCTGGAAATCAAATGCATGATTTAGTCCCATACATTTAACAAGTTGTTGGATCAACTCCATAGGAAATATCATGTTTCCTATTCAATCAAAATTTATCTCGGTTAGGGTAGGTAGGAAGGTTTTCCCTTTGTATTAATAGGGCACTTCTAGCTTGCATTTTTATTATATCTTTCAAATTTAGTGTCGTTTCAATTAGGGCATGATTTTTTGCAACTTTCAAGGTGAGAATGAACGAAGACAAATTTTTGTGATGGATGACTGTATATGACTCCATGGCCAGAGGAAAAGGCACTAATCTACTTCTTCAAATATCTATAGTTCTCATTCACCTCATATGGAGATGGTCCCTGATTTTGAGCCAAATGTTGCAACAAAAAGTTCCCCCCCTCCATAATTTGATATTCAATGGAAATTTCTTAAATTGATGATGGGGCATGATTATGGAACATTGGCACATACATATGTAATGGAATTCCAAGATCATGATATATGTTTGCATATTTTTATGGCAATGTTCCACCAAGTCCCCTGGAGGTGGGAGCGAGGGGACGAGGGAGCGTGGGAGCGGCCTATGCAAAAGCTCCCTACCAATTTTCAGGAAACGTGGGGGGACGTCGGGGTCATAAAAATTATAAAATTGAATATTTAAAATGTAAATATATTTTTGCAAGGAATGTATATACAATCATCATACACTTGCATCATGGAAGATAAATCATAAATGATAAAATTACAAATCGATGAATGATGAATCATATAATTGAAAAAAATTTAAAAGTTAAAAGTTAAAACATACATCATACAATCATGCATGTAAGTTTGTCAGTTTGTAACTATATAATCATTAATGTAACTACTAACAATGTACAATGAAAATAAAGTTTAAGATATCATATGACATATTATATCAAGATTCAAAATAGAGTTTAAACTAAAGTTTACAACTCAAGTCTGAAACATAAAACTTAAATGCAAATAAGTTATGTCTGAAACATAAAACTTAAATGCAAATAAGTTATGTCTGAAACATAAAACATAACATATGAATATCAAATGATATCATCATAATGATAAATGAGCATAAATGCTCAAGTTAATGCCCCACTAGTCTCTGCATCCAACTTCTGCACGAATATATCAAGATCAACCATGTCAACATCTGAATCAGAATCACTTGGATTCTCAAATATGCTAAGTGGCACATCAACTTTTAACACGAAACCATAAACTAAAAGGGGCGGTGAGGGGACGTGAGGGAGCGTGAGGGAAACATCCCCTAGAAGTCCCCAAGACCCCGGAGCGTGAGGGGGCGAGGAATCTAGAGCCCTAGGTGGGGGGGCGAGACCCCATGTAACATTGGTTTATGGAGGTGGTGGAGCAAAAAAGAGCTCAAATAGAGCTGAAATTTTTCACATAAAAAGGACTGTGGGCTTGACTAATGGTTCCATTTAAAAAATGATATCTAGACGGAGAATAAGTGTAGCATGCAAACATGCATTGAAAATCCATCTGAGTTTGCATTGTATTACTTATGATGGATTCAAATTTGGGTTTCAAAATGCCGGGTTATGGCATGATTTTGTCGAGAAACCCTTAGTTGGATTCTCATGTTGGTTTAATTTATATTTTAAGTTTGTTTTGCAGTCTTTGGGTGATAGTAACTCATGAACTAGGTTACCAATGTGTAACAATCATATTTCAAGAATAAAGTTGTGGTTTTTTTATATTATTATTATTATCTATTAGCTACGAGTATTGACACCTAATGCCTGGAATTTTGACATCTTGATAGCATGGATAATTTCGAAAATGTTTCTAGTAATGTTAACATAATAACTATCATTACGTGTCTTCACTTTTTCACCATAATAGACTTGTGATATGGACTCATCACACAACTTCATATGCTATGTCCCAACAAGTTCAAACTGGTTGAACCTACCTCATAGTGTGGTTATTAAGGACAAGTTGCTTGATATATAACTCAATAGCATAGACCACGTTGCAGTTCTAAAAAGAATCCTCAAGTGTCAAAAAAAACTTCACAATATGTTCTACTATAAAGCCTTTTGGGATACCTAAAATAATATATGTATCATTGATGACTTTTAAAGTATGACAAGATCCAGAGGGAAAGGAAATCAATGGAAGAGTGATCCACCAATGAGAACCTAGAATTTAGCATCGGATGAGTTAGAGTCTAGGAAATTGAAACCCTATAATTTTAATTAGTGATGAAGGACATCACATAGGTAATTATATTTTCATGTAGAATAATTTGTTAATTCAAATTTAAACTACATAATATGAAAGGCATACCATAAATTTTTCCACGTAAGTCCAAACAACCTATAAAAAGGGAAAACCTTCTTTTCCATGGGAAATAATTTACCTTTCCTTTTTCAAGATAATCTAAATCACAAAAAATATGAACTATACTGCACACATTCTTGGATAATGTGAAAGTGGAAAAAGAATACCCTACACAAGTGATGCACACATGTACATTTGAACACTAATATATTTTTGTAGTTGAAATGCAATGCTTGTTTTCATTTAAATGTAGGGTTTTTAAAGCAGGGAGAAATAATGGCTGCCAAATTAATAAGATTTTCTTTGGGAAAAATTTAAATCTTGTATTGGGTGATGAAGATAATAGAGGGTATTGAATCTTGATTCTTGACATCTAGAGAGAACCCTACAGCCTAACAAAATCCAATGGAATTGACCAAAAAAACCCAAATAGAGTCAACCCTACTATAGGAGGAAGGGCCTGCAATAAGAACTTACCATTTTGCAAGAGCTGAGGGTGAACGCTGAGGGCGAATGTTGTTCTGCAAGAGCTGAGGGCGAACGCTGAGGGCGAATGCTGAGGGCAAAGGCTGTTCTGCAAGAGCTATGCTTGTTTTCATTTAAATGTAGGGTTTTTAAAGCAGGGAGAAATAATGGCTGCCAAATTAATAAGCGTTTCTTTGGGAAGAAATTAAATCTTGTATTGGGTGATGAAGATAATAGAGGGTATTGAATCTTGATTCTTGACCTCTAGAAGAACCACTCTGACCTAACACAATCCAATAGAGTCAGCCAAAAAACCCCGAATGGGGAGTCGGCCTACGCTCGGAGGAGGAGCTCGACAAGAACTTCCCTGCGGCCCACAGAGGCGAGGTGAACGGCGGGCGAATGTTGTCACCAGGCGAGAGAGAGGCGAGACGGCGGCGAATGCGAGGGCAAAGGCTGTTGCAAGAGGCGAGAGCGAATGCGGGGCGGGCTTGTTCTACAGAGCTAAGGGAAAATCACGCGAATCTTTGTTCTGCTGAAACTCGAGAGCGAATGCTGAGGGCGAATGGTGTTCTGCAAGAGCGGAGGGCGAATGCGCGCGTGATATCGGACGTTAATGTAGCACACATGTACATTTGAACACTAATAGATTTTTGTAGTTGAAATGCAATGCTTGTTTTCATTTAAATGTAGGGTTTTTAAAGCAGGGAGAAATAATGGCTGCCAAATTAATAAGCTTTTCTTTGGGAAAAATTTAAATCTTGTATTGGGTGATGAAGATAATAGAGGGTATTGAATCTTGATTCTTGACATCTAGAGAGAACCCTACAGCCTAACACAATCCAATGGAATTGACCAAAAAAACCCAAATAGAGTCAACCCTACTATATGAGGAAGGGCCTGCAGTAAGAACTTACCATTTTGCAAGAGCTGAGGGCGAATGCTCTTCTGCAAGAGCCGAGGGCAAACGCTAAGGGCGAATGCTGAGGGAAAATGCTGTTCTGCAAGAGATGAGCGCGAATGCTGAGGGCAAATGCTGTTCTGCAAGAGCAGAGGGCGAATGCGCGCGTGATATCAAACGTAGCTATTGCGACAAATACGAAACATTTTTATGTAGCGCGCATATAAGTTTCGAATTTTTATGTAGGGCCCATATTATTTAAGAAATTTGAATTTGAATTCATCGTTCGACATAGATAACACAATGTCAGACCTAATCATTAATCACGACTGGAATCACAAGGTGAATTGACAGAGATTGGCGATGATCTTCCCGACGCACACCTATTCAAGGTTGAATCAGTCCCAATGGAACTTAGGGAAATAGTGAAAATTCTCCACAAAGGTAAACCAGCAAAAGCCTTTAATAAAAAAAATAAAAATATTTTAGATATTAAAGCAACACCATACACATTAATAAATATCCTATAAACTAGGAATCAAGGAAGTACTTTGGAGGTGTGTCCTTGAACATGAAAGAAAATCTATTATTGACAAAGCCCACAAAGGTGGAGCTGGAGGAAATTACAAAGGAGACACGACTGCTCCCAAAATAATGCAAGTTGGCTTGTGGTGGTCGACTATATTTCGTGATTTTCATCAACGTGTACAAAAATGTGACATATGCTAGAGAATGGGTCAACACATTCCAAAACATCATGTACTATTACATTCCATAATTCCATCTCTTCTATTTGAAATATGGGGGATCGAATTTGTTAGTACATTCCCTAAAAGAGAACATGTGCAAATTACATTATCACTGCAGTCAAATATGTAACAAAATGGGCAGAAGCAGAACCGGTAGTATCATACACAAAGGAAGGTGCAACCAAATTTATATATGAAAACATAGTGACGCATTTTGGCTACCCCTTGGTCCTCATTAGCGACATAGGAACACACTTTGTTAATAGCACATTTGAATTACTCATAAAAAAATTTATGATTGAACATAGAAAAACTACTGCATACCACCCCCAGGAAAATAATGTAGTCGAGTCCTTTAATAACACTCTGCGCAAAGGATTATTGAAAATATGCAACATAGACAAGGCTGAATGGGACGAAAAAATTCCAACAATTTTATGGGCTTATCGCATAACTTATAAGCACTCGACGGGGTTGACGCTGTTTAAACTTGTTTTAAGACAAGAATAAATCGTACCACTTCATTGTTCAAAAAATGCCGAAGCTGTGTTGAGCATACTTAAATATAATTCAAAATTATTGACACAACGACTCAGAAAATTACATCAAGTAGAAGAAGAACGACTGCATGCATTATATTATCAATAAATTAGTAAGGACCAACAACAAGCGTGGCACGATCGGAACCTATAAGCTAAACATTTTCAAGTTGGAA
This sequence comes from Pinus albicaulis, assembly GCA_034641835.2. Lineage (NCBI taxonomy): Eukaryota > Viridiplantae > Streptophyta > Pinopsida > Pinales > Pinaceae > Pinus > Pinus albicaulis. The sequence continues at coordinate 1,733,936,921 of CM076575.1, read as the reverse complement.
ATTTAGTACTACTATATGATAGTCGAGTGAAAGGAAACCGAAAAAACTTGAAGTTAAATGGCTCAACGCATTTTTTATTGAAGATGTCTGACTGTCGGGAGCAGTTCAGTTAAATACATTGCAGGGTCTCCTTTTCAAGTCACTTGTTAAGTGTGTTTGTCTAAAAAATACATTACGTAAATAATAGCTAGTATAGGTTAGCTGTAAACTATTAATATCTAACTGACCAATATGTAAAAAAGTAACTATTTAATAAATAAATAAATAAAATTAATTATTAAATTCTTACGTTTGTCGTTTTTTGATTCTCTTCTACTTAACCTAATCTCTAACATTAATAGAAAGTTGTTAAAAATATAATTGACATAACAGTTGGCACAAAAATAAAAAACCATTCTAGGTATAATCATATAATCATACGAAGCGACATCAATGGAGAGCGAGGCCGACCTGCACAACCTTTTAAGAGAAAAGAAGAGTTTAGAGTGATACTAACACCAAGACTTTTAAGGTGAAAAACATAGACAAAAGAGCCGATCTATATCTTGTAGCCACCATTCAACAGAACAGACTCGTTGAGTACAGTTCCATAGATGGCTAAACATATAAGGAAATTGCGACTACTTACTGGAAAATAGTTCGCGAAATCCAGTACCACAGAAATGCAACGCACATGAATTCAACCGAGAAAATTACAAAAGACAAACTATTGGATTTAAAAATCAAGGAAATCAAGCACGACTGCCATCCTCTGACATGTCGCACACCTCACACATATCAACAATGTTAGATAGCCATCAAGGGTCATTTCAAGATTCCCAACATTTACTGCCCACTCCGTGGGAAAGGTGGCAAGCTGATGCCATGCACGAGCGAGATAAGAATCATTATATCACACGAAAATTGAAGATACATACCAGGGGAACTTGAGAAAATGAAAAGCATGGTAAATTTAATGCCACCTCTATAAAAATCAAGGAATGTCTTGGGTTTCTCAAAATCTTGCCATAAATTCCAAACAACTTTCCCTGTGACTTGGAGGATATCCTAGAGAGTACAAGTATTATAATATTTGATTTAGAGGTTCTTGATTTTCTTCGAATAGATGGATTTATTGAATATTTCTCCATGATGAAACATAAGGCTATATCATATGAAGAAGAAGCTACAATCGAACCTAGAACTAAATCTTGGTTCAACCGTGCTAGTAAAATAGAACTTCAAGTTTGCACAATATCTGCCAGGAAAAGTTCAAAGAATCCACATGGGAATTTTTTTTTTATGCTTATCTCAGATGTTCCTAGACGAGAAATCAATGGAATGTTCAAATGGATTACCTAGAGAAAGTCGTAATACACATAATTATTGGAGCCCCTTTGGTTGAAAATATTCAAGGGATGAAGGAAGAACCCTCCAAATACTTAGTGAGAAGATTTGAAAATTGTGTATGGACCAACCACATTCCATTTATGGCACTACCATCCATGTTATAAATGGAATCCCCTACAAAGGACCTAAGGTACCAACCACAACCAATGTAAATCAATGGATTTTAAAACTTTCTAGAGAGGTTTCTGGGAAAAATTCAAGAGGTATGGTGATTAGTTAAGTGGAATACCCCTTGTAAAGATGGATATGAAATTTTTTTCTATGTTTGACTGTGGCAGGGCGAGCCTCATATTTCAAGCTCACAATTCAATAGTAAAATTTGGAGTTCAGTATATTTGGGTAGATAATGTAGCCGACTTGATTAAATCTAAATGTCAAGACTGCCAGAATTCCAGTATGGCTATTCACTTTCCTTCTTCGTTGATATGGATAACTATGAAGTTGAACCAATCAATTGGGGAAGCCAAATTTACAAAGAAATATCAACCTATTATGAATAATTTAAAAATTTTCTCTAGTAGTTTGTTAGGGGAGCCTCAGTCTCTAGGCCCCAATAAATTTTTTAGGAATTGGCTATTGAATATTAAGAATATATCCAATAAGTGGAGATTACCCCAACATGTTCATCATGCCTTACCTCCCTTCTCTCATATTCAACTGTGCTTAAATTAAGCTAAAGTCTGGTATAATAATTCGTTGGAGGTCGGCCCCTAGGAACTCCCCTACCAACCAAAAATAGAACACATATTTGATTCGGTATGCCATCAATATAATATTAATTATGTCATTCCAACCGCCATATTCAAACCTACCCATGACATCGTCACACCCCTGAAAGACACTAAAGTTGAGGAGGAAGTTCAAGCTATTTTTTACCTGAAACCCTTCAAAGTTGATCTATCAGTACCCCTTCTTGAATCCTCACACAAGTTTGCTTGTAGAGAGAATACCAGTCCTAAGTATACCCCTTCCAAAGTTAAACCATCCAAGTGGCATAAAGTGCTTAAAAATATTAAACTGACTGATCTAGAAAATAAGCAGTAGTTGGATGAAGTTCTTAAAGATATGCAGCCTTAAGAAACAAATGTCAAGAATCCTCTTGAGAATATAACTCCATCCACCATAATGCAGGTTTGAGAGGCCATAGAAAGTGCTAAAGGCTTGCTTGCTGATAATATCGAGCAAAAATTAGGGGAAATGATTTAGAAAGGAAAGCATAATACTGAGTCATCTTCTCAATCTCATAAGAAAATAAGTCATTTTTCCATAGTTACCGAGATTGAATTAAAAAATGATACTCCTATTCATTCTCTGACCCGAATTGTTGAACAACACAATTGCACCAGCCAAGAGCATTATGATAAGGAGAATTCAGGAAAAAAAAACATGAGAAAGAGGAGTGAAACAAACAGAACTATGATAAAGAATATTCTAACAATAATAAATCTAATGAAGAATAGTCAGGAGAATAGCAATACGTTAAGGACAAGGTAGAGAATCATAAAGCATAATAGGGCCACTCAGATCATACTTAGAAAAACAAGTCCTAGTAAGAAGTAAACCAGTCATAAGATAACCATTAGTACATCCAAAACATCTCATATCCTATTTCTAAGGATAACTCATCAGAGCGAACTCAGTCTAATGAAATCATTAGAGATCTCAACTAGTAGACACCTCGTGTTTCGATTGAGTCGCAACAAGGAAAAGTAGGAGGAGTACCCATCGTTAAAACATATTCTGTAAGTAATATGTTATGAAACCAACTCTAAAAATAGAAGAGAAGAGAGATCAATGCCTTAGAACTCAACCACTTCGAGGGGGAAACCTCCAATACATTACATAAATGAAAAATTCTTGGATGCTACAAATGACCAAAACCTCCTTCTATATATAGGAGTCCATGGGGCCACAATATAATCCTAGCCGACCTAACAATAATAATGTAAGGGCACAATAATAACAATATTGGGGTTACAGGGGTACAACAATAACAATAAGGGGGCTAAACTAATAACAATAAGGGAATAAACTAGTAATATAGGGACCTAACATGCCCCTTTCCTTCAAAAAAGTGTTTTCCTCAATGCTTGAGTAGCTTTGGGTGCTTCTGTATAAAATTCTTATCCTCCCATGTAGAATCTTCAGTGGGTAAGTTCTTCCACTTGATGAGATACTCTGAAATTGATTGATTTCATAGTTGTCGAGTTCTTGTTTCCGTGACTGCTTTAGGTTCCAATATGATTTTTCCTTCCTCATCAAGTTCTAGCAATATTGTTTGAACTGGAAGATTTTCACCTATAACCATCTTTAAGCATGAAACATGGAAAATTGGATGCACTCACAAAGAAGCAGGAAGCTCCAATTTGTATGCCATAGTACCAATATTTTGCAACACCTTGTAAGGACCATATTACTTTGGCGATAATTTATTATCCTTCTTAGCTTTCTTGAGGGAAATTTGTTTGTATGGTTATAGTCGTAAAAATACCCAGTCTCCTACATCAAAACTTCTCTCGCTGCGATGTTGATCTGCCTATTATTTCATTCAATTTTGTGCCAAATTTAGGTTATCATTTAGGAGTTGGAGAAATTCTTGTTGATGCTCGATGTGATCTTCCACTGCTTGAACCTTATAATTTTCTCTTAAATATGATGTGATGGACGGTGGATGATATCCATAAAGTGCCATAAAAGGGGTCATTTTTGCTGCAGTATGGAAGGAAGTGTTATACCACCATTCAACGAGAGGTAACCACTTGACCCATTTTTTTTTTTTATTAGATACCAAACAACGAAGATATCCTTACAAAAATTTATTCACTATCTTTGTTTTACCATTGGATTGAGGATGATAAGATGAGCTACGAGCTAGTTGAGTACCCAAAAAATAAAATAACTCCGTCAAACAATTTCCAGTAAAAATGGGATCTCTGTCACTCACAATAATCTTTGGGTTTCCATGTAGCTTTTGAATTGTGTCCATAAATGTAGTAGCAACTGTACTTGCTTTAAATGGATGAGATAATGCACAAAAGTGTGCATACTTGGTAAGTCTATCAACTACCACCATGATGACACTCTTTCCTTCAGACTTGGGTAAACCTATGATAAAATCCATTGAAATCTCCTCCAAATGTTTACTTGGAATGAATAAAGGTTGTAGAAGACCCGGGGTCTTAATTGTCTCAAATTTATTTTTTCTGGAAAACCAAACATTCTGCTACAAACTTTTGAATATCAGATTAAAGGCCATCCCAAAAAAATTCTTTCTTCACCTTGTGGTAAGTTTTAAAATACTGAGTGACCTCGAAAAGGAGAAGTGTACAATTCCAAAATAATCATTTGTTTTAGTTGGGAAATATTACGAAGATATAGGCGATCTTTGTACCACAAGGAATCATTTTTCCAACTTGTAATATTCCTTTTTCAGGATTTCTCATGAATCAAGCATCAAAAACGCATTTCCAACAACAAATGCAATAAAACAGTGAAATGGACTCCTGGATCCCATATATTATACAATATTCAACTTAAATCCAAGAATAGAGTCGAAACAAAGAAAACTAGGTGGGTTAAACAAATATCCCACACTTAGGATTGCCAAAAAGTGCTAACACCCCAAAACTGCATTTTACCGGAGTTGTTGCTTAATGGACTGCACAGTATAAGAGAGGGTTTACACACATAAATGAAGAAAAAAATTATATCTACTCATATATTGATTATAATTCTGAAGAACAAAAGATCTAATCTCCTTATACAAGATACAAAATAAACTGGCAAGGGTTTCTTGTCAAACACTCTACATACAAGATGGGAAATCCAGTAATTTACTGAAAAACCACTGAAATACTGAATTACATGAGTGTAGAAGGCTGAAAGATGTCTGATATGCTGTATATCCCTCAAGGGCTTCCTCCCATGAAAGGATGAACCTCTCAATCACAAGGACACACTGCAACGGAGCCACCAAACCATGCAATGAACACTGCCTCCAAAATAACACATTCCCTAGAAAAGACAGTGCTGGGAATGTATGGGAAATGTGTGGTCTGATACCACAGATATGAAATAAGCTCTGTAGGTCTCCAAACATATCTCCCAAGTAAAGGAAACCTTCCTCCAATGAGGAACTAGCTCAGAAGCCGGGATTCCAATCCCTTCCACTGCTGCACCCAACAATACTACACAATCTTCGGCAAAGATGTGTTAATGAAGATGGCTGAAGCTTGGTATGAAAAACTGATGTGGAATGATGAATGCAAAATCTCCCAATGAGCTCCTCAAAGGAAATAGGTGGGATTCCTGCCCGGGAACACCCAGTGCTAAACAACACTGTAGCTTGCTAAGCAACCAACAACAACAATTATTGGCAGCCAAGAATAATAATCTGTTAGCCACCTATAAATTTTTGACATAGAAAACAGGTGGCTAAGATGTTTCTGAGTCTTCAAGAGATACATTTCCTCTAAAAACATATCATTCTTGAAGACTCCGTGTGTCTCTTGCCTTTGAAAAGATCTTCACTGTTGTTTCCATCAAAAAAGCCTCACTGTTTTGTGAAAAAGAATGCTTCAAAAGGCCCTGCAATCACCCATTTTCACTCATTTCCCTTTATTTTAATTAAGCCTCCTTTTCCTATTTAGAACCTCCATATCCCTCTAAAAATCCTCCAAAATCCTTTTAAGCCTCTAAAAACCCCTTTTACAGGTTTAAACACCCTTTTCCCCTTTACCGAAAGCCAAGAAATCCCTTGAAAAACACTCATTTTGGCTTTAAAACACCCTTTTTCCATTGAGGCCTTAAGCCCCTTTCGGCCTAGCCCTTAGCCTCTTTTCCCACGTATGACCCGTGCCCAGGACTAGGCACTAATCTCAATCGTAACTATCTTTTACCGCCTTTTCCTTTGTTTCTTCTAAATTTTCAATGTGATGAACATTTGTTCTATCGACCTCCGCTTGAATAATAACCGTTGATCTTTCAAAGATCCAATGACTGATCGCCAATCAAAAAGTTTCAAGTGTCATCCCATGTCCCCACTGATCTGCGATCCCCAATTAAATCCTGACCGTCCATCCATACAGATCCGACGGCTGAGACACCATCGCACCCCGCTCCTGAGCCCAACATCATCGCTCCGCCGATTTAATCTGGACTGGTGAATCCATAAGAACGAACGACCCAGATTTAATCGCGCTCCACTCATTTTCCCCTCGTCATCTCCCCTCCTATCAAATCTCGATCGTTGATCCCTCCTTTGATTCAACGGTCCGCGCTAAATCGCAAAATCAAAACATCGAAGTTTTGGCCCCTACCTTTTCTCCGATGCGATTGGATCTGTGCCTTCCATTTCATAGATCCAACGGTCAAAATTTAATCCACCATTGGCTCTCCCCACCGTATCGCCCACGCATATTTCCATATCGCGCTCTCATCCCCACCGTCAGATCTCCCTGTCCATAATCCAATGGCTGTGGTGCATATTGCGTTATTTTTGCATCTGAATTTTAATGTTTTAAAATTACGCGATGAAAGAGATTTTGGGAGGACACGTGTCAGGCAGTGATGCATATCGCATATTTTTTGGCAAGATTTAAAAACCACTATAAAGCCACGCGAAACCAGTGATCTTCCTATAAAAACTGCTCCTCCCCGATATAATCCTAGCCGTTGATTGTTTGATCTAACGGTTCATATTATATCGCGTCCTCATCCATATTTATTTCATCGGAGCTTCCAAATGATTTCACCGGAAGATCTCCACCATTGATCTCCTCCAGTGATCCAACGGTCTACATTCAATCTCCCTCCACCCTTCCGGTCCCACCACCAAAGGCCCCGATATCCTTCATTTTACCCGTTTCCCTTTGTATTCGCCCAAATATTAACTTTTGTGTTTTAACACTAAAGTTGTTTCTTCCGCCTAATTCAGTCTAAAAAAACTGCACCAGTGAATCTTGACTATTGATCACCATCCATCAGTCTAATCAGACGGTCTAGAAGCCTCCTCGCACCAAACCTTCATCAACTCAGTTTTTCACCATTCCGCAGCGAATTTTGGCCATTTTCCCCACTGCATCCACCATTTCCATCACCACGCCACCATTTCCACAAGCCTCCACATCACCCCCCTCCACTCCCACAGATTTTCATAGCATGTTTATTGTGTTTTTGCAGGGTTACAAAATGGTAAAAATCATCCTCTGTCTCGGACAGGGTAACACAGGGCGCAAAACGCCATTTTTAGAGCTGAAGATTGCAGGGAAGGTGCCTGAGAAGGTTTAAACGTGATTTTCAGTAAATATTAAGTGTTAAACTCTGTTTCAAACCCTACAGTGCCATTAAGACCTGCATATTCACAGACAGATCAGAAAGGAAGTGACAAAGAGTATTAGTGACAGTTTAAAAGGATTAAAAGCTCATTATTGAAGATTAAATTCTTTAATCCAGTGTTTAAAGGATGAAGATACAGATTGAATACCTTATGAATGATCCAGAAGGCTAATAAGGCCTAAAACGCATGAGACAAGCCATATCAGTGTTTCACATCAGTAGAACGTTCTTTCCCAAGAAAGGACAAATTCCCATAATGTTTTTATCCTCCATCGAGTTCCTGAGAAGATTATCACCCTGACAGAAGTCCTAAGATTTTCCAAAGCATTATTTACAAAGTATGGAAGGCCTGAAATTCATTTATCTGCCTTACTTGTCCCAGAGTACAAACATAGTACAAACAACCAAAAAGCACCCCAGGAACATACCTCTGAAGTAATTATCGGCATGTCGAAGACCCTGAGTTCATCCAAAAAGTACTGAAAGTCAATACGGGATATTAAAACAGAATGGGCCTCAAGCACTCTTCTTCCTCTATTTTAATGTTTCATTTAAAGTTCTATCTACCTCTACAACCATTATTTCAGCTATAAGAACTCTTCAGAAATACATTGTAAATGTTGGTTAACCGTGGATTGTAAGATGTTTCATTGAGATAGAATTCTGTGTATAAGTTGTAAAATAGGCTGGGAGATGATTTCTAGTTGATATCAAGCTGCTGGAAAATGATGTATGTGACTGGTGTTGCTCTTTAATATGACAAGCATGTTCATTGGATCCTAATCTAAATCAGTGGTGAAGTGTTCTATCTTTTATTGTTTTCCCCTCTGTTATGCGTCACATTTCAGTTCTCTGATAAGAATTAGTAATCTAGCTTAGGATATACTGCTGTAAAGTACCCTAATGTTACCTGCTCTTCTGATCTTTGATGTTTTCTGCTAAGTGTGTAATCTAAGAACAAATTCAAGATAATTTAACCAGAACAATGGTTGGTTTTATCCCTTCTTGCTGATGTATGAATTTAGAGTCTGTTTTTAGATGTTCTTGTTTGGTTTTAACTGAAAAAATTGGGAAACTGGGAGATTTAGAGTTAGTTCTATCTCACTAGGGTCCTTTTACTACAGTTAGCCTTTCTAAGATCCCTTAAGTTGAATGTCAAAAGTAGAGAGGGTTAAAATTCTTTCTCTGATCTTAGGCTTCACTTTGTGTCCATCTTGAATGTTTTCTATCATTTGAAGAGTTAGCCTCATTAGGAGTTGGATCATAGACGGTTAAGGCATGCCCTGTCCCTATATTTTCTCCTAAGTGGTCACCTTGGAAGGTTTCCTTGTCATTCACCTTCATTTCCTTATCATTTCATCCCATTACTATCATATTTAAAGATCCTATGATTTAGATGACTAGCCCATTTGAAAGCCTTGGATATTGAATTGCAAGTAAACCATTTTATGACCCCATTTCCCAATGGATTTGTGTTTTCTTTGAGTTATCTCCCCATTTCCAAATCCTTCTTTACTCACTTATTTACCTTACATTGAACCCTTCATTCATGTTTCCCAACCAAACAACAAAACAAAACAAAACAACAACCCTTGTGCCCTATAACTAGCCTAATACCTTAAATTGAACCTCAAAAATATATATTTATTTTTCATTATAGAGAGATCCCTCTCTGGATCCAAGAGGGCTAGATCCTGAGATCCCAAAGTGGTTTGATGTTGCCTTGTCATTTGGTATTGCCAAACTTGCCAAATCATAGGAACCACAACATAATGGTGACTCCGCTGGGGAACTAAGACCATATTAGCCTAAATTTGGTAGCTAAACACTGTGGTGGATAGTAAACATCTTCAAAAAATTCTAAACCTTCCACCTGGTGACTCCACAGTTCTTAAATGACCATAAGACTTCACTGATGATCAATAGGCCTGCTGATTATTTTTTTTTTCACTAGACTCCACTGGGAGACCAGTTGTATTACAACATCATCCATACCAAAGAAACACATAGGATTAAGCCTCTTTGTTTGAAAATAGGTTTGCCACTCAAAGACTGTCATATCTAGCTTACTTTATTTGTTGAGTCTTGAGGGCCTAACATAATGGCATCAAGAACTATCCACACTAGAGCTTATCCTAATCCAAACCCACCTGAAATAATTGATAATCTAGAGAGTATTCTTAGGAAGTCTCTTACACCTAAAGAATCAATTATTTATAGACACGTTAATAGAGCTAGTTCAGCACCTGAGAACTTCACAACTCTATTAGACACCCAAATTGACTCAGATTTACCAAGTGATCTACCAAGAACACAGTCATTCAGTGCTATAGATCAGACTGACTTAGAGCCGCCAAGTTCACCACCACATAGTGGTCAACACATTAGGGACAGAGAAACCCCTCCATCAACACCTCTTGATATTCATTTCATTCAAAACTTGGGCCTTTCTCATTGTAAATTAGCTCAACAGTGTGTTGCTGGTCCTAGCATTTCTGTCATCCATATACCAGTTGCTCAAGCCAACCCTTTACCTCCACAAAACACCATCATGGTATCATGGTATGCTCCCTTGGTTTTACTACAGCCCTTGGCTCCCCTAACCAATGATTATCAGTCAAAAATCCCTCATTTCACTGGGAAAGAATCTACTACAACTCAACACCATGCAAATAGGATGGAAGATGCCTTGGACTACATGGAAATTGAAGATGAACCTATCAAAATGAGAATCTTTGCCCAGAGTTTAGGAGGAGAAGTGAAGAAGTGGTTTAAAGGTTTATCTCCCAATAGCATCAATGAACTTCCCTCTTTACATCAAACTTTTATAAACAAATGGGAAGTAAAAAGCAACCCTCTCCAAATATTAGCAGAATACAAGAATCTTAAGAGAAATCAAGGAGAGAGTGTTCATGACTACTCTACTAGATTTAACAGTGTCTACAACGCTCTCCCACCACATATGAAACCTCCCCAAGGAATGGCCCTAGTGAAATACCTTGAAGGCTTTGATGCTGACATGGCCTACCAGCTTAGGGAGAGAGATTATAACACATTAGAAGACATGCAGAAAGGAGCAGTGAGTGTAGAAGCAAACCTGATTGAGAAAAGAGCTAGGATGAGAGCTTAGACAAAGGTAACCTATAGGGATGACAACATAGCTTCTTCATCTGATCCCAAATACGATATCTAGCCAAAAACCTGGAGAGGATGGAAAGAATGATGGAGGAAATGGTAATCCAAGTCAACAATTAGAATAGAAACCAAAATCAAAACCAGAATCAAAATTTTAGGAGAGACAACCCCCCAAATAGACAAAGGGACTCTGATTAACAAGTCATACCTCCATTCCAAGAGAATTTCCTGGATGAAGATGAGGGAATAATAGAAGAATCAGAGGGAACTACCATAAACATGGTGGAAGTAGATAACCAGAATCACACCTTTTCTACAGAGGATAATCAAACCTCATACTCACATTGGGATGAGGAAGGGTTAGAATTTGAAGATTATAGGTTGGGATTCGAAAATTCCATCATGCAGGTCTAAGAAAAATATGATCTCAGAAGCAAGAAGAACATATACACTCCCAAAACAAAATATTCTGAAATCACCATTAAGAAAATACCAGAAAAGAATCCTAAAGTGACTGCTCAAAGTAACAAATCAATAGCTAAAAGTTCTGGAAAAAACAAAGAAAAAGACATCCAAACTCCCGATAAACCAAGTCAAGAAACTAGCAGCACTAGCATTGCAGCTAATGCTCCTGATAAAACAACTTCAAACATTGTACATAATGAGAGTCAACAAGTTGATTCTACCAATAAAACAGTGAGCAATAAAACATAATTGAACCTTTCAAGAAGTCAGTCTCCTTTCAATTTGGAAAGTGAGATAGCCAAAATCAAAATTTTTGTTCCTCTCACTGAGTTAGCTACTCAGGATGTATATAAAGGTCAAATTTTTAAAGCTTTAAACTTAGGAGAAAATAGTGATACTGTCAATTTAAATGATGATCAACCAGCTCTTTTGTTTGGCCCAAAAATTGAAGGGAAATTTCAGGAAGGGGTAGTACCTCCTTTCTATGTTAGCCTCAATATCCATGAAAAAATCCTGCATAATGCTGTGCATGATTCTAGGGCTTCACACAACCTTATTCCAAAGGTGATTATGGAGAAGCTAGGCCTTGAGATAACCAGACCTTATAAGGATTTATACTCCTTTGACTCTAGCAGAGTGAAGTGCCTTGGCCTAATCAAAGATCTCTGTGTGAATCTGACTCAAATCCCAACCAAGTGCATGGTTATGGATGTTGTGGTGGAAAATGTGCCTCCTAAGCATGGCATGTTGTTGTCAAGATCATGGGGTGTCAAGCTACAAGCTACAATGCAGATGGACGGGTCATATGCCACAATCCCCATCTTTAGCCAGCTTAGAAGATTATATAGGGAGGCACACATGAAATTCATGGTTAGTAGCCCAGAAAAACCTGAAAATTCCCCTCTGTACTCTATCCATACAGATCTGGATTCGTTTATCCTTTTCAATGATGAGTTTACTGATGAGTAAGAGCTATGAAACACAGATTTAGATAACAGAGTAGAAGCCACAAATTCGAACATAATGGCAGCTCTAGAAATAGAGGAAAATGAGAGAGAAACCCTTGAATAGTGTGCTGAATCAGAAAATCAGAGTGAAAAAAACCAAGATTGCAAACAAAAAATTACTCATCACTCTGAAATCCATGAAAGTCCTAAAGAACAAGACATAACACTACACAATGGTGAACATAGCATTAGGGATGAAACTGATGACAATTCTGCAAATAATCCCTTATGGAAAATGAAATTTGATGGATCATGCACTAGAAAGAATGCAGGAGCCGGTGTATGGTTGCATAACACTGAAAGCAACTATACTGAGAGCCATGCCTTCAAACTAGACTTTAAATGCACAAACAACATTGCAGAGTATGAGGCTCTCATCCTAGGATTGAATCTATTGAAAAAACTAGGAGCCCAAAGGATAGTTGTACATGGAGACTCTGAGTTAGTCATCAAACAACTAAATGGAGAGTATACTACAAAGCATCCTAGATTAAGGGCATACATAAATGATGCTATGGATTTTCTAAAAACATTTGTAGAGTACGAGCTTGTGTTTGTCCCTAGGAGTCAAAAAATTATTGCAAATGGATTAGCCTGCGCTGCTAGTTCATATCATACATCACCTAGTGACAAACAAATAATTATTCAAACAAAATACAGACCTGCGGTGCCGGATAATGAGAAATACTGATAGGTCTTTGAGGGTGACAAACAGATAGAGGATTTCTTGCTTTGCAGGAATGAGTTTGAAATACCTGATTCAGACTCTAAATCCAATAAAAACTGCTTAGATAAGGAGCCTCCTGACGAAGAAAAACCATCCCCCAATGTAGAAATAGACATGTTGAACAAATAATTTGAAAGGCAAACCGAAGAATACATAAACGCAAGAAAATAAGACATAGAGGTGTTGTAGTCCAAATATAAGAACATACCCAGAGGATTAGCACCCCTAGAGGACCTTTTCGATTTCAATGATGTGGCGAAGAAAAGCAATATAGAACACACTGAATCAGACGTTGAAAAATGCAATATAGACACCAAAGATAAGCCTGAGATGATTAAATTGGCCAAAACCTTACCAGCACACATCAAGAAGAAATGCATTGATTTATTTAAAGAGTTTGTTGATGTGTTTTCCTGGAGCTATGAGGACTTAAAAGCCTACGAAACAAAGATTATCTAGCATAAGATCCCATTGAAAGAAAACCAAAAACCCTTTAAGAAAAAACTGCGCAGAATTAACCCAATACAACTGCCTCTAGTGGAAAAGGAAATCAAGAAAATGTACGAGGCAGGAATCATAGTGCATGTGAGGTTTTATGATTGGGTATCTAACCTAGTAGCTATAAGGAAAAATACAAGGGAAATAAGACTGTGCATTGATTTTAGAAACCTTAACAGAGCCTCCCTGAAGGACATTTACCCTTTACCTAAAATGGAACACATCATACAGAGGGTAGTTGGTGCAAAGAGGATTTCTCTGTTAGATGGTTTTTCAGGGTATAACTAGGTGTTAGTACTCCCAGAAGATCAACTAAAGACAACTTTCACCACTCCATGGGGCACGTTCATGTACGTGAAAATGCCTTTTGGACTAATGAACGCTGGTGCAACCTTCCAAAGAGCTATGGAAATCACATTTTCAGAGGAAATAGGGCACTTCATTGTAATTTACCTCGATGATATAAAAATTTATTCAAAAACTAATGAAGAGAACCTTAAACATCTGAGAAAAGTATTTGAAAAGTGCAGAAGGTTCGGGCTATCTTTAAATCCCAAAAAGACTGTATTTGGCCTCCAAGAAGTTAAGCTTTTGGGCCATATCATATCAGAAAAGGGGATTAAAATAGACCCAAAAAGAGTTGAGGGAATACTACAAATTAGCCACCCAAGAAACATAAAATAATTGCAGTCCTTTATTGGGAAAATTAACTTCTTAAGGAGGTTTATTCCCAACTTAGCTGAACTCCTGAGAAATATGACTAACATGCTGAAAAAAAAAGTAGGAGTTAAATGGACTCTAGAGGCCAAAAAATATTTTGAATTAGTTAAACACGCACTCACCCGGGCTCCAGTCCTAATCAGCCCAGACTTCACAAAATATTTCCTTATCTTCTCCTTTGCCTCAGAGCATACCGTGGCCGTTGTCTTGCTGCAGAAAAACCCAGAAGGCCATGAACAACCAATCACTTTCTTTAGTAAAGCATTGAGAGACGCACCCTTGAAATATAATATAATAGAAAAGTAGGCCTATGCTTCGGTAAAGGCCTTAAAATATTTCAGGGTGTATATTCTGCATTCTCACATCATTTCTTATGTGCCTAATATAGTGGTGAAAGATATTTTGTCACAAGATTCGGATGGAAAACGAGGTAAATGGATTGCAGTGATATTATAGTATGATTTGGAGATCAAACCCACAAAACTCATCAAGGGTCAGGGCTTGGCACAATTAATGGCTGAATCCAACTTACAAGCCCTTGACATAAACATGGTAGATGCCTTGGATGAACATGAAGGATTGCCTGCTCCTATTGTTGAAGAACAATTCCAAAACTCACCTTGGTATGCTGACATCTTGTATGTACTTACAAATCTTAATGCCCCTCTTGATTTATCAAAGACAAAAGCAAGGTTCTTAAAGTTAAAAGCTAGAAATTATTGCATTTTAAATGAATGTTTATATTGGAAGAATGAAAATGGTTTGTTGCTTAAATGCCTGCTTGAATTTGAGGCAGAGAGGGTCAAACATGAGTTCCATGAGGGAGAGTGTCGAGGTCATTTATACTGGAAAACCACAACCAACAAAATCCTTAGGGCTGGCTTTTCCTGGCCCACACTTTTCCAAGATGTACATAAAATGATAGTTGCCTGCCATAAGTTCCAGATCTTTGAGGGAAAAAGAAAACTCCTTCCTTTACCATTACAACCCATCACTGTTGAAGCCCCTTTTCAACAATGGGGCCTAGATTTTATAGGAGAAATCCATCCTTCTTCCTCTACCCAACACAAATGGATTCTCACAGCCACAGACTATTTCACAAAATGGATAGAGGCCATACCTTCCAGGAATGCCACAGATTCTGTCATCATAAAATTTCTTGAAGACCATATCCTATCTAGATTTGGCTGCCCTAAGAAGATTATTATTGATAATGCTGCTGCTTTTGGTTCCAAAAAGATGATTGATTTTTGTCTCGAGTATCAGATTGCACTTGGTCATTCTATTGCTTATTACCCACAAGGTAATGGGTTAGCAGAATCGTCAAATAAAAGTTTGGTGACCATCATCAAGAAGCTACTTGAAGAGAATTAAAAATCATGGCATAACAATTTAGTGCATGCTCTGTGGGCAGATAGATTGACTACGAAGAAATCCATTGGCATGTCACTATACCAGCTTGTTTATGGAGCTGATGCAGTGTTCCCTACTAGCCTAGGGGTACTAGTGATAAAATTAGTCCAAGAAATATAGTCTGAAGAAGACAACATGGTAAGGAGGATAAATCAAGCTATACATCTCCAGCAAACAAGGGAAGAGGTCTACAACATAGCTCAAAAAGTGCAAGAAAGCATCAAAAAGTTGTTTGATAAGAGAAAAAAAGCTTGTGACTTCAAAATTGGAGACAAGGTGCTCAAGTGGGACTCTAGAGGAGAAGATAAGGGTAAGCACAGTAAATTTGACAGTTTTTGGCAAGGCCCTTATGTCATTCAGTCCACCATTGGTCCAAATGCATTCTTTCTACAAGAGTTAGATGGTACAAATCTGTTTGGGGGTCCTGTCAATGGCAGGAGGCTCAAACATTACTACTGCTAAAATTCAGAGTTTAAATTTTTCACTTCCATTGTAAATATCATTTCTTTGTTCAGTTTTAAAGAAAAAAGGAAAATACAAAAGAAAATAGAAAAGAAAAGGTTCAAACAAGCTCAAAACTTG
The DNA here is from genome assembly GCA_034641835.2 of Pinus albicaulis. Classification (NCBI taxonomy): domain Eukaryota; kingdom Viridiplantae; phylum Streptophyta; class Pinopsida; order Pinales; family Pinaceae; genus Pinus; species Pinus albicaulis. The sequence continues at coordinate 1,733,920,649 of CM076575.1, read as the reverse complement.
AACCTTTGAAATTCCAAAAGAATGGCTCAAATTAGCTCAAAACCTGAGCCAAAGAAAGGGAAAAATGGTTCTAATATGCTCAAAACCTGAACCAGCAAAGAAAGAAGAAGAATAAACTCTAACAAGCCCAAAACCAGAGCTGAAATGAAGAAGAAAAGTGACTCTAACAAGCTCAAAATCTGAGTCACAAGAGAAAGAAGGATGCTTTAAAAATTTCAGAATTTCAAGCCTTCAAATTTTGGTTTCAATTTCTTGCAAAGTTCAGTTCATGTGCAGCTGTCTTTATGCCATGGACCCATAGCAAACCAGACAGTTTAATCCTGGTTTGACTGTTTTTCAATTTCTGTTGTAGAATGTAGAGAAAGAAATCTGCTAGACAGTTTAATCCTAGCAGATATTAGTGTAGGTAGAGAAGCTATGAGGCCAACTATCTAATCTGGTCTCATGGAGGAATAAGGGTGGAATTATATTAGAATTTTCTGCTTTCAATAAAAAAAATGATGAAGAAGGTCTGTAAATCTAAATGCACCTTGAAGAAAAAATGTTAGGACTGTAGGATGGGTAGGTAGATTGTTGGGAGAATATTACTGCTGATATGATGTTTTCATGAGTTGTGGTAGCTGATTAAAGAAATAAAAATATGTTTCAAGTGCCAGGCAAGTGTCCTACTTCCAAATATTATTTTCTGAGATTATTGACACCTTCAAGAAGATGCCATCCCCATGTGGAGCCACTGTTAGCCACCTATAAATTTTTGACATAGCAAACAAGTGGCTAAGATGTTTCTGAGTCTTCAAGAGATACATTTCCCTAAAAAAATATCATTCTTGAAGACTCCGTGTGTCTCTTGCCTTTGAAAAGATCTTCACTTCTGTTTCCATCAAAAAAGCCTCACTGTTTTGTGAAAAAGAATGCTTCAAAAGGCCCTGTAATCACCCATTTTCACTCATTTCCCTTCATTTTCATTAAACCTCATTTTCCTCTTCATAACCTCCATATCCCTCTAAAAAGCCTCCAAAATCATTTTAAGCCTATAAAAACCCCTTTTACAGGTTTAAAACACCCTTTTACCCTTTACCGAAAGCCAAGAAATCCCTTGAAAAACACTCATTTTGGCTTTAAAACACCCTTTTTCCATTGAGGCCTTAAGCCCCTTTTGGCCTAGCCCTTAGCCTCTTTTCCTGCGTATGAACCGCACCCAGGACCAGGATCTAATTGCAATCGGAACTATCTTTTACCGCCTTTTCCTTTGTTTCTTCTAAATTTCCGATGCGATGAACATTTGTTCTATCGACCTCTGCTTGAATAATGACCGTCAACCTTTCGAAGATCCAACGACTGATCGCCAATTGAAAAGTTTCAAGTGCCATATCATGTCCCCGCTGATTTGCGATCCCTGATTAAATCCTGACCGTCCATCCATACAGATCCGACGGCTGAGACACCATCGCACCCCGCTCCTGAGCCCAACATCATCACTTCGCCGATTTAATCTAGACCGGTGAATCCACAAGAAACAACAGCCTAGATTTAATCGTGCTCCACTCATTTTCCCCCCGTCATCTCCCCTCCGATCAAATCTCGACCGTTGATCTCCCTTTTGATCCAACGGTCCGCGCTAAATCGCAAAATCAAAACATCGGAGTTTTGGCCCCTACCTTTTCTCCGATGCGATTGGATCTCTGCTGTCTATTTCATAGATCCAACGATTAGGATTTAATCCGCCGTTGTCTCTCCCCTCCGTATCGCCCATGCATCTTTCCATATCGTGCTCTCATCCCCATCGTCAGATCTCCCCATCCATAATCCAACGGCTATGGTGCATATCGCGTTATTTTGGCGTCCTAAGTTTAATGTTTTAATATTACGCGATGAAAGAGGTTTTGGGAGGACACGTGTCAAGCAACGACGCATATCTCATTTTTTTGGCAAGATTTTAAAACCCCTCTAAAGCCACATGAAACCAGCAGTCTTCCTCTAAAAACCGCTCCTCCCCGATATAATCCTTCTTTTAATCCTAGCAGTTGATTGTTTGATCTAACGGTTCATATTATATCGTGTATTCATCCATATTTCTTTCATCGGAGATTCCAAATGATTTCATCAGAATATATCCACCGTTGATCTCCTCCAATGATCCAACGGTCCACGTTCAATCTCCCTCCGCCCTTCTGGTCCCACCACCAAAGGCCCTGATATCCTTCATTTTACCCGTTTTCCTTTGTATTCGCCCAAATATTAACTTTTGTGTTTTAACACTAAAGTTGTTTCTTCCACCTAATTCAGTCTAAAAAAACTGCATCGGTGAATCTCAACCGTTGATCACTATCCATCAGTCTAATTGGACAGCCCAGAAGCCTCCTCGCACCAAATATTCATCAGCTCAGTTTTTCACCATTCCGCAGTGATTTTCAGCCATTTTTCCCATTGCATCCACCATTTCCATCACCACGCCACCATTTCCACAAGCCTCCACAACATCCCCCTCCACTCCCACGGATTTTCATAACATGTTTATTGTGTTTTTGCAGGGTTACAAAATGGTAAAAATCATCCTCTGTCTCAGACAGGGTAATACAGGGTGAAAAATGCCATTTTCAGAGCAGAAGATTGCAGGGAAGGTGCCTGAGAAGGTTTAAACATGATTTTCAGTAAATATCAAGTGTTAAACTCTGTTTCAAACCCTACAGCGCCATTAAAACCTGCATATTCACAGACAAAACAGAAAGGAAGCGGAAAAGAGTATCAGTGATAGTTTAAAAGGATTAAAAGCTCATTATTGAAGATTAAATGCTTTAATCCAATGTTTAAAGGATGAAGATACAGATTAAAGACCTTATGAATGATCCATAAGGCTAATAAGGCCTAAAACGCACGAAACAAGCCATATCAGTGTTTCACATCAGTAGAACGTTCTTTCCCAAGAAAGGACAAATTCCCATAATGTTTTTATTCTGCATCGAGTTCCTGAGAAGATTATCACCCTGATAGAAGTCCTAAGATTTTCCAGAGCATTAGTTACAAAGTATGGAAGGCTTGAAATTCATTTATCTGCCTTACTTGTCCCAGAGTACAAACAGAGTACAAACAGTCAGAAAGTACCTCAGGAACATACCTCTGAAGTAATTATCGGCATGTTGAAGACCCTGAGTTCATCCAAAAAGTACTGAAAGTCAATACGGGATATTAAAACAGAATGGGCCTCAAGCACTCTTCTTCCTTTGTTTTAATGTTTCATTTAAAGTTATATCTACCTCTACAACCACTCTTTCAGCTATAAGAACTCTTTAGAAATACATTGTAAATGTTGGTTAACCGTGGATTGTAAGTTGTTTCATTGAGATAGAGTTCTGTGTATAAGTTGTAAAATAGGCTGGGAGATGATTTCTAGTTGATATCAAGCTGCTGGAAAATGATGTATGTGACTGGTGTTTCTCTTTAATATGACAAGCATGTTCATTGGATCCTGATCTAAATCAGTGGTGAAGTGTTCTATCTTTTATTGTTTTCCCCTCTATTATGCATCACATTTTAGGTCTCTGATAAGAATCAGTAATCTAGCTTAGGATATACTGCTGTAAACTACCCTAATGCTACCTACTCTTCTTATCTTTTATTTTTTCTGCTAAATGTGTAATCTAAGAGTAAATTCAAGATAATTTAACCAGTACAGTAGTTGGTTTTATCCTTTCTTGTTGATGTATGAATTTAGAGTTTGTTTTTAGATGTTCTTGTCTGGTTTTAATTGAAAGAATTGGTAAACTAGGAGATTTAGAGTTAGTTTTGTCTCACTAGGGTCCTTTTCCTACAATTAGCCTTTCTAAGATCCCTTAAGTTGAATGTCAAAAGCAGAGAGGGTTAAAAGTCTTTCTCTGATCTTAGGCTTCACTTTGTGTCCATCTTGAATGTTTTCTATCATCTGAAGAGTTATCCTCATTAGGAGTTGGATCATAGACAGTTAAGGCTTGCCCTGTCCCTAGATTTTCTCCTAAGTGGTCACCTTGGAAGGTTTCCTTGTCATTCACCTTCATTTCCTTATCATTTCATCCCATTACTATCATCTTTAAAGATCCTATGATTTAGATGACTAGCCCATTTGAAAGCCTTGGATATTGAATTGCAAGTAAACCCTTTTATGACCCCATTTCCCGATGGATTTGTGTTTTCTTTAAGTTATCTCCCCATTGCCAAATCCTTCTTTACTCACTTCTTTACCTTACATTGAACCCTTCATTCATGTTTTCCAACCAAACAACAAAACAAAACAAAACAACAACCCTTGTGCCCTATAACTAGCCTAATACCTTAAATTGAACCTCAAAGATATATATTTATTTTTCATTATAGGGAGATCCCTCTCTGGATCCAGGAGGGCTAGATCCTGAGATCCCAAAGTGGTTTGATGTTGTCTTGTCATTTGGTATTTCCAAACTTTCCAAATCATAGGAACCACAACATAATCTACACCATAACATAATGAAAATGCTGCCATACTCTTCCTCATATAAGATATGAGTTTTCTTGCCCTTGGCCCCACTCACTTAGGTTACTTCTAACCCAAATTACATCTCCCTCCAAAATTGCGTTATCCATCCTAGGATTCCTCCTCCACTAAAACTACGCTGTTGACTTGGTCAAAGAAGCTTCATTTTATCTCGTTCACACATGGAGGTGTTTTATTAAGCTATAAAGAGTGTCTCCTTTCACACTTGGAGTGTTTTTATCCTCCTTAGGAGACTTATGGGCTCTTCTAACCATTTATTCACCGGCTAAGCTGCTGCTAACTCTAATGTTCCATTTAGCTTAGAAGCTAAAATTTTGGGAACATTACAGTCCTCCCCTCCAAAATCTTTGCTTGTCCTCAAGAAAATGCATAAGGAGAGAAAAATATCTCCCCTCCTCCTCATGTGGCCTCCCATCAATAGCCTCCATCACTGCATCAAGAGAATCTGCAAATATATTGTCATCCAATGCTCCCTCCCAAGTGTGCAAAACCAAAGTGTCTGCATCAATCAAAGGTGGAAAGTGTGAATGGAAAAATGCTAGCTATCTCATGGCCTCCACAAAGTAGGAGTGATGATCATCATGGTGAATGAGGGCCTCTCTCACCCATGCTATCATCCAAATGAAGTGAGTCACCCTCCAACATGGTAACTCATGAAAAGTCTCCTCCACCTTGTGATCCTGAAATGAAGGTGGGCTAATTGAATGTACTTGATAGGAAAGAGGGCCTATCCCACGCTGTCCTATTATCCACTTATGATAAGTGTAAAAGGCATGCTGATCTTGGGCTGCAACATGATTTCCCTCCAATGGAAAAAAGAAGATTGAGCCTCCAAGGACTCTCCCTTCAAATTCATGAGACATGTCAACCCAAACCATTCCATTCAAGATGAATGGCACTTCATAAACACATGGCATCCAAATCAGAAAATGGATGAATGTTATGTGCAAGTTTGGATGATACATATGGTCCCTCTGGTGGATACAATGTAGTTATTTCAACTGCTGGTGTAGAGCATGAAGTGGCAAGTTGTCCTCCCAAGAATTTGCAGCTATGCATGTTAGCTCATCTACTATAAAGTAGTAAGCTACAATATATACCAGCTGTGCACAATCAAATTAATACAACACTTGCCCAAAGTCATGTAAAGATGGGTCATCAACATCACAATATTTGGCCCTAAAGTGACCATGAAACCCATAAATAATCTTGCTCTCATGTGGAGCAATGTACTATTTACATATGGTGAGAAAGTACAAATACTCAACAGAGTAATCAAAAAGCACATCAATGTCTTTCTTACCATGCATCATGTGGGAGATGAAAGTGAGGTTCATGTATAAGTTCACCCATGTGGATCCTCTCATAAAAATCTACAAGAAGAAGGGATACATATACCCCTTGGAACACTCCATCAATAAGAATACACTCCCATGTGACAGAACTATAGGCCTTAAGAATAAGGCTCCATGACTCCTCCATTTGACATTCCACATGCCAAAGCCATCCACCATCATGCTGCTATGTGAGAAGATCTTCTTCCAACATGGAAGTCTCTCATGATCCTTCAATTCTGAAGGGTAGCCTCCTTGCACCATGATTGTGCCTTTCTTCTCTCCAGAAATATCATGAAAAGTATGGGAAGGATTTTTTCCATACTCTCCCAAGTGTAGCCATAGCAACAAAAACTTTTGCTACTGCCTCATCTCTCCCTCATACAAGTCATGAAGTAAAATCATGATGGTCAACTTGTATGATGCCCCATACCAACAAATCTTTTGTTGCTCTATCATATGGGTGCCATGCCAACCAATTGGTTTTTCTCTCCATACAAAGCTTCCCTTAAAAAAAAACACATCAGCAATACATGGAAGTAAGATACAATAAAAGCTAGTTGCCAAATGACAACCGGAGAGTGAATCATGGTCCCTCTCATGGAACCAGCGCAGTGCATCCTTGGCCTGCATCAAAATAAGAAATAACAAGTGCTTTTCCAGCCACTTGTTTGCTGCCATAGTCATCTCATAAGATGAAAACATGAAGTCACAAGATGGTGTCATTGGTGCACACCAAGAGACATATGGCTTCCCCCACAGCTCATCAAAAGGATAGCCAATATCAATGCTACAAGTAGCTGCAAGTACATCATCATAAAATATGCAAGAAGAGATGATTCTTTTTGTTACATCATGCTACTCAAATAATGAAAATAAGTACGAAACAAAATATGAAATGATACCTCCTCCATTATGTACTTGAGGTCTTGAGCTGAAATGGCTCAAATGGAAATTATCTCTTACTCCCAATGAGTAGGAAGGTGGCTGTGACATCCTCTCTATCACCATTTGGGCTATGCATATCTCCATATGCTGATATATGTCATGCTGGATGCCCTCCCAAGTGAACTCCTCCATGAACTAGAAATATGCATCAAAGTGCATAGAAGAGAAGTCCTCATGTGCTTCATGTAGCAGCTTCTCCTTGAGACTAGAAGATCTAGTCAAGAAGATCTCGCCATAGGAATAGATGACCACATTATCCACCATGTATCTATCATCTCCATCTGGGTCATCAAGAATCATGCATGCACCAAGATCCTTGGATTACTCCACCAAAATTTGAGACCTCCAATAAGGATCAATCCTCCTCAAAGACAACGCTAGTGATCTGGCATGTGTAGCTCTCCTCATGCTATTGCATGATACTTTGACATCCCTCATGCCAAAATATTCCTCCAAACTCTTCACCTCTCCAAAATCTAAGAGTGGTGAATCCAAAGATAATATGTCTTCCATCAACTCTAGATCAGGTGGCCTTCCAGGTGGAATGCCTCCATATAGTGAGACATCAATGTCAAGAGTAGACTGCTCAAATGGTTGGGAAATATTTTCCCTGCCTTGAATGCGCAAATCAGTCTGCCTCTTTCTTGCATTGGCTCTCTGAAATAGAGAAGGGTGTGCGCATCTCATCAAGTGATGCTGCCCTTCCTCCCTTCCTTCTCCTTCCAGATGCAATGCTGCACAATCATGTTGCTCACTGATTTTTCTTGGACCTCTATGTATGAGATCCTGGGGAACTTCTTGCAAAGATAAAAGAATCCCTCTTGTTGGACCTCTATGTATGTGCTCTAGATGTGACAATGTTGTTGCCCTCTTGTTCAAGAATACAAACTGGAGGTTTTGCTTCTGGAAATATGTAATGCAAGACATCAGCTCTTATCATGGTTTTTAGAAATGGAGTTTCCCCCATCACATGCAAGGGTTTTGTTTTCTCAAGTTTTCCTTGCTCATGTGTCTTAGGAATTTTTTCACCAAAACTCTCCATCAATGTTTTTATGAATCTTTCATAAGAGAAAGTATTGGCATTATTTAAGGAAAAAGATTCAAAAATTCACCATGCATGAACCTTACCTATGAAATGCAGTGCTGCAACTCTAATAGCCTCATCTCTGGAAATATGGTGCAGCTGCAAATAGGAGTTTAGCTCCTTCACCCAAGTTCCAATTGAACATGTAGGTCCAACAAAATTAGATAGAAGAAATCTATATGCATCCTGCTACTGGCTCTTCTCCTTTTGGATCTTGCAAAGATTCTCGAAATCAGCATGATCTCTAAACCTCTCAGTTTGAGATTCATACTCCCACAAAAAATCACTAAGAGTCATTCTCCTAGGAATTTTTCTTCCTCCCATCCATATCAGGATAGATTTGGGCATTTGACTGCACTTTGTATCATGGAGTGCAGCTGCATTCTCACACTCACCATGTGAAAATCTATATCCAGCTCTAGAATCAACCTCTTTTGGAGATTTCATCTCCAATCTTATTTTCTTCAGCTCTCCTTGAAAGCTCTGCAAAGATTTTGGAAGAAGCTTTATGAGCTGATATTCCTTTCTCCTGTCAAATACTGAAGCTTTCTGGATTCTTTCCATCTCTCTCTTCTTCGGGTAGCTGGATCTCACAGGCTGGGCCAGAGATCATGCTCCGATACCACTGTAATATTCCTTTTTCAGGATTTCTCATGAATCAAGCATCAAAAACGCATTTACAACAAAAAATGCAATAAAATAGTGAAATGGACTCTTAGATCCCATATATTAGACAATATGAAACTTAAATCCAAGAATAGAGCTGAAACAAAGCAAACTAGGTGGGTTAAACAAATCTCCCACACCTAGGATTGCCAAAAAGTGCTAAAACCCCAAAAATGCATTTTACCGGAGTTGATGCTTAATGGAATAAGTAGTCTAAGAGAGGGTTTACACACATAAATTAAGGAAAAAATTATATCTACTCATATATTGATTATAATGCTAAAGAACAAAATATCAAATCTCCTTATACAAGATACAAAAGAAACCGACAAGGGTTTCTTGTCAAACACTCTGGATACAAGATGGGAAATCCAATAATTTACTGAAAAACCACTAAAATACTGAAGTACATGAGTGTAGAAGGATGAAATATGTCTGATCTGCTATAGATCCATCAATGGTTTCCTCCCATGAAAGGATGAACCTCTCAATCACAAGGAAACACTGCAACGGAGCCACCAAACCATGCAATGAACACTGCCTCCAAAATAACGCATTCCCTAGAAAAGACAGTGATGGGAATGTATGGGAAATGTGTGGTCTGATACCACAGATATGAAATATGCTATGGAGCTCTCTAAACATATCTCCCAAGTGAAGGAAACCTTCCTCCAATGAGGAACTAGCTCAAAAGCTGGGATTCCAATCCTTTCCACTGCTGCACCCAACAACACTACACAATCTACGAAAAAGTTGTGCTGATGAAGATCGATGAAGCTTGGTCTGAAAACATGATGTGGAATGATGAATGCAAACTCTCCCAATGATCTCCTCAAAGGAAAGAGGTGGGATTCCCTCCCGGGAACACCTAGTGCTAAACAACACTGCAGCTTGCTAAGCAGCAAGCAACAACAATTCTTGGCAGCTAAGAATAATAATCTACAACATAACATAATGAAAATGCTGCCATCCTCTTCCTTATATAAGATATGAGTTTTATTTCCCTTGGCCCCACTCACTTAGGCTACTTCTAACCCAAGTTACATTGTAATGTCCCAAATGGGAAAATTTTTGCAATGCCGGGAATATCTTGAGATATTCCTATTTTCCATCTCCGGAAGTATTAACAATCAACACTGAACTATATCCGAGATTGAATACTAGGGAATTTACTGGATATGTCATATTCATAAGGAAGGATGAGATCTAGAGGCTACCTGACCCACTAGCAGACTCTGCCAATAGAAATTGTCAAGAGCTAACCTTTAAGGAATTTCTGCAACAGCTGCCCATGAGGACGCTGTATAAGGAAGCCCATGTGAAAATAAGTCCATCCAATGTCGAGATGCCTTATAACATATCTGATACAAACTCCCTGCAGAATATAAGCTCAAAGAAATAACCCTAAGGGAATTATTCAGATCTCCCACCAACAAGTGTACTGAAATAATGCTCAATGAGAAATCTTCAGCAGCATGAAAAATTCAATATGAATAGCAGTGAAAGAATGCATCATATAATTTCATAAGAGTAAAAATCTGATACATAATGTGTAGCAGAAAATATTATACAAGATCCTTGAGGAAAAGACCTCTCAAGGTGAGTGCAAATCAGCCTCTAAGGAAAATGTACATAAACAAGATAATACTCTGTTGCATAAACCCAACTATTCTATAACTGCGTAGTATATGAGGGAAAATGACTGAAAACTGATATAAATGAGATGATACAGCAATAAGAGCTCAAATAAATATGGGGGAGTAAGATCTCAACCCCAGGAAACATTATTATAACAATCCTCCAAGGGATTGGCTAAAATACATAAAATACAAAAATGCCGGAGTTGCAGTGTAGTTGCTGCAACTCAAATATAATACAACATAGGAGAAGGGAGTAGATGATGCAATAAACCATGATACCTCCTCCAATAATATCCAAGTGAAGGGGCTGATCCCCTTACTGAAGATTGCACTCACTAGTGCACAAAATGAATCCCTTGTGCAAGCCACCTCTGAAGATAACGCTGTAAGGGAAGGAGACTGTGCTGGGTATGAGAGAAAAAATATGGCCCAATGCCAAGATCTGCAATAAAAGCTCCGGGATCTCCTTTGCTTATCTCCTAGAGAAAGACATGGCCCCTCCTCTACAAAACGAATCCGGAAGTGATGATGATGAAGGTCCCTCACTGAAACACCAGAAACTCCAGCGTTCTCTTGCTGCAAGAATAACACCGTAGCTGCAAATGACTGCTTTGGCCTCAATCCATGATGTGAGAAAGATGAAGAACAATATCTCCATGGCATCCCATGGAAGAGAAGGGCATTCCTAAACAATAATCCCTCTTGTGCTAAGCAGCAACAAGTTGAAGAGAGCTTCAACTTCGAATTCTATCTCCAAGAATAATCTCCACAATGGCTCTCCTTCATATTTTATGAAATGTTTGCATGGACCCCACTCACATTAGGGTTTCTCTCATTTCAAATTTCCCTCCACTCCAACTACGCAATCTTATTGTGCAAGTTTCCCCTCTTAGGGTACGTTGTTGACTTTGGTCAACCATGGTCTAGCTCACTTTCTTTTGGCCCTTTTCACACTTGGGGCTGCTATCTTAAGCCACTTAAGTGACTTTTGCACCTTAGGAGTGTTTATTAAGTTGCTACAATGGGTCTCCTCACCAATTTTATTCCTTTTATTAAAATAAAAGCAAAATTAATGTTCCAAATACTTTATTGCAAAATTTGGAACATTACAGTCCTCCCCTCCCAAAACTCGCTTGTCCTCAAGCAAGAGCAAGGATGAATTGCAAAAAGTATTCTACTCAAGACATGGAATCTGAAATAGCCTCATGTAAATCCTCCATCCCTCAAGCAATCAAGAAAAATGAGTCACCTTCCAACTAGGCAACTCCTGAAAGTAATCCTCCACCTTGTGCTCATGAGAAATAGGTGGGCTGAATTTTTGAACTTGGTAAGCTTCATAGCCTACCCCACGCTTTCCTCTTATCCAATAATGATAAATGCAGAGAGAAAGCTGAACTTGGGCTGCAATAGTGTTGCCTTCAAGAGGCAAGATGAAGTCTAGATCCCAAAGGACCTCTCCTCCAATGCTGCAAAACAAGCTGGCCCAAATCATCTCATATGTGATGAGTTGGATTTCATCAACATATGGCATCCAAACAATTATATGGTTCACCTCATGGAAAAACACATGGCTGAAACATGGTGACCATATCATCTTCCATACTCCTTTGGAGCATGTGCTGCAAAACGAATGGAGGTCTTCTTCCCCAAAGGGCACATCCACCCTATGAGTCTCTCCCTCCACATGATACATATGGGGCTGCTGATGATATATGGCTGAAATGAAATGGTCTTCATGAGAAACCCAAGCCACCCCATCAATCTTTCAAACCATGAAATGCCTCCTCCAAAATTTTGAACTCTCCAAATAACTCCTCCCTCATGAAGGAAAGAGATGAAGCTTGGAAATAATGGGCTGCCCATTGCTTCTCCTGAAACATACAACATGTAAAGTGGGGAGAATCACACTCCCAATGGGAATCTTCAATTTATTTCCCTCCTTCAAAACAATGCTTCCTTTGAACAACGTTCCACCAGCAACATATGGAAGCATAAACTTATAAGAGCAAGGAGGTGAAATATAGTTCCATGCATGGAACCAGCGCAGGGCATCATTGGCCTGCCTCAAAATAGAATGTAACAAGTTTCCTTTCAGCCACTTTTTTTCTACCACATTCATCCTGCAAGATGTGATCATGAAAACAAAATTTGGTGCCAAGGTGCACACAAAAACTATGTGGCTTTCCCCCACAAACCACCCATAAGATGGCCATCATTATTGCTGCAATAGATCATAAGTATAGCTGGATATAATGTACAAGAAGGAAGGATCCTCCTTGATATAACATGCTAATCATAAGAATAAGAGAGCATAATACATAAAACAAATGGCTACCTCCCTCATTATGCACTTTGGTCTTTGAGTTGAAAGTGGCTCAAGTGAAAGTTCTCCCTCACTACAACATAGCAAGGAAGTGGTTGTGCCAAACCTCTCTTCATTTCTTGGGCTATGCATCTGCTCATAAGCTGATATACCTCCATTAGGATGCCCTCCCAAGTAGATTCCTCCATCACTGAATACTATGTAGTAGCATGCATGAAAAGAGAACCCAAAATTTCTGCATGTAGATCTTCCTCTTCTTGTGCTTGTGCAACCAAGCCAAGAAAGTAGGAATGTAGTAAGGAGTGCTCTCCTCCATTAATCCTTCATGCTCATCACCTACATGCCTCCAAAATACATCACTTGTGAAGTGGCTTGGAAGACATTCCAACAAGTAACTCAAGCTCTCAAGTGATAGCGCTGCTGGCCTTTCGAGTAGGGCCACTGTCATCTCAAAGCTCCCATATTTGACATGAATCTTTTCAAAGACTCCTCCCATCATGTTTATGCAAATGCAGAGCTCCTCCCATGAAGAAGGTGCTGCTTGGCATCCAAGATCAAAGAGAAATCCTCTTACACTATGCTAGTGCCTCCTCTTGCTCCCGCAACATGCAACAAAATCTGAGCAACAAGAGTATTGCTGCTCCTCCATACTTCCACCATATCCAATCTAAAATGGGAACATAGTGAGTGTTAAGAGAAATGCCATCCCATCATGATGCACCCATGCTTTCCTCTTTGTCCATCAAGAGAAACAATTGTGAAATGATCCTGGGACCTATGGGTTATGGATCCTCCACATTTCCGCTGGGCATACTCCATCCATAAGGCTCTGCTCTCTGGTGTAACTATCCTATCCCTTGGTACCTCTTTCATAAGAGCTACCATTGTCCCAAAAAAAATTTCTCCTTTTGCATTTCATGGGACATTGAAATGCAATCTCCTCTATGGTCCATGTCTCAAACCCCAACCTCATATGTGGTGCATGACTCATCAAGGGTTTCTGAGAATAATAGCACAGCGCAGTGAAAGTACCCTCCTCAAGACAATCAGCATGTAATAATGTACAATCCCCATAATAGATGCAAACTCATGCATACCTTGGAGAGATTTGGAATAATCTTGTTTTGTTGCAAGAGTCTCTTCCTTCAGTGTGATGGCTACCTCAATAGCTGAAGGTGGAGGCTGCTCCTCCATGAATTTACAGCACTGGCATGTGCCTCTGGTGGTGAGGGCTCCTCCCTCCTTTGGCCAAATATTTTGCTCAATATTTGAGAAAAATCAGCAAGAGTAGAAACCCTTGCATGCCTCCCATGGCTGAACCACCAAGTTCTTTCCTCTTCCTGCTGAACAAGTGTGAAGAAGATAGAGTCTCTTGGAAGACTCTAGCGTTTGCTCCCTATTCAGCAAGATACTCACTTAGAATTTGAATTCCAAGTGTTCACCATGCTTCTGCTCTACTTCTCTGTGAGAATAGGAAGTGCATGGCCCTTCCTCTTCTCCTTCTTCAATTCTCTCAACCTCCTTGGAGAGGTTGTTGCTGGACCCAAAAACTGATGAGATCAATCTCATCCTCTGCATCATCTTGACCTCTTCTTCTCCGAAATTCAAACTTCACAGGCTGAGCCAAGTTCGAAGCTCTGATACCACAGTAATGTCCCAAATGGGAAAATTTCTGCAATGCCGAGAATATCTTGAGATATTCCTATTTTCCATCTCCGGAAGTATTAACAATCAACATTGAAATATCTCAGAGATTGAATAATGGGGCATTTACTAGATATGTCATATTCACAAGGAAGGATGAGATCCAGAGGCTACCTGGCCCACTAGCAGACTCTGCCAATAGAACTTGTCAAGAGCTAATAATTCCCTTCAAGGAATTTCGGTAACAGCTGCCCATGAGGACGCTATATAAGGAAGTCCATGTGAAAATAAGGCCATCCAATGCCAGGATGCCTTAGAAAATATCTGATACAAACTCCCTGCAGAATATAAGCTCAAAGAAATAACCCTAAGGGGGTTATTTAGATCTCCCACCAACAAGTGTACTAAAATAATGCTCAATGAGAAATCTTCAGCAGCATGAAAAATTCAATATGAATAGAAGTGAGATAATGCATCATATAATTTCAGAAGAGTACAAATCTGATACATAATGTGTAGCAGAAAATATTATACAAGATCCTTGAGGAAAATACCTCTCAAGGTGAGTTCAAATCAGCCTCTAAGGAAAATGTACATAAACAAGATAATACTCTGCTGCATAAACCCAACTATTCTATAATTGCGCAGTCTATGAGGGAAAATGACTGAAAACTGATATACATGAGATGATACAACAATAAGAGCTCAAATAAATATGGGGGAGCAAGATCTCAACCCCAGGAAACATTATTATAACAATCCTCCAAGGGATTGGCTAAAATACATAAAAGACAAAAATGCCGGAGTTGCAGTGTAGCTGCTGCAACTCAAATATAATACAACAAAGGAGAAGGGATTAGATGTTGCAATAAACCATGATACCTCCTCCAATAATCTCCAAGTGAAGGGGATGATCCCCTTACTGAATATTGCACTCACTAGTGCACAAAATGAATCCCTTATGCAAGCCACCTCTGAAGATAACGCTGTAAGGGAAGGAGACTGCGCTGGGCATGAGAGAAAGCATATGGCCCAATGCCAAGATATGAAATAAAAGCTCTGGGATATCCTTTTCTGATATCCTAGAGAAAGAGATGGCCCCTCCTCTACAGAACAACTCCGGAAGTGATGATGATGAAGGTCCCTCACTGCAACACCAGCAACTCTAGCGTTCTCTTGCTGCAAGAATAACGCAGTAGCTGCAAATGAATGCTTTGGCCTCAAGCCATGATGTGAGGAAGATGAAGAAGAATCTCTCCATGGCCTCCCATGTAAGAGAAGGGCATTCCTAAATAGGAATCCCTCTTGTGCTAAGCAGCAACAAGTTGAAGAGAGCTTCAACTTCGAATTCTATCTCCAAGAATAATCTTCACAATGGCTCTCCTTCATCTTTTATGCAATGTGTGCATGGACCCCACTCACATTAGGGTTTCTCTCATTTCAAATTTCCCTCCAATCCAACTACGCAATATTCTTGTGCAAGTTTCCCCTCTTAGGGTACGTTGTTGACTTTGGTCAACCATGGTCTAGCTCACTTGCTTTTGGCCCTTTTCACACTTGGGGCTGCTATCTTAAGCCACTTAAGTGAATTTTGCACCTTAGGAGTGTTTATTAAGTTTCTACATTGGGTCCCCTCACCCATTTTATTCCTTTCATTAAAATAAAAGAAAAATTAATGTTCCAAATACTTTATTGCAGAACTTGGAACATTACATACATCTCCCTCCAAAATTGCGTTATCCATCCTAGGATTCCTCCTCCACTAAAACTGTGTTGTTGACTTGGTCAAAGCAGCTTCATTTTATCTTGTTCACACATGGAGGTGTTTTATTAAGCTAGAAAGAGTGTCTCCTTTCACACTTGGAGTGTTTTTATCCTCCTTAGGAGACTTATGGGCTCTTCTACCCATTTATTCACCGGCTAAGCTGCTGCTAACTCTAATGTTCCATTTAGCTTAGAGCTAAAATTTTGGGAAAATTACACAACTAAATGTATTAGGTGTACTAGGATCTTGCTGCAACTTTTGAATGAGTTTCCACACTTCTTCATCCTTCTTCCATTCATCCCTTGCTTTAGTTATCCAATCTGGTTGGATAATAGAAATGGCACAAATAAATGCTTCCACCTCTTCATTCTTTCTTAAGAGTGCATCTGCAACAACATTTAGCTTCCCTTTTTTGTAGATTATTTCAAAGTCATAACCCAACATCTTTGTGACCCATTTTTGCTGCTCTTATGAAGATAGTATTTGTTCCAAAAAGTGTTTAAGACTATCATGATCAATTTTTACCTTAAAGTGTCTTCCCATAAGGTAAGGTTGTCATTTCTTTAGTGCATGTAGTATTGCTAACATTTCCTTCTCATAAATAGATTTCTGTAAATACTTTCCTTTGATTGGACGACTTTCAAAAGGAATGGGTCTTCCTTCTTGCATTAAAACAACACCAATTCCATTTCGTGAGGCATAAAATTCCACAATAAAGGTTTTTGTGAAATTTGGTATAGTTAAGACCGGTGCTAGGCACATTGTCTCTTTAAGATGTTAAAAGGCCTTAGTTGCTTCAGGAGTACATGAAAATGCATATTTCTTCAATAATGTTGTTAGAGGTGCTGCTATTCTCCCATAATTATTAACAAACTTGCGATAATACCCTGTTAACCCGAGAAATCCATGCAATTGCTTTATGGTTGTGGGGCCTTTCCCTTCCTTAATGGATTTAATTTTGCTAGGGTCTACCTTAACAGCCTCGTGAGATACAATATGACCCATATATTCCACCTCTTATACTCCAAAGAAACATTTGGATGCTTTTTCATATAATTGTTTTTCCTGCAATAGTTTGAGCACCCTGTCAACATGTTGAACATGATCCTTCCAAGACCTGCTGTAGATTAGTATATCATCAAAAATCCTAGCACAAATTTTCTAAGGAAGGGTTTGAAAATGGAATTCATCAATCCTTGAAATGTAGAAGCTGCATTGGTAAGGCCAAAAGGCATGACCAAAAATTCATAATGACCCTTATGAGTTCGAAATGCTATTTTCGGAATACCTTCAGTCTTCATTCTAATTTGATGATATCCTGAACAAAGATACAACTTGGTAAAATAAATTGCTCCATGTAATTCATCCAATAATTCATCAATCACAGGAATGGGAAATTTATCTTTAATAGTGAGCTTATTGATCTCCCTATAATCCGGATACATGCGCTATGATCCATCCTTCTTGTGCACCAATACTATTGGAGCAGAGGAAAAACTTTGACTAGGTTGAATTATACCAGCCTCTAACATTTCTGCAATCATACGTTCACTTTCACTCTTTTCGACATAAGGATATCTATAAGGCTTGATGTTTGGAGGAACACTTCCTGGAATCAAATGGATAGCATGATCATGATCACGAATGGTGGGAGTCCTTTGGGAGTTTCAAACACCTTGGAATGATTGTCCAAGACTTTTTGGAGATCTGCAGAAATATATGATTTTGATGTTGGAACTTCTAGTGAGCATAATTGTGAAACTACACCTCGTTGTTATTTATTCAGAAGCTTTGTCATGACATTAGAGATTATTATCTTTCCCAGCTTCCTTGCGATACCCCGTAATTCGACTTCCTTTCCTTCTGAAAAAAATTCAAGAAAAGTTCTTGAAAATTAAAAGCTACCATCCCCAAAGATTGTAACCATTGTAGTCCTAGTACAACATCAACGCTTCCCATTGGAATGGAAAGCATTGGACTATTAAATACATATTACCCCATGGTTAGCTTGATATTATGGCATTTTCTAGAGCAATTTATAGTTCCTCCATTTGCAACCACCACTTGAAATTCTAGTTCTGGGTATAGGAGACAATTCAATTCCTTGGCTACCTTACAATGAATAAAATTATGGGTAGTACCCGAATCAATCAACACTATTATCTTTTTCTTCTTGATATGTCCTTCTACCTTCAGAGTTTGAGGAGTGGTAATTCCTGCCAATGCATTACGCAATATGGTCGGACTCATTTATTCCTCTTCTAGGGTTGGTTCCTGGTGTATATCCTCTTATTTTGAAGATTATTTTTCATTTTATTATTCCTCTTCACAATTTATGTAAAATAATTTCTTCTTAGCACACTTATGACCTTTAGTGTATTTTCTATCACAACTGTAGCAGAGCCCTTTTGCTCTTTTTTCTTCCAATTGTTCTGGTGT
This sequence comes from Pinus albicaulis, assembly GCA_034641835.2. Taxonomy (NCBI): domain Eukaryota; kingdom Viridiplantae; phylum Streptophyta; class Pinopsida; order Pinales; family Pinaceae; genus Pinus; species Pinus albicaulis. Next base: position 1,733,902,302 of record CM076575.1, on the reverse strand, counting down.
CAACCTTGTAGGTTGTGGAAGTCTAGGAGTAGCAACACTTCCATCTTTATATATGTGAGTGGTAGGCTTCCTTGTCGCCATAACTTTACATTTAGTTTTTCTTGCCAACTTGAATGCCTTTTCCAATGAATTAGGTTCCCAAACGCGAACTTCATGTTGTATGTTATCCTTTAAAGTCCCTATGAAGACATCAATCCTGTTTTCCTCTGGAATATCAGTTACCCTTATATTCAAATTTTGGAATTCCTCAATGTGCTCCACCACTAAACCCTTTTGTTTGAGATTTATCAATTGGCTAAAGAAGGTGTTGCTTTTTGCATCCTCATAATGTGCTATCATTTCCTTCGTAAAAATTGACCAAGTGACAATTTTTTTACGGGAGCAAAGCCATCGATACCATTCAAATGTATTTTGTTCTAAATGTAAAGTTGCAATGCGTACCTTTTGTGTGTTTTACACATTCTTGAGATCAAAATATTGCTCCATCTGTAATATCCATGTTACGGGATCCTTGCCATCAAACTTCCTCATATCCATCTTTGGAATATGGTGGTTCTTCCATCCAACATTAGAGTTTATGAAATTGTGATTAAAATTTATTTTGTTCTCATCATGAGTTTCCTCTACTATCTTTTTGCCATTAGGAAACATTTCTTGTATCAACTTTTTCAAACCTTCTATGTATGCTTTTAGATCATTCTTCATGTTTTCCATGTTGTCTTTAATTTTTCCATAGATATTATCTTCCATGTCATCCATCTTAGCTTCCATGCCATCCATCTTAGCTTCCATACCAGCTTCCATTCCATCCAGCTTATTTTTTGTTTCTCTTTGCGAGAGCGAAATTTGGTGCACTTGCTCTTGTAATTTTGATATGTCATTTCACATTTCTTCATATTCATGAGTCATAGTAGAGACTTCTGAAGGCTTAATGTGTGTTGAATTATTTTAGGTGGCATTTTAGAACCCAATACTGATATCTATGCTACAATATGCCCTTGGAATCAATTCAAACTGATTTTTCACACAACACTTATGAAATTCGAAAAAAATACACACCTTTTTCTTACTTTTGAGGAGCTCAAGATTGAAACTGAATTATCTCTGTGATTTCAGATCTTCAATATCTAAAATTTGGCCTTGTAGTAGCCCTCTGAAGCTTCTTTCAAATGCTAGAGGTCTGACCTGATTTGGATTCTTCAAAGAAAAGTTATACCCAATTTCCCACAATGACCTAATTATGGACTGGTTCAACAGAGAGAACTTGTACGAAATTCCACATGTTAGTGTTTCCTCCTTCAGCTCTGAAATTGATGCAAAGGAAACTTCAATCCGTGTACTTACGGCCACTTTTACAGAATTCCAATCCGATGCTCAGAGAGAGAGAGTTATGAAAATTTTCCCACAGTCACCTCTTTGAGATGAAATTTGGAAGCCTGAAACAACACTAACGTACACATATCATATATCCAAAAAATTTGAGAATAAAGATTTGAAATATTTCCACGACGTTCCTTAGGTTTTCAGCTTCACTTTGTAAAAATTTCAGCTTCTGAAACCTCGTAGAAAATTTTTTATTGTGAAAATTCCACAATGAACTGTTTAGGTTAAATTCAGGAGCCTGCAAAAAGCCCTAAATTCCATAGATCATATCTCCAAAAATATTTCGAACCAAGATCTGAAGATTTTCCATGAAGTTCCTCAGGATTTTGGCTTCACGCTCAAAAAATTACAGCTTTTGAACCTTTGCATAAAAAAAATTATAGCGAAAATTCCATGATGACATATTTGGAGGAGCGAAACCCTACAATCCAAATCTTTGATACCAAATTTTATGAAACCAACTCCACAAAATAGAAGAGAAGAGAGATCAACACCTTAGAACTCAGCCACTTCGAGGGGGCAACCTCCAATGTATTAAATAAATGAAAAATTCTTGGATGCTACAAATGACCAAAACCTCCTTCTATATATAGGAGTCCATGGGGCCACAATATAATCCTAGCCGACCTAACAATAATAATGTAAGGGCACAATAATAACAATATTGGGGTTACAGGGGTACAACAATAACAATAAGGGGGCTACACTAATAACAATAAGGGACTAAACTAGTAATATAGGGACCTAACATAATCCAAGTATCAACTTTGTCTTGACTATTCCAGTAAATGTAGATTTGAGTACAACAACCACTTCAACAACCAAGGACAAGAAGAAGCTCGTTGATATCACTACTAAATATGTTGAGAGTAAGCTTGCTAGTGATAGAATTTTTTTTTCAAGTTATTGAACAATCTGTAAGTTTCTAAGAAACAAATCCAAAAAATAAAGAAATATACTAATAAGCTTAAATGATTACAAGACTGAGAAAGGGAGACTTGGCTGAAATGTTAGAGCCAGGCAACCAAAAATTAAATATTCCCACTCCATCCAAGAGTGATTATCATCTCATTGTTGTTCAATAGTTGGTAGAGAAATTGATCAACAAGAATGCCCAACTTAATGCACAAGCATTGGACCTGCATTCCTGACATACACTTGTTACTAATATGATATTTACACAAGATTGACATAAGGTCCATGATGAATTTTTAGTAGAAAAACAAACATTGGAAGATACACTTGATAAAGGAGCTGCTATCACCACTATTATGAATAATTGGCCTTCCTATTTGGATGTTATTCACTCGAAGATATGGGCCAAATAAATGCTTGTAAGAGACGTCTTAACCATAAAAACCTTAGATTCCAGATCTCAATAGACAATAAACACTCAACTAGAACAAGAGAAGGAAAATTATGCACATCTTTTGAAGCTACATCATCAGTGGTTGTGTGAAGGAAATAAATAAAAAAGTGAAGCTTCAAATGCCTCTGAGTTCCTACAACAAATTCTACAACAGTTGGAGAGTATCGAGAAAAAAAAATCTCTTAATAAGAGGATAGAAGATCCTATAGTAGCAGAAGACAATGTGCAATACTTGTCTGACCTCATAGATTCGAGTGTAAAAGCTCGAGTAGCAGTTTGAGAATGGTCAATATTCAATGAAAATTTGTAGATTTTGGCTCTAGTGATCCATCAATCCGCTTTTCCTGGAAAACCTCCACCACCGCGAGCATGTTCCACATCTCCACATCTGTAATGACCTACCCATCAATTATATGCATACAATGTTTCAAAGTTTGCTACTGTCTCAGAACAAAAATATCACGAAGAAGAGGTCGATCAAGAAATGAACTAGTCATCCAAAACAGCCTCAGAGATGCTGACCACAACAATGGAAGCACCGGGCCTGATCCACTATTTTTCTGAACTTGATATTTTTTCATTGCATTACTTGTAATTCAGAACCATTAGTGTAAAAAGTCTCTTTTATAATTTTGTCTCGTTTTTTTTTTCCAACTCTCCCCTTCATCGAGACGAAGAAGGCTTTGAGAGTGGGGGAGATGTTGAAGGAACTAGTCGGGTTGACCGACTAGTCGAATGGGAAAAGGGCTAGCCAGCCCAACCGACTAGCCTCAATGTAACAGGTTGTATTATGACCGAAATATAGCTAATGAAAATTTAGAAAATATGATTAATCTGATAGTTAGACTCTTGTAACTATCTTATCATTCTATATATACATGTCCGTATAACAATGTAAGCAATGATTCCACATACAATAAAGAATACATATATGCAACTTGGCCATATCCCCATTACGATGTCTTGTCTTTCTTACATGATTTCTGTATGTTTACTCAAGTCTGTCTACTGGTAACAATGCATACTTTTAGCTAGATTACAACGATGAACTTATTTTGGCCACAATAGTAGGGTTTGAGATATTGGTCACTCTCACCCCTCTAACTGCAGATCTTTTAGAAATGTAGGACCATTCTCCATGGGATCAATTCACAACAACACAAAATTTTGATGCTCTTGTTTTTACCACAATAGTAGGGTTTGAGATATGGGTCACTCTCACCTCTCCAACTACATATATTTTAGAACTGTAGGACCACGTTCCATCAGATCAATTCACAACAACAAAAAATTATGGTGCTCATGTTCTACTGCAATGAATGAACAACAACACAAAAATATGATGTGCTCGTTTTGACCATAGTATCAGGGTTTGAGATATGGACCACTATCACCCCTCTAGCTATAGATATGATGCAATGAGAACTCTGACTCGAGGAAAACAAAATGTGATAAATTATTTCAAAATTTTACACCTTCTCTCTGCATCTGATTCTCTAGGGCTACGAGTCTGAATGTGCACGAGCTATATGAAAAAACTTGAAAATAATTTTTTTTAACATATCAACTAAAAATATCCACAATTCACGTGGAAAAAAAGACTTCATAGATAAAAGGCCAAAATATACGTGATGCCTCAAAATAGTTGAAATACAAACATATAACGTACCAAATATTTGCCAAAGATACCAAGTGAGTTGCAATTCACTTGCCTAGAAACCTTTCAAACACCAACCCCATTCTCCATTTATTCGTGGCTGCAGATATTGCTATTTCGATTAATCAATACAACTCAACCATTCACTTATATAGGCTAATCATTAATAGAGACGACCTTTAAAAAATGTTTACATTTAACATCTAATGCTTACACATCTCTCCTATATTGAAAAATGTTTACATCTAACATATAATGTTTAATGGTTACACATCTCCCCTATACCAAGCCATTGAGTGCCCCTTGACACAATTATTTTATTATTATTAATAAAAAAGAATAAACATATCAGTTAAAGCTATATAATTTTTTAAAAAGATGTAACAAAATTATTAACTATAAAGATTTACCTCCATTTTATGATGAGATTCTTAATCTATAAATAGCCTTTGTTACATGGCTTATTAATACCACATGCCCAAAAAACCGTAACTCTTTTTATGTGACACTTGTCCATATCAATGTGTTCTAAATTAATGAGTTGAATTAAAAGAGAAAAAAAACATAACTACTTTGAAAATAAATTTCAAATTTTATTTTGTGTATACTAATAAAATATTCTAAAATATTTTAAGAAATTAAATCTCTACCATCCACTTAATAATTATTAATAACTAAAAAACCTTGTTCCAAAATAAATACACATATCAACATAATACTAAAAAAAAAATAAAAATAAAACAATCCTATACCATTTTGAAAAAGTCCCTAAATTCATGTTTAAATTATTGTAGCCATATTCCAATTTTTAAAGTCCATTCACATTATTAATTTATCTTAAACCCATCTTTAAATTATTATGAGATTTTTCCACGCTAAAATTTGAGTAGAGGAATAACATTACATTTTAGCAACAAATTATTGTTTACATATATAAATATGTTATACTAAATTATTTTAAAGATATTTCTAAACCGTTTTTTAAATGTTTATGTATTTTTCTTTTTTAAATATTTATGTATTTTTTATTTATTTTTATTTTTATCTTTTTCTTTAGTTTTTATTTTTCTTTTCTAAATGCTTTAGTTTTTGCTTTTCTTTTCCTATTGGTATATTTCTTTGACCAATTTTAAAAATTTTCCCTAACATTATTGCAGGTTTCTTTTATTAATTTTTGTTGATGTTATTTTTTAATTTAAAATTAATTTTATTTTCATAATAATATTTTTTTTCAATTTTGTTATGAAAATATTTGTCTGATTTATTATTTATTTTTATTTAATTTTCAAAAATAAAGAAATATTGCTTTACATCTTTAATTTATTATTACTTAAAATTTGTAAAAATTATACATTTAAGTTGAGGGGTTTTCACAGTGCATTATATTAGATATCAATTTTTTTTTTTGGGATTTAACTCCGTTGAGTAAGTCATTCTTGTATGACCATTTCCATGAGAGGTACTCGTAACTGACTAATTCCTCATGATTTTTGAATAGTCCACTTAGCACTCATTGCATCGAGTGATGCTAACAGGGATGAAGAATTGGAATTAAAACTAATGAAATGATCACATAGCATCAATCATCACTTTTGGGGCTTGCACCCAGTAACGAGGACTTCCTGAGAGGTCACCCATCCTAGATCATCTCTAGCTCAAGCGCACTTAATTGTGGAGTTTTCTCCACAATCAAGCTCACTTAGCTTGCTACCCCATTCGCAAAAGAAAATAAAAACCTTCTCAAGTATTACGCCTCATGGTACCAATTATCACCAAATATCACGACCCTACACTCGTAGTAGTCTTTCAACCAAGTAGTATAGCGGGTGCGACACTACCTTACTTTTCTTTTCGTAATACTCTGTAAGTATAATATGCCTATCTTCAACACTTTAAGTTATTAATCTTCCAATGTTATTTCAATTATCTAGTGGATATAAAAACAACATTAAAAACCAATATCAATCCACATATACACCCATACATATAAGGGAGGGGCCCGATATTATGCTTCAATAATAATGTACAATTATGAATAATTATACATGCCAAGCCTGTGTAAACACTTACACCTCTTGCCAAAGTGTGCTTGTGCTTTGTCCTAGCCTTACAACTTCCCAACAACCCAAAAATCCAATGAGGATCCCAAAAATCCCTTTAAAACATGTTTTTTAAGTCTTCCCGAAAATTACGTTCAAGAGTGTCACTGGGGTCATAGACGCCCTCGGCACCCTGAATGTGTTTCTGAACGCAGGTCACCGGGGTCATGACACCCTCAGATCTGTACACTGTTCTCTGAATGCGTTTGGGTTGTGTCCGACCCGACTCGACCTCCCTGCATGCTTTTTTCACTCAAAAACACTCGTTCTGCATGTCTGCACTAAACGTGCTGCAAAAACTCGACTCTGCTTGAAACACTCACCTCTGAATGAATTTCTACACACGCCCTGCGGAGAAGACCTGACTCAGCTCTGTGGAGTGACCTGTGTCTTCCCATAGTGTGGGTGAATGTCTAAACGCGTTCAACTTGACTCGACCCGGTCTCCACATCTCCTTACGACGGATTCATCTTTCACCTTCGACCCTTGCTCGAGCTGCAATGCCTTTGCTTGCCAAGGTGGATCAAAAAGTTTTTGATGCCTTGTTCTATGTGTCCTTTCCATCACACACCTCTCCCATATATACGCTTTTCCCATGCGTTTCTCCCATGATTGGGGGCTTGGCCAACATGAAGCTGACCCACACATGTTTCCATCAAGCTCTGTGATTATGGTGTGACAATAATCCATTACATCGACCCACCACCATAGCTAGCCTATAAAGTGTCCACGCTAATACTTAGACATTTGCACATATTACTTTCCCATCATAGTAAACGTCGCACGATCACCAAGTGAATGTCATAATCTCGCCAAACATATTGTCCATCGATGCGTCCGTCTAACTAAGCGTAGTAGTTTTTTCGCCCTCCAACCTTCGTTCGTCACATGATTTCCAAGTCAAGTGCTTGACGTGACAAGGCGTGCCCTTCGCACTTGCTCATCGCAACTCCATATTGTGGGAATTACATACTCCCCCACTTAAAATAATATTATTGTGATAGATAGTGCTATCATCATTGTCACAACATATCATCACAACATCCTTGGGAAATATCTCCTCAATCCATGATCATCAACACATCCGTCGCAATATCCACCTGCTACTCTATCATTGGAAGTCAATCTCTCTAGCGTAAGCTACATGCTGTTGCAACATATATCGTGTTGATCCATCATATATTGTCAATATCATGTGAATCTATGCATCAAGCACTCCAACCAACTCAACATAACATAAGCTGCTATGTATCCAATATTACTCTGCACACTTCTGGACCCCACAACTTGAACTAGTTATATGGCTAGTCTAATAGTACTTTCTCATCGTGAGAATGGAAATCCTCATAGCATGCATTAGTTGTTCCTCTTGCATCTTGTCACATCATAAACGAAATAAAAAATCCATCCCATCTAAGTGTAAAGTGATCCATGTCCAAGTCCATGAAGTATTATCCATCTCATCCGCAACATATTGTCCATCAAGCAAGCCATCTCTATATGAAATGTGCTACCCATGATGCTAATATCCATGTGCCATTCGAAGACAGTCAAAACTATCAAGAATCATCCATGTGTGAAATTTCCTCCTCAAATCAGTCAAGAATGTCCTCTCAACAATGTGCCATATTGAGGTCCATGAAGCTATGTTCATCCCATCTGCAATATGCATCCATAAATCTATTAAAGGTGAATATTCACCCTTTCCTCCTCATTATCCATGTGAAAATGCACTCCACCAAGTCTATCAAGGTGGGTGGATAAGTCAGTAAGAATCAACCCATGCCCAAGTGTACCTCACCAAGGCATCTCCATCGTTGCATCTCCATCAAGCTCCAAAGTTTCTTATTGGTCATCTCCATTAAGTGACTCCTCACAAACACACCCCATAAATGTGCTCAAAGGTATGCATCCCATAATGCATCAAAATCAAGACCAATCTTGATCTCAGCTCCTTAATGAACCAGATACTGCAAGATCACCATAATATGAAGACTCCATTGAATGAAACTCATCATGAAATCCCATGCATCATCATACCCAAAGCATTGGAAAACATACTTGTATTGGCCATGAGTTCCATCACAAGTTCTCCTACCCTGTAAGTCATATGAATGCTCATAGGCTGCTCATCCAACTAATGTCTTGTTGATAAAAAGTAAAAAACATACCATCAATCCACCAATGAAGGTCTCCATGTAGTCCATTATTTTGGTTATCCATGTGTCCATCACAAGTGGACTCAACTCAACTCTCGTCATCATCATATAGGTAAATTTCCCTCGATCACTTCTACCACAAATCATCATGAGTACTTCCTTCAAGGCTTCTCCCCCACTAAAGGTCCACCAAGAGTTCCTTCTTGGTTGTAAGCCATGAAGAAGTCTACCCAAACATTGTGCCCTATCTCCAAGGAATTCCATGAGTCATGCCAGGCACCTAGCCAATTCTCCATGTGGCTAAGAATGATCCATCCATCACAAAGATAATCAAGTTCCACCCTTGTCCTGAGAATTTTAACCTACTAGTATGAGGTCATAAATCACCCTATCAAGTTCTACAACATCCAAAGCTCCTTGTTTCTCTAATGTACAAGGTCTCATCATAGTCATCAAAGGAGAGATCATTCATGTTGTTGGAAAAGAATTCATCTCTTTTCTTACTCCTCCATACGTTCTATCTTCCATGTTAGTCATCATTATTTTTCACTATCTTTTGATGACTATAGATTGATGGAAGCCTTGTGAAAACAAATTTTATTGAAACATTATGTGTTTTCAGAAATCTCACTGCCTTCATTATCCTTATAAACCTATTTTCACTATTCCTTGGTTGGTCTTCTCAAAGTCACCCTATTACTCTAGGCAGGACAATCCTCAATCTGTTTATCACCTTCAAAGACCTGCCAGTATTTTTCATTATCCGACAGTGCAGGTCTGAATTTGGTCTGTATGATAATTCGTTGGTCGATTGGAGTCTTAGGGTATGAACTAGCTAGGCAAGCTAATCTGTTTGCAATGACATTTTGACTCCTAGGAACAAACACTAGTTCGTATTCAACAAATGTTTTCAGTAAACCCATAGTGTCATTCCTGTAAGCTCTCAATCTAGGATGTTTCGCTGTGTATTCACCATTCACCTGTTTAATAATCAGCTCAGAGTCCCTTAATGCCTATCAGGTAATCCTCAATCTTTTTATCACCTTCAAATACCTGCCAATATTTTTCATTATCTGGCACTGCAGGTCTGAATTTGTCTGTATGATAATTCGTTGGTCGATTGGAGTCTTAGGGTATGAACTAGCTAGGCAAGCTAACCCGTTTGCAATGACATTTTGACTCCTAGGAACAAACACTAGTTCGTATTCAACAATTTTTTTCAGTAAATCCATAGTGTCATTCCTGTAAGCTCTCAATCTAGGATGTTTCGCTGTGTATTCACCATTCACGTGTTTAATAATCAGCTCAGAGTCCCCATGCACAGTTATCCTATGGGCTCCTAGTTTTCTCAACAGGTTCAAGCCTAGGATAAGGGCCTCATATTCTGCAACATTGTTTGTACATTTGAAGTGTAGGTTGCAGGCATGGCTCTCTGTGTAATAACCCTCTATGTTATGTATCCACACTCCTGCCCCAGCAGTTCTTCTCGTGCAGGACCCATCAAAATTCATTTCCCACAAGGGTCCAAACTCGTTTTTATTATCATTCCTTTCCCTACAGCTGGGTTCGCCATTATGTTTCATTATAGGGTCTGCACTAGGCTATGGGTTGTTTATTTTTTCATTATGGAGGTGGAAGTCAGAGAGGTGACTAGTTAGCTGATTTCATTCTGCTTCTGGTTCACTTAGCGTTGTTGTTTCAGCGCATTGTTCAAGGTTCTTTACGTCTTCATTTTTCGAGTCTAGGGTAGCCATTATGTTAAAATCCATTGGCTCTGTTTCATCATGTGTACCTTCGATTGTATCTACGTTTTCAGATTCTGGTTCCCTCAAAGATTCATCATTGCAGAAGATAAAGGAATCTAGGTCTGTATGTACAGAGTATAGAGGATATTTTTCAGGCTTTTCAGGGCTACTAACCAGGAATTTCATTTGCGCTTCCCTGTACAGTATTCTAAGTTGGCAAAAGATTGGGATAGTGGCATAAGCCCCATCCATCTGCATTTTTCCTTGCAGCTTGGCTCCCCATGACCTTGATAATAACATGCCATACTTGGGTGGCACATCGGCCACAACAACATCCATGACCATACACTTAGCAGGAATCTGAGTAAGGCTCACACACAAATATTTGATCAGGCCAAGGCACTTTACTCTACTAGAGTCAAATGAATATAGGTCCTTATAGGGATGGGTTATCTCTAGGCCTAATCTTTCCATCACTACTTTAGGCATCAGGTTGTGTGACGCCCTAGAATCATGCATTGCATTGTGGAGAATCTTATCATGGACATTAAGACTGATATAAAAAGGGGGCACTACAGTGTCAATATTCTCACCTAAATTTAATGCTTTCAAAATTTGGCCTTTATATACATCCTAAGTGGCCAGCTCAGAGAGTGGGACAAAGATTTTAATTTTTGCGATCTCACTCTCTAGATTGAAAGTGGACTGACTCTTTGGAATGTTCAACTCTGTTTTGTTAGCCACTGCTTTAGTGGCTGAATCAGTGTGTTGATTTTCGTTATGTACAGTGTTTGAGACTATTTTATCAGGAGCACTAACTGTAGTGCTAGTGCTGCTAGCTAGTTTTCCTTGTGTATCAGTGTTTTGGTTGTCCCTTCCTTTGTTCTTTCCAGAACTCTTAGCTGCTGATTTGTCACTTTCAGGAGTTGCTTTAGAAGTTTTCTCAGGTCTCTTCTTGATGGTGAACTCAAAAGATTTTGGTTTGGCAGTTTCTTGACTCTTTTTGCTTCTAAGTTTATATTGTTCTCTGACCTGCATCATGGCATTTTCAAACCCTAACCTGTAATCCTCAGTTTCAAACCATTCTTCATCCCAACATGAGGGAGAAGGCCGATCTTCTTCGTGGAACAGTTATGGATCGAGTTCTCTACTTCAAACATGTTTATTGTATTCCCTTCAGACTCTTCTATGATTCCTTCATCTTCATCAAGAAAGTTTTCTTGAAAAGGGGGAATAATTTGCTGATATGATTCTCTTTTTCTGTTGGGAGTGTTATTGTTTCTTCTAACGTTTTGGTTCTGGTTTTGGTTACTGACTGTGAAAACCATTTTTTCCATCATTTTCTGTAACTTTTCCACATTTTTAGATAATTTATCATAATTTTGGTCAGATGAGGAAGCTACATTGTCATCTTTGTATGTTACCCTCTTGTCAGATCCCAGTCTAGCTCTTTTCTCAATCAGATTTGCCTCTATGTTCACTGCTCCTTTCTGCATGTCCTCCAATGTGTTGTACTCTTTATCCCTAAGCTCATAGGCCATGTCAGCATCAAATCCTTCGGGGTATTTTTCCAGAGCCATACCTTGTGGAGGTTTCATATGTGGAGGGAGGGCATTGTAAATGCTGTCAAATCTTGTTGTGTAATCATGGACACTCTCTCCTACGTTTATTTTAAGGCTCATGTATTCTGCTAAGAGTTGGCGAGGGTTAGCCTTAGTTACCATTTTTTTATGAAAGTATGATATAAGGCTGGAAGATCATTGATGCTACCTGGAGGCATGCCTTTAAACCATTTCTTCACATCACCCCCTAAGCTCTGGGAAAAGATTCTCATTTTGACTGTATCATCATCTATTTCCATGTAGTCAAAAGAATCTTCCATCTTATCTACATGATGTTGGGCCGTGATGGACTCTTTTGCAGTGAAGTCTGGGATCTTTGACTAATAATCATTTGGTAAGGGTACTAGAGGCTGAGGTAAAACCAGAGGTGCATACTAGGCTACCATGATGATGTTTTGATGAGATAAAGGATTGACTAGGGCAGCAGGTATATGGATGATAGGGATATTATGACCAGCAGAAGGCTGATGAGCAGATCTAGGGTGACCAGACCCCAATTTTTGTATTAAATGTATATCAGGAGGTGTAGAAGGAGGGGTATGTCTGTTCCCAAGGTGTCTACCACTTTGGGGTGGTGAACCAGGAAGCTCAGGGTCTGGCTGGTCTAAGATACTGAATGACCTAGTTCTAGGTAATCCATTAGGTAGGTCTAGGTCAAGGCGAAAGTGTGATAGAGCTGTAAGATCTTCTGGTGCAGAGTTATCTCTATGGACGTGGTTGGAAATATTTGGTTGTTTATGTGTGTGAGATCCTTTGAGGATACTCTCAGGGTTGTCAACTATTTCAGGTGGGTCCGGGTTAGGTTAAGCTCTTGTATGAATGGTTCTAGAAGCCAGAATGTTGTTTTCTGATTAAGCAGCTTAACCCTACTTGTTACTACTATTGTGGTTGATGTTGTGATGGAGGCTGGTCTTCCAGTGGAGTCTAATGTGAACCAAGATAATCAGCAGGCCTACTGATCACCAGTGGAGTCTTTACAATGTTTAGGGGATATGGAGTCGCCAGGTGGAAGGTTTAGGATGTTTTTGAAAGGAACACTATCCACCACAGTGTTTATGAGATGTCCCCTTTCAAGGATATCTTCCGACCACAGAAAACTCTAACCAGAGATTGACTGGGAGGGCATTTACCAGATATGTCACCTCTGAAAGAGTGTGAGATCTGGAGGCTACCTAGCCCTTTCCAAACTCTGTCCAAGAGTATGGGAGAACAAAAAAAATGGTATAGAGGTTGATGTGTGAATAGGAGTGTTTAACTGCCAACCTAACCAGAGATTGTAGGCTTTTTGAATGCCTAAGAATGTTTAAGGTGTAATGCATTCAAGTTCCCCAACGAAGTCGCCATTATGTTTGGGTTCCCATGTTTTGGCTAGATTGGCATGACCAAAAGATGAGACAACATCAAACCACTTTCAGACCTCAGGATCTAGCCCTCCTGGGTCTAGAGAGGGATCTCTCTATGATGTATCAAATGTATCTGTCTTTGAAGCTCGAATGTAATGATGTTAGGCTAGTTATAGGCACAAGATTTGTTTGTTTGGTTTGGTTGTTGGTTATCAAGAAATAAGGGTTCAATGTAAGACAAGGGTGAGCAAAGAGGAAGAAAGCAGAGGTGAAGTGTTCCAGGAGATATTCAAAACCATTGGGCAATGGAGTCAGGAAAGGATTTGCTTACTATCCAATGTGCAAGCTTTCAATTGGGCTAGTTATCTAAAACATAGGATCTTTAAAGATGATTGTGTGATATGGAAAGTAGGAGGGGGGGAGACAACATAGATTCAGAGCACAAAGTTAAAGACCAGCTGGTCGTACAAGGATCCTAGTGGACAGGGCTAACCCTAATCCCCAGTGTTCCCAAATCTTCCAACTAAATCCTTAACAAGAAAACATCTAAGAACAGATACATTTAATTCATACATCATAGAGAAGGCAATATCATCCACTACACTAGTTAAATTATCTGAAATCAATTCTTAGATAATACATTCAGAAGAGAAACATTAATGGCAAGTAGAGCAGCAACATAGGGTACCTAACAAGGGTAAATCCTATGCCAATATTCTGATGCAAGCCAGTAGAAACAAAATGAAATGCATGTAAATACAAAGATAGGAAAACATCACCGCTGATTCAGATCAGGATCCAAAGAAATGTGCTTGTCATATTAAATAGCAATAACAGTCGAGTACAACATTGCCAATAGCTGAATACTCAATCTGAAAACATCTCCTTCAACCTATCTTACAACTTTACACAGAGACTGTGTCTCAAAAGAAACTACTTGCAGTTCTCTGATAACTGATCAACAACCTTTACAACGAGTTTTGTTCTGAATTTATAGCAGAAAGATGGGCTGAGGAGGTAGGTGAAGAACTAAATGTAGTATTAAAACTTCTGAAAAGAAAGAGGGCCGAAGCCCACTCTGTATAAATCATATGCATTAATCTCTGGTGTTATTTGGGTGAACGAATGATCTTCTTCAGACTACAGATTGCTCTAATATGAATCTGAAGTACTCTGACTGCAGTACTGTGTAGTACTCTGGTGCATAAACATAATGACTGAATGGAATACCATGCTTGTGAAACAAATTCCCTGGTAGCTTCGGACTGTGGTTAAGGCGGAAATCTTCGGGAACATGGTAAATAATGGAACTGATATGGACGCTTTGTCCTTTGGGACAAATCTGCTGATGTGAACCCTGATATACATGAATCTCTGCGTGTTGTACCTTCTGCATGATCCATGAGATCATTGATCCGGTGTTTTGCCTCTAAACCGCTGTATTAAGGCCCAAAACCTTCAATACTGAACACTGAAATCCTTGATCATTAGCTGGTTTTTCTCCACTTCTCCATAAACGTCTCGATCTGCGAAATCTGAGCTTTAATGGCACCGGATAGGTTTTTTGCGGAGATTGAACTGTCCTGGGATGATATTTATGCCGCCGCTACCTTTCTGAGTTTTTCTATTGTAGTACCAGCTTCCAGATTTAATTATGTCTGCGCAGCATGCCATTGAAGTAGTACATATGAACCATGGCGGTTTTCTGCCTCTCATAACCCTGCAAAATACGAACACAGGTTAAGAAAAAAATGGGGGGGGGGGTCAGATGATGTGGATGACTGTGAGGATGACAGTGGGACTGTAGACGAATGACGAAAAAATGCAGAGGAGTGGTGGAGAAGCGCTCTGGTGGAAGGTTGGCGGAGCGCAGAGGAAAATTAACGTAAAAACCTTAAAACTGACCCTTTGAATGAATATATAAAACCGGGGGGGGGGGGGGGGCGAATGTACGGTGAGACATGTGGAGGTGACGTGGCGGGACCGGGCGACGACGGAAGAGTCAACAGCGGGGAAACAAATCTGGACCGTCGGATCTGAGAGGAGATCGATGGTTGAACATGCGGTGGAGGACGACCATCGGTGGGCCAGGAGTACAGTGACCATGGATTAAACCTCGCGCAGCTTCGTTGAGCGATGACCGTTGGATGGGCGAGGGCAGATCTGACGACTGACATGAATATCGCTGCGCGTCCTGTACCGAAAGATAACATGCGATGAGCAGGCGGTTTTGGAATCGTACAGGAGCCACGCGTCGCTTGCTGAGTGGAATCGCTGGGCAATGGGAGAATACCGCCTACCGCCCAAAAGCGGTGCGATAGATACCACCGGGTTTATGGATAGTGCGCGGTGGGGACCACAGGGGTGGGTACATTCCGAACCGTCGATCTGGCGGGAAAAATGAATGGCGATGGCGTGATCGGGGGTTTGAGCGGGGGAAACATGAACACCGCGGGGTTTAACAATCGCTGTCTGATAAAAAAAGATCAATGGTCAGGAACGCTCCCGATATACATTGGAGATTAGCGCCTTCGGGGCTAGTGCTCGGTCATAGCGCAGGTTTCCGTGGGGGAAAGGTACGAGGGCCAGGCCGAAAGGGGCTAGGCCTAGACTATGCAGAAAATATGATTTTTGGCTCGTTTTAAAGCATTTTAAGGCCAGCCAAGGGCAACGATAGGGGAATGAGGGGGATTTAGGCATAAACAAAGGGAGTGGGTGGAATTTCATGGGGATTTTGGGAAGTTTTAGGAGAGAAAGGGAAATTTAGGGGGAACAAGGGGACTTTGACAAAAGGAACAAAGGGATGAAAATGAAGTATTTTGCAAGGGTATAAAGGGCGGAATAAAGCCTTTAGGAGCATAATTCTTTATCAGTAAGGCCTATTGACTCAGGACAGCAGAGGGAAATAGTCACAGGGAAGGGAACATGAAAAGGCTACAAGGATGATGTGTTTTCAAGGGGAATGCACTCCTTGCAGGCTTATAAAACAAATTAGCCTCTTGCTTGCTTGTCAAGGAATTTATAAGGGGCTAACACAAGGGAACTCATGGCCTCTCCCTTAACTGTTTCTTGCTTTAAGCATGTAGGTTGCTTTGAATTTTGTGAGAAAATGCAGCAAGTCCAAAACCACCCATAGCTAACAAGACTATTCATTATCAATTTGCATGAAAAATAAGTTAATCTTGCTGGTGTCACCTTTGAGATGTCTACAAATGCCATTGCAGATGCTACAAGAATACCTAGTATAGGTGAGAAATGGTTCAAACAAGAAAACCTAGACATGAGTTATTTTGAACCATACCTCAAACCTAGGTATAAAGATCACCACAAGTCCATATTCCGTTTTTCTCATCTTCTTGATAGATATGCACCCATTATGAAGATAATAATGAATTATTTCACTTGTGAGGGAAGGTTTTCTCGCCTTTACTCATACCATATCCATCTTCTTATGCATTTTACTAGAGTAAGAATGCTACACATACCATATTATCTTTTCCGTAGCATTGACAAAATGGCCTACATAGTGAAAAAGAGAGACTACAATCAACAAATGCAGAGCCTTTTTCGTCATTCACTTATCAAGATGGTGATTATGCACTAGCTCCAGCGAAAGAACATTCCATGGAATACCTTCATTACCCATGAGGTTTTCACTACTCCACATGGCCATCATCAGCAAGATATTCCTTCATATTCTCATCCTCCCACATCTACTTCTCCATCACATCCTGCTGTTCATACATCTCCACCCACATAAATTCCTTCACCCCATGATGACCCTTCTACATCACCTTTCCACAACCCTTCACCATCATATCATTATGACAAATCATCAAGCAGTGATGGGAACATTGAGACAGATGGCACTAAAATGAGTGACATTGAGCCATTTCCTTTGACATACAAGAGGGGCTATAGGCATGTGTTTGTTTCACTTGATGTGCAAGGGGCCATGCCTTATTCATCAGCAAAATAGGTTGATAAAGGCAAAGGAAAGGTCATAGAACCTATCACTGTTGAGGAGGAGAACAAGCACGAAATTGAGCAAGAGTTTCAATTAATTGACCTTGATGATGAGGATGAGGAGAGGATTACTAGTGCATTGATCAGAGGCAAGGATGCCAAGATTAGTGAGCTTCAAGATAATATTGGTAGGGAAAATAATGTGATCAACTTTTATGAGATAGAGAATCAGCATTTAGAGGCAAAGAAGACCATTATTGAGGTAAAGGCAATCAGAGCTCAGAAAGAGGCCGGAAAGGCCAAAGCCTTGCTAGATGAGACCCTGGGAACTTTTGATGACAATGATGATGAGGAAGAACAAATTCTGAGGTAGAGACCAAGGACAATTGGGCTGAAGAGAGATTTAGCCCGGGAAAGACAAAAAGAGACAGAATTGGCAGAGTAGCTCACTCCAAGTAAGCTACTTGCCATGGAAATTAGCAAGGATAGAGAATCTTAGCTTGAGAGGGAAAAATTGCACCTAGAGGGTCAGCTAGAGAAGGCCAAGAGAGACACTGACATGCAAAGGAAGATGACAAGACATTATGCCATGAGAAACATAATTGCAAGGGCCAATCTCAAACAAGCCCATGTAAAGATTCAAGCTCTAAATGAGGCAAAGGAGAAGGAAAAATTTAATATCCTTGCTGATGTGTTCCTCCAAGCCTCTAAAACTTAATCAGCAAGCTAATTTCCAATTTTGGCGCCTTTGTGCACATTTTTTATTTTTGATAGTTTGGCTTGCAGAAAATTGGGCCAAATGCACAGCGCCACTGTGCTGCGCTCTTTTTTGGGGCACTCAAATGAAAAAAGTTCAAAATTTTCATGTTCCTCATGCCAAGTACATCAACCACATAAAATTTCAGAGGATTTGGAGCAAAATTGGTCCCTCAAAAAGGCCAAAAACTACCAAAACATCACCTTTCTGCCCTCTTTTTAGCACTGGCACTGCACGTTTAGCAATATTGGGAGAAGTGATTTTTGACAAAGAAAATAGGCACAATTCTGGAAAGTGAAAGAATATTTGGAAAATGGACTCAAAGACCTTTCCAATGAGACATCATGGAGCTCATTTGGACACCGCGAAAGCCTCCAAACGTTAGCCAAAAAACATGCCATTTTCTCAGTCTTGGCACTGCGTGTTTGCACTGGCACTGCGCCCCTGTACCTTGGAGTTTCACCCTTAACAGGAGTTATTGCAAAAGATATTTTGAAGCCTTAAAGTCAAAAAATTTTCAAAATTAGCTCAAATAGATATGTTAGAAGTTATTTTTGCCATAAATGAGTTTTAGATATTTTTCCTTGGGCCTTGCATGGTCTCAAAGGTCAAATGCATTAATTATGTAATGAATGACATTTGAAACCCTAGCTAGGGTTCACCTTCTCATTTTTCAGATAAATATTGCATGTAATGCTTCATAATTTTTGTTGTTGGTTGATTGTTGAGCTCAATATGATATAGATTTTGAGTTGTGAAGAAGTTGGCTTTGGAGTTTTGTAGCTGTTTTGGACTGAACATTAATGGAGAAAGCATATTCATAGGATTCATGAACTTGTTTAAATGGTGATGTTGTTCTGATATTGTATTTGTTTCCTTATGTTTTCCATATTTTTCATCTTTTCTCTTGCAATAGAGAAAAAAATTTAGGTTAATATATGCTGTTAGAGGCACCTTAAGTCTGTCTGCTTTCTATTGTTCAAATGTTTTCCTCTGCTGGGTTTGATTGGAGAATTCTTAGTTTCTCTCTGGTTCCACTTAGCTTGTTGTCTTAAAAATGATTTAATGGAGTCAAGCCAAAGAAGTGTATGGTATGCCCTGTCCTTTGGTGTAGCTTGAAACATTGTTTTTAAGGCCTTTTCTTTGAATTTTACTGATTAGGGTTTGGCTGAAGAAGTTTATGGTTTTCCATGTCCTTTAGTCCATCTTGAATAGTCACTTTGAAGGTATTTTAAAGTCTGATTGAATAATTTAGGAGTTCTCTGCTCTTTAATCATCACTTATTTTTTATCTTAAATGTTTTCTTTATCTGAAGGTAAATAGATAGAGAATTTAGGAGTTCCCTACTCTCTAGGGTTTGATGGATTGTTGTCTTAAAGTTTACTTGGTGAAGTTTGGCCAAAGAAGTTTATGGTGTGCACCATCCTTTGGTTCTTTCCTAAGCATAGTGATATTAAATACTCTTCTTGTTATAGTATATGTTAAAGGATTCTTAATTTCCCTTTAAACCTACTAAATTCACAACTTAATGTTCATTTCACACCCACATAAGCTATTTAGATCCATTTTGATTTGTTAACTTTCCCTATGAAACACCCTTGATTTATTGTTGTACTTTTCAAGCCTTTCACATACCCCATAGCCCAATGGTTTGAACTTCTCTTACTCTATCTATCTTTGCTGACAAGCAACCCAACCAAAAAAAACAACCCTATCATTTTAACTAGCCTAAAATCAACATTCTAAATCAATCAAGTTATATCTTTTATACAAATATAGAGAGAGCCCTCTCTGAGTCCAGGAAGGTTAGGTCCTAAGAATCAAAATTTGGTTTGATGTTATCCTTTTCTATTTGGTCTTTCCAATTTGACAATTTACAGGGACCTAACATAATGGAAACTCCCCTGGGGACACTCATTGAAAATATTAGTGTTATATAAAGAACTTAGAAAACCCAAAAATATCTCAAGATTGGCATCCAATTGTTGATGGTGGAAAACAAACAAATCCTTAAAAAAAATAACATCATCCACCTGGTGACTCCACTGGTTTTCAGTAGGCCTGCTGACTCTAATGGTTCTCACAGACTCCTCTGGGAATGTATTAATCAGTCCTAATAGTATAAAGCCCATTCACATACTGTACGAATTTAATATTCTTACAAATAGGTTTGTTTTTTGAAACCCTTATAAACTTCCAACCTCTCCGTGTTGTGGGTCTGAAATCTAGCTTCACAAAGAATCAACACCAGATCTCACCCCGACCCGAACCCTCCTGCTATAGGTTATGACCCAGAAATAATCTTAAGAAAAAATTCTAGGATTGAGGATTCAACTATTGGCAGACCAATTCACAAGGCAAGTTCCTTTCCTGAAAACCTTACATCCTTGCAAGATACCCAATTTGAATTACACCATAGAAGAAATATATTCAGAACTAAGTCTCAAAGTTGGATAGACCAGACAAAACTTGAGCCTACAAGCTTACAACAAAGTCCTAGTAGAGAAGCCTCTCCTCCCAATCCTCCTGATTTTTAGCTTCTCCAACACTTTGACTCCTTTCGTTCTAAATCTGCTCAATATCAGTTAGTTGGTCCAAGTGCATCTGCCACTCCCACTCATACATCCACTGTGAAAACCACTCTATTTCATCCTCCACCTCCACTCATAAACCCTCCTCTTGTAAATCCTCCTTGGGTTCCATTACCTCCCATCATGGCAGCATGGTACACCCCCCTGGTTCTACCACAACCTTTACTGCCTATGGCACAGGACTATCAATCTATAATCCCTCACTTTAATGGAATTGATCATATACCTGCCCAAAAGCATGTAGAAAAGATGAATGATGCTTTTGACTACCAATAAATAGAATATGAGACTATAAAAATGAGAATGTTTGCCCAAAGTTTAGGGGGAGAAGCAAAGAAATTGTTCAAGAGCTTAACTCCTAATAGCGTTCATGATCTCCCTTCCTTTACCAAACATTCATAAAAAAATGGGAGACTAAGAAAAATCCTCTTCAAATCTTGTTAGAGTATGAGAACCTTAAAAGAAATGTTGGAGAGAGTGTTCAAGACTAGTGCACTAGGTTCAATAGTGTATACAATGCACTTCCTCCCCATATGAAACCCCCACAAGGCCTAGCCCTAGTAAAATTTCCAGATGGATTTGATCCAGACATGGCTTATCAATTAAGAGAAAGAGATCCCCTTACCTTAGAAGACATGCAAAGGGGAGCAGTAAGTGTAGAAGCCAATCTAATTGCTAAAAGGGCTAGAATGAGAACAAAGAAGAGGGTTACATACAAAGAGGAAACTGCAACCTCCACATCTGATGCTAAAATTGATAGTCTAGTTAGGAAAATGGAAAGGATGATGGAGAGAATTAACTTAAATGAAAGAGCACCCCCTAGGGAAAATAAAAAAAACCCTCAAAACAAAAACAGAAACCAAAACTTTAGAAGAGACCCTCCTCAAATAAGGCAAAGAGAAAATGACCAGAAAATCAGACCTCCTTTCCAAGAAAACTATCTAGATGAAGAGGAGAGAGAGACTGAGGAGCCAGAAGAAAATCATGTGAATCTAATAGGCTTTGATAGCGAGGATGTTGTTTTTCTCACAGAAGAAGAAAAAGGTATGTTTTCCTCAAACCAAATTGAAAGAACATATGAGGATTCTGAAGAATACAAACTAGGGTTTGAAAATGCTATCATGGAGGTTCATAAGAAATATGACCTAAGAAGTAGGAAAACCCAAGATATCCCCAAGAGGAACAAACTAGAATTTATGTTAAGAAGACCCCTGAAAACACTCCTAAAAAGACATCAGAAAATACAAACACCATGGCTAAGAATTTTGATCAAAGAAAAAACAAAATCAACCAACATGATGGTGACCAAAGCTGCCCTAGTACATCAACTAGTTGCCCTAAAAAAACTCTTTTAACCGAGATTCTGAATAAAGTCAGCAAGATAAAGTTGCTGAAAAAACCATGTATGATAAAACTGATCTAACTATGCCAAGAACACATAAACCATTCAGTATTGAGAGTGAAAATGCCAAGATAAAAATAGCCATACCCCTTACTGAATTAGTGACACAAGATGTATATAGATCTCAAGTTTTGAAGGCTTTAAACATAGGAAATGACACCCATACTCTAAATCTGACTGATTGCAAGACATAATCATTGTTTGGACCAGAGGTAGAAGGAAAGTTCCAAGAGGGAGTTGTGCCTCCATTCTATGTCAGTTTGAACATCCATGAAAAAAATCCTACACAATGCCATGCTAGACTATGGTGCTTTACTTAACCTCATGCCAAAGGTAGTGATAGAAAGATTAGACCTCGAAATAACTAGACCATACAAACATTGGTACTCTTTTGATTCAAGTAGAGTTAAATGTTTGGGTCTAATCAAAGATCCATGTGTCAATTTGGCACAAATACTAGCCAAGAGCCTAGTCATGGATATTGTAGTGGCTGGCATTCCCCCAAAATATGGCATGCTATTATCTAGATCATGGGGAGCCAAAATCCAAGGAAACATCCAAATGGACATGACATATGTTACCATTCTGGTCTTTAACCAAACAAGAAGAATATACAGAGAATCTCACATGAAATACATGGTAAGAAGCCAAGATAGGCCACATAACACACCTCTCTATTCTATCCATTCAGACCTTGACTCATTTATTTTGTACAATGAATATGACATTAATGAACAAGTAGCTGAAAAAGAGGAAGAGCAAGACTGTTTAGAACAGTCAAACCAAACATAATATGAAGAACATAACAGCCAAAACCCTAGCAGCCATGAACAACAACATAGTGGTGAATCCAAACTTGAAACTCTTTGGGACATGAGCTTTGATGGCTCTTGTGGAAAATATGGTTCAGGAGTAGGTGTTTGGATACACAACACTAAGGAAGGTCACTCTTACAAGCTGGATTTTCAATGTACAAACAATATTTCAGAGTATGAAGCTCTTCTCTTAGGGTTACAAATGCTAAAAACTATAGGAGCTAAGAGGATTTCTGTTTAAGGAGATTCCGAGTTAATTATTTGGAAAATCAAAGGATGAGTATTCAGCTAAGAATCCTAGGCTAAGATAATATAGAAATGATGC
This sequence comes from Pinus albicaulis, assembly GCA_034641835.2. Lineage (NCBI taxonomy): Eukaryota > Viridiplantae > Streptophyta > Pinopsida > Pinales > Pinaceae > Pinus > Pinus albicaulis. The sequence goes on along the minus strand of CM076575.1, from coordinate 1,733,879,069 downwards.
CTTAGAACTCCTAAAAACATTTGAAAAATATGAACTTACCTTTGTCCCAAGAACTCAAAACAACCTTGCATATGAACTAGCCTTTGCTGCCAACAGTTTCCAACTATCTCACGCCAATGAACAATACACGGTGAAGATCAAAAGCAGACCTACAGTCCCGAATAACATACATTATTGGCAAGTGTTTTAAGGTGACAAACATATTGAAGACTTCTTGCAGTCCAAAAATGAGTTTGACATATCAAAACCAAACTCAGATCATGAAGAGGACTACTATGTTGAGGAACAAACACACAAAACAGAGCCACCTTATGCAGCTGATATAAATCTGCTAGAACACCCTCATGATGCAGAATTGTGTGAAGATTCAGAAAAAAGAGACCTTGAGGTATTGCAATGCAAAGAAAACTTATTGCCAAGAGGACTTGTCCCCTTAGAAGAATTGTTTGATTTCAATGATGTTGCTAGGAAGTCTTAAATGGAATCCACCGAAACAGATGTACAAGAATGCAACATAGGAAGTGAGGAAGAACCTAAAATGATAAAAATGTCCAAAACACTGCCAACTCTTATAAAACAAAAATACATTGAGCTATTTAAATAATTAAAGGATGTGTTTGCCTAGGGCTATGAGGACTTGAAGTCCTATGATGCAAAATAATTCAGCATAAGATTCCTCTCAAGGAAAACCAAAAACCATTCAAGCAGAAATTGCGTAGGATAAAACCTGTCCTAATGCCTCTAGTTGAGAAAGAAATAAAAAAGATATATGACGCTGGAATAATAGTCCCACTCAGGTACTCGGAATGGGTCTCAAATCTTGTATCAGTGACGAAGTAAACAAGGGAAATTAGACTATGCATAGACTTCATAAATTTAAACAAGGCCTCCCTGAAAGACAACTACCCTTTACCTAAGATGGGTCATATATTTCAAAGGGTAGTAGGTTCCAAAATAAAATCTTTGCTTGATGGTTTTTCAGGGTATAATTAGGTGCTAGTACACCTAGATGATCAACACAAAACAACCTTCACTACATCTTGGGGCACCTTCATGTATGTCAAAATGCCTTTTGGGTTAATGAATGTTGGGGCCACTTTTCGAGGAGCCATGGACATTGATTTTTTTGAAGAGATAGGTTACTTCATTGTGATATACCTTGATGACATAACTGTCTATTCAAAAACTGATGAAGAACACCTAGATCACTTAAGAAAGGTCTTTGAAAAATGTAGGTTGTATGATCTATCTTTAAATCCTAAGAAAACTATGTTTGGTCTTCAAGAAAAGAAACTTTTAGGCCATATCATATCTAAATAAGGGATAAAGATAGACCCAAAGAGGATTGAGGGGATATTTTAGATCAATCACCTTAGGAACATCAAAGAGCTGCAATCTTTCATTGGAAAGATTAACTTCTTAAGAAGGTTCATACCAAACTTTGCAGAACTCCTAAGAAACATTACAAACATGCTGAAAAAAGAAATAGGAGTAAAATGGACCATAGAAGCAAATAAATCCTTTGAACTAGTAAAAAAAACACTTACCCAAACACTAGTTCTAATCAGCCTTGACTTTACCAAGGACTTCTTCATATTCTCATTTGCATCAGAACAAACAATTTCTACAGTATTGCTACAAAAGAACATAATGGGACAAGAACAACCCATAGATTTCTTCAGCAAGGCCCTAAGAGATGCACCTCTGAAATATAACATTATGGAGAAACAAGCCTTTTCCTTAATCAAAGCATTAAAATATTCCAGGGTTTACATCTTGCATTCACATGTCATTACTTTTGTTCCTCATGCAGTTGTTAAGGACATACTAACTCAGGATCCTGATGGTAAAAGAGGTAAGTGGACTGCTATCATCTTAGAGTATGATTTGGAAATCAATCCCACCATGGTAATCAAAGGGCAAGGACTAGCCAAACTGATGGTTGAAGCAAACTTTCAAGCATTGGACATAAACATGATACATTCCTGGATGAACAAGAAGAGCTGGTGACTCCACCTATTGAAGAAGCATTTCTGAACTCACTCTGGTATGCTGATATATTTCATGTGCTTTTTAATCTAAGTGCTCCTCCTGGTTTGTCCAAAACGAAGGCCAGATTCTTCAAACTAAAAGCTGAAATTTTTTTCATTCTAGATAAAACTTTATATTGGAAAAATTCTGTCGGTATCCTGCTTAAATGCTTACTTGAAGAAGATGCAGATAGAATCATGCATGAGTTTCATGAAGGAGAATGTGTAGGCCATCTCTATTGGAAAACCACTGCCAAAAAAATCCTTAGAGCTGGTTTCTATTGGCCCACTCATTTCCCTAATATCCATGAGATAGTAGTGACTTGCCATAAATGCCAAATATTTGAGGGAAAGTGAAAACTACTACCTTTGCCTTTACAACCAATCAGTGTTGAAACTCCTTTTCAACAATGGGGTTTAGATTTCATTGGAGAAATCCACCTTTCCTCCTCTGCAAAACACAAATGGATCCTCACTGTAACTGAATATTTCACCAAATGGATAGAGGCCATTCCTTCCAGGATTGCCACTGACTTGGTAATCATCAAATTCGTTGAAAACCACATCTTGTCTAGATTTGGCTATCCTAGAAAGATTATTACTGACAATGCTGCTATATTTAAATCCAAGATAATGGTGGACTTTTGCCACAAGTATCACATCACATTAGGGCATTCTACAACTTATTACCCTCAAGGTAATGGGTTGGCTGAGTCCTCTAACAAAATTTTGGTAAATATCATCAAGAAATTGTTGGAACAAAAAGTCATGGCACAACAAATTAGTGCATGCACTATGGGCATACAGATTAACAAACAAGAAATCAATTAATATGTCTCCCTATCAACTAGTGTATGGCATGGATGCAGTTTTTGCAACATCCTTGGGAGTCCCAGTGATGAAACTTATTCAATAGGTACAATCAGAGGAGAATGATATGCAAAGGAGGCTGAATTAAACCATTCAATTGCAGTAATAAAGGGAAGAAGTATACAATAGAACACAACAAGTGCAGGAAAGAATCAAGAAGCTTTTTGATAAGAGGACCAAAGTAGATGACTTAAAAATTGGAGACAAAGTGCTGAAGTGGGATTCAAGGAGAGAGGACAAAGGCAAGCATGGGAAATTTGAAAATCTGTGGAAAGGTCCATACATCATCCATTCAATAAGAGGTAATAATGCATTATTTCTACAAGAAATGGATGGAACAAAGTTATTTGGAGGTCCTGTCAATGGTAGAATGCTCAAGCATTAATTTTGTTGAAGTTATTAGTTTAAAGCGTTATTCATTGTACATAACACTGCTTAAATAAAAGATCAGAAAAAATGAAACAAAAAAACAAAGAAAAGTAGAAAAGAGGGAAGATAAAAAGAAGAGGTAAAGCCCCATACCAAAAAAGAATGTTTCTAAAAGTGTGCAAGTGCAAATGCCACTACTTTTGAGAAAGGAAAGTCTTGTTCAATCATATAGCCTAATCATTATTGAACATGTTTTAAATTTCTGCTGATAAGTTACAAAATGAAGATTTGCCAAACTATTTAAACTTGGCTTATCAGTAGACTAGGTTAGGAAGAGATATTGGTTCCCAAAGCTCAAATATGAACCAGGAAAAAATGAGAGGGATGAGTGACAAGTTCTAAATTATAGCCCTCAGTTAGTTTTACTTTTGCAAAATAAATCTGTGTGCAGCTTGTCCAAAATTCCACAGCTCATGACAAACCAAATTGCTTAACCTTGATTTGATCATGTTTTAAATTTTATGTTGATAGATTAGAGAATGAAAATCTATCAAACTGTTTAACCTTGACAGATAAGTAGATTAGGTAGAGAATAAAAGATCTAATTAGTCTAATCTGAGCTCTTGGAAGTTATAAGGGTAGACATAGATAGTTTGTGCTTTCAAAAGAAAAAATGATGTTCAGGGTTTGCCAATCCAAATGCACCCAAATGAAGAGAAAATGTTAGGAAAAGTATGATGGGTAGGTAGAGTTGATGTTGAAACAATCATGTTTTTCAGATTTTAAATATCACAAGCTTCAAAGAAATGAACAAATCAACAATTGAAAAAAGAGAAATCTGCCAAGTACAAGTGAGGCATTTCATCTACAAAAATTAGAGATATGAGGTTCTTGACACCTCCTGAAAGGAGCTGCCTCCCCAAGTGGAGCCACTGTTAGTCATCAATATTTTTCACTATATTTTTATGAATATAGATTGATGGCAGCCTTCTGAAAATAAAATTTATTGAAATGTCATGTGTTTTCATAAATTTCACTGCCTTCATTATCCTTATAAACCTATTTTCACTATTCCTCGGTTGGTCTTCTCAAAGTCACCCTGTTGTTCTTAAAAAACTCTTTATGGGTTTATACCTCTCATTTTCATCTTTCTTTCCTACCTAAAACCTCATTTCCCCATTTTCCCCTGTCAATAAAATCAACCCTCCCTCTAGGGTTTCCTGTTGCTAACTCATTCCCATGTCCCTTTGGGCATAATAACCTATAACAATGCTCTATTTTCATTTGAAAATCTCTAAGTCAAATTTCAGTCAAAATCAAGTCTAAGGGCACTCACATTATGTCATTAGGGTTTTACATTTTTCAAGGTCATCCTTGGATGTTTCAGGCACTGCTTTTCCTGTTAGCCACCTATAAATTTTTGACATAGCAAACAGGTGGCTAAAAATGTTTCTGAGCCTTCAAAAGAAACATTTCCCTCGAAAATATTTCATTCCTGAAGCCTCTATGTGTCCTCTGCTCCTTGAAGAATCTTCACTGCTGTTTCCATTAAAGAATATTGCTGATTGGTGAAGAAAACTACTGTCAAAGCGGCCTCCATTCACTCCATTTCATTCCCTCTAAATCCCCATTTTTCATCCCTTTTCCCCTCACAAAATTTCTCCAAAATCCCTCCATTAACCCTCCATCTCATCCTAAAACCCTTTTTAAACCTCATATTATCCTTTATCTGGTTTAAAAATGCGCTTTTCTACCTACCGGAACCCCCCATTTGGCCTTAAAAACACTGATTTTGGCCTAAAATAGCCTTATTTTTTACACTTTGATAGGCTTAAGCCCATAAGGGCTTATATAGCCTAGCCCCTTTCTTCCTAGACCCTTAGCCCCACAACCAGGCGCTAAAAACCCCACAAAACCCTTTGAAAAGCATAAAAACTACTTTTTCTGCTCCATTGAAGGTTAAGCTCATGAGGGCTTATTATCCCTAACCCCTCCTCCATGGAACCTAGAATCCTGTGATTAAGCGCTTAATAAACCAAAAACCCAATTAAAACGCTGTTTCCCTTGTTTTATTCATTCTCGACGGTTAAATGGTTTCGGTTAACAAGAACCGTCGATCTCCGCAAGACCGACGACCTTCAGGCAATCAGGCGCCCTCCCATTTCATACCCCTCACTGGTGCTCCTACTTTGATCACAACCATCCATACATAAAATATAACGACTCACAATTAACCCGATGACCCGATTCTCTTTAAACTGTGAGATCTTAACTTAGTTCAAGTACGAAGATCGATGGTCTACGAATGTTTCAACCAAATACACCATGTATACCTTTACCAATATATATATATATATATATATATATATATATATATATATATATATATATATATATATATATATATATAGAAATACTCTCTACCTGAATGATGACGAGAGTCGAGTCAAGTCCACTTGTGATGGAAACACGGGCAACCAAAGTAATGGACTACGTGGAGATCTTTTATAGATGGATTGGTGGGGATGTTGTTCACTTTGAGCAACAAGACATTGGTTGGATGAGAAACCTATGAGAATTAATATGACTTGTAGGGTAGGCTAACTTGTGATGTAACTCATGGAAAATACAAGTATGATTGCTAACGCTTTGGATATGACGATGCATTGGAGGTCTTGATCAGTTTCATTCATTGGAGGCTTCATATTACAATGATCTTGCAGAATCTAGTTCATTGAGGAGTTGAGATCAAGATTGGTCTTGATTTTGATGCATTATGGGATGCATACCTTTGGGCACATTTATGGGGTGTGTTTTCTAGGAGTCACTTGATCAAGATGATCAAGCCAGGAAATTTTGGAGCTTGATGGAGATGCAACGATGAAGATGCCTTGGTGAGGCACACTTAGGCACGGGTTGAGTCTTCCTTACTGTTGAGTCTCAAATCTGCATCTTTCCTATACACCTTTCTAGACCTTTTTCATTCACCTGAACCTTCTAAGTTGTCAATATCATTGCATATTAATTATAAAAGAGCATCTAAAATGGTTTTTAAATATGTTTTGTGTCTTCTGTTTGATTTAGATTTTTGCTCATTTAGCTGCGGAATCTTACCACTTTCCGCAGCTGCTGCAACTTTCCGCAGCCATTTTGTGAAAATCTATGTTGCAGGTGTCTTCAGGAAATTTGAGCCACATGGGAAAGTCATAAATGATGTGGACATGGATCGTGTCCTATTGGCTCGGGCAAATTCACCGAAGGAGGCTGTGGTCAAAGGTGGCCAAGTGGAAGTCAACCATAGAGTCCCACGGTGACAGGACTCTGTTTCTCATCACGTGAAGATTTGTATGACCGTTTCTAATTTACGGGAGACACATCAACACATGTACACGGCTCCATAAGCCGAATCCAACATCCACTCTTCATAGATTTACTCCTCACCGCGGCCATGATGCTGGATCTTTGGACGTGATGGTTCACGTGTCTCTATCAGCACAAACTTTAGGGAATTAGTTATATCACCTTTGTTATAAATAACGCGTTTTCATACGCATAATAGTTAGCCTCCATATAGCTCTGTAATGTAATTGCGTTGCCACTGTGTTGTAATATCATTTCTCTGTTATGACTACATTTTAATATATAAGAAGACTCTGTTTCCAAGCGTAATTCGTATTTGAAGGCTGTTGCCCGAGGCTGGTGCATGGGGCCCCTGCACACGCTGAGGTTTTGTGCATTAATGTATAGTTTCTTGTTTTATTTCTTTAAGTTCATTGTACCATAAGTCATTCACGTGTTTATACATTGCATCTTTCATGGTATTTATGCTTCATCTCTGTTCATAATCTTTCATGCTTTACATTTTACTTTTGTCCATAATCTTTCATGTTTTATGTTGTTGTTAACTGATCAGTGTTCTTGTTTCAGATTACAAATAGGCAGCCCGGGCATTTGCATATCTTTTGACTAATGACATGGAATCAATATTGTTCTGCTGCTAATTTAATTTTCTTAGTTTTTTGTTTAATTCTAGTACTTCTTTGTTTATTTCAGTCTTGCACATTTGCTTCAGTAGTTAGATTTAGATATATTAAATTACTCATGTCATTTTCAGTTACCTCCGAAAGCCATAGCTGGACTAATGGTGAGGGATTGAAGTATGAGTGTGTAGTTTGATATTAGTTTACTTTCTGCAAGTTAGATATATTAAATTGCTCATGTCATTTTTAGTTACCTCCGAAAACCATAGCTGGACTAATGGTGAGGGATTGAAGTATGAGTGTGTAGTTTGATATTAGTTTACTTTCTGCAAGTTAGATATATTAAATTGCTCATGTCATTTTCAGTTACCTCCGAAAACCATAACTGGACTAATGGTGAGGGATTGAAGTATGAGTGTGTAGTTTGATATTAGTTTCTTTTTCTGCAAATTAGATATCAAATTGCTCAAGTTGTTTATGGTTACCTCCGAAAGCCATCGCTGGACTAATGGCGAGGGATCAGAATATAAGTTGATGTAATTTGATCTAGATTTACTTTGTTGCAATTCTTGGATTTCTTTAAGCATAGTTTCTTTTGTGTTTAGACAGCAACAAGGATAGTTTGGTTTTCATGCTCAATAGTTCATTGTTTGATTTATTAGGCTAGCAACACATTTTCATTTCCTTTCAAGTTTTGTCATTGTATGTTTCAAATTCCTTTTTAAGTTTGAAGTTGGTAAATCATTATAAAGGATATCATTGCCTTGAACAATCATAACCATACTTGTTTTTATTTTAGAATTTCCATCTCACATTAGAAAACCAAAAACGACAAAAAGGTAAGAAATAGGTTATCTTGCACATATAGTGCGCCACACTTCATCAGCTTACGAATCTCGGATTGATAAATTAATGTATCAATTTAGGACACACTAAATTGACCAAACATTTTGGTGCCGTTGCCGGGGAAGTGTAACTAGGTAGCCAATTTCTTAAAAAAAAAAAAAAAAAATAATAGTAAAAGAAGGGAAAACTTGATAACTTCTTGAAGTATGCTCTCCTCTTGCACCTAGTGTGATCTGGAGGATCAGAAAAGAGAGTTATTGGTTCAGTAATTTCTTAAGTATGCTCTCTTCTTGCACCTAGTGTGACCTGGAAGATCAGAAAGAGAATTATTAGCCCAACTTTTAAAAAATAAAAAATAAAAAATGACATGCATAGAGCAAGAGATTCTAGGGGAAGGTTTATAGGTAAAGCCAAGAGTTCGAATTTTACAACTCCATCTTCTTCAAGGCATAGACAAGATTCACCACCATCTACCCCTAGCCTTAAGATTTTTGGAATTCAAGGAGAAGCTGAATTCGAGGATTCTCCTATACCATCTACTAAATCTCATTTAGAAAAGGAAGAGACTCCCTCTCATCCTCCCTTGATAGAAGAACCAGAGGACTTTAAGGACTCTAAAGAAACTAACATGGAAGAGGAAATAATAGATGGATTTGGAGGTAGAGGTAGAGGAGGAGGAAACAATGGAGACAACAATGGTGAAGGTAATAATGGAAGAAATAGGGAAGGAGACAACTTGTTTGGATTCCCTATAGTTGATGAGGAAACTCATACAACAATGAAAAACATCTCACCATCTGTCCTCCCTAACTTTTATGGATTGCGAAGTGAGGATCTTGAAACATTTCTGTTTGAGTTTGAAGTCGTGTGTCGAACCTATGACTATATGGAAGACTCTCAAAAACTCAAACTGTTTCCTTCAACATTGAAGGGAGCTGCTTTGAAATGGTTCATGGGATTAGCCACTCAATCTATTAGGACTTAGAATGATATGAAACAAACATTTTTGGATAGATACTTGGACTATTGTATGCCCACCAATCACAAGGATGAGGTATTCAAAATGATGCAAAAAGAAGATGAAAATTTGGAAGACTTACTTGAAAGATTTCAATACAACTTGAAAAGAGAAAAGATGAGCAACTTAGATGATGAAACCTTGAAAGCCCTCATATTAAAAACCATTAGAGATGAATGGATAGATATTTTAAACATGATGGGGAAAGGAGACATTTCTCAACTTCCACTTCGTGACATAACAGAACTATGTGTCCATCTCTCAAGGGGAAAATCTAAAACCGGAAAAGGGCCTAGGGATCCTTCTCTTATTAGGGCTAACAAATCTGCAACTGGATCAGTAAGTAGGGCAGAGATTGGTAATATGCTTGATGAGTTCAAAACTGATATCTTAGGGAGCCTTAGTGAACAACTAGACACCCTTAAAATCCAAAACAAGCAGAAAGCAGAAACAGATGCTTTAGCCATCTTTTGTCTGAAATGTAGGAAGAAACATGCTTTAAGGGAATGTCCCTTGGATGCAAAAGTTGTAGAAACATGTATGATTTGCTCAGAGAATCATGAGATCAAGGATTTTCCTTCAATTCCTGGACTCAAAGTTGTCTTTCAAGAAGACCCAAATTCAGTAGAATCTCTCTGTTTTGTTGCAAGAAGACCTTGGCAGGGACAACAAACTCAAGGGTTTAACAACCCTATGAATCTTCAAACCCCACCAAATTGGAATCCTTGGCAGCAACCTTGGCCCCAACATCAAAATCCATATCAGCCATGGGTACAAGGGATGCAAAATCCTTATGGGAGATTTGCTCAATTTTATCAATATCCTCCATCTTTTCAAAATCAACAAGCTCCACAACTTCCAAACCCAAATCCACAACTTTCATTGCCATTTCCACAACAACAACCTTATCAACAAAATCCAAATCCTCAACTCATGCTACCATACCAACAAAAGACAAATCAACTTCCAGCTCAGCCATTGCCAAATCCTAACAACAAAAATCCTCAGAATACTTACATGGTAGAAGGACAACAATTTCCTACCTATATGATTGTTCCTCTCAATGATGTACAACTCAGATCTGATAGAGTTTTAGAAAAACCTTCTATAGATATTCAAGAGCAAGGTACCTCTGAGGAGAACTCTCTTAAAGTAAATGAGGGTTCTGAGGAAGCATCTCTTCAAAATTCAAACATTCAAAAAGAAAAAGAAAAGTTAACACCCACAACTCCTATAGTTGAGCAACCTGCATCTTCATCTACACCTCCTTTTCCTGAAAGACTACAAATTGACAAGGGGTTGGAAAAAAAAATCTTGTTACCTAACTATGATTTTCTAGATGAATTGAAGAATGTTTGTATCAATATTCCCTTGCTACAAGCCATTCGAGAGATTCCTATTCTAGCAAAAACAATAAAGGAGTTGAGTTTCAAAAGACCAGGAAGGAAACTAAAAGACACAAGAAGAATCCACCTGGTAGGAAAGATTGCAGATATTATGATGGGAAAAATTACCATGCGGAAGTATGTAGATCCAGGAAGTCCAATTGTCAAGACACATATAAATGGGATAGAAATTCCAAACACATTGATTGACTTAGGGGCTGCTATCAACATTATGAGTAGACAGACTATGGACCAGCTAAAAATTCCTAACCTTCTTTTTACACCTACTTTACTGCAACTTGCAGATCGATCAATTATCAAACCAGATGGTGTATTAGAAGATATTTCAGTCTCCTTAGATTCTTGGTAATATCCAATAGATTTTATGATTTTTACTCCCAAGAGTAATCTAGGAGGGCACCCACTTATCTTAGGAAGACCTTGGCTAGCCACAGCTGATGCTTTCATTAGTTGTAGATCTGGGGATATGTGCATTTCTAATGGTAATTCGACAAAGAAATTCAATTTGTATCCTCCAGCAAAAGCAATCACAGAAGTAGGAGACAATGAATGGGTTGATGATGAGGACACTATACAACCAGTCTTTACCATTTCTGAAATCAGTGAGGATAGTCAAATTCTGAACACATTAGAAAATTTTGAGATATCTTCAGAATATGACCCCACACAATTTCAATTGGAATCTAACATAGAATATTTATCATCAAGACAAATGTCTCTTTACTCTATGGAAGAGTTTGGTAGTTCTACTATTGAGATTTTTCTAGGAAAAACATTGAATATCAACAAACATTTGGAAAAGTCACAACAAGAAGAAGTAACCAAAATCTTGCAAAAACATTCTACTGCATTTGCATGGGAGTATACTGACATGAAAGGTATTGATCCTAAGACTTGCATCCATCATATCTATATTGAGGAAAATAGTAGACCAATCAGACAACCTCAAAGAAGGATGAATCCAAATATTAGGGAGATAGTGAAAGAAGAGCTCCAAAAACTACTCAATGTAAACTTCATTTATCCAATTTCAGATAGCCGATGGGTTTCTCCTTTGGTTATAGTACCTAAAAGAATGGTAAATGGAGGGTATGCATTGATTACAGGGAATTGAACAAAGCAACTTTGAAGGATCACTTTCCTTTTCCTTTTATCGATCAGGTATTAGATACATTAGCAGGTAAAAAGTACTTTTCATTTTTGGATGGTTTTAGTGGTTATAATCAAATTCAGGTAGCACCTGAAGATCAAGATAATACCACATTTACTTGTCCATGGGGAACTTTTTCCTATCGAGTGCTTCCTTTTGGGTTATGTAATGCACCTGCAACATTCCAAAGAGCAGTACTAGGAATTTTTTCTGATCTAATCCATGATTGTGTAGAGGTTTATATGGATGATTTTACAATTTATGGTAATTCATTTGAAGAGGCATTAGAAAATTTGGAAAATTTTCTTATAAGATGTAAAGAAACAAACCTTTCATTAAGCCATGAAAAATGCTTTATGATGTTTACTGAAGGGATTGTTTTAGGACATCATATTTAGGGAGATGGGATTAAGGTTGATAGATCGAAAGTTGAAGTCATCTCCAAGTTGCCTATTCCAAATTGTCAAAGAGATGTTAGAAGTTTTCTAGGATTTACTGGTTACTATAGAAGATTTATAGAAAACTTCACTAAAATAGCATCTCCACTCTTCAAATTGCTTACAAAAGACTGTGAATTTAAATGGGATCATGATTGTCAATCAGCCTTTGAAACTTTGAAAACAAGAATATCTGAAGCACCTATCTTGAGAGGACCAAATTGGAAACTCCCTTTCCATATTTCTACGGATCCTTCAGATACAGCTCTAGGAGCTGTGTTGGGTCAAAAATATTTAGTTCCTTATGCCATTTATTATACTAGTAAAAATTTGACTCCCACAAAGTTGAACTATACTGTGACTGAAAAAGAGTTTTTAGCTGTTGTTCATGCAATTAATAAGTTTAGACATTACATAACAGGCTATGAAACTTTTATTCATACTGACCATTCTACAATTAGATATTTAATGAAAAAACCTGTTACTAATGGCAGAGTGACAAGATGGCTCTTACTTTTACAAGAATTCAATATTACTGTGTTGGATAGACCAGGGAAACAAAATACAGTAGCTGATTTCTTGTCTAGGATTCAGAATACTAAAGAAGATTCTCCTGTAGAGGATAAGTTTCCTGATGAATACTTGTTTGCGGTAACTATTAAGACTCCTTGGTATGCAGATATTGCTAACTATTTGGTTACAGGGAAACTGCCTTCACATTTATTTCCAAGTGAAAAACGAAAAATTATTCAGGAGAGTTCAAAATATTGATGGATTTCTAACGAATTGTTTAAAACAGGGCCATATCTTTTGATCAGAAGATGTGTCAGGGAAGATGAAATGCTTGATATTCTTAAGGCATGTCATGATGAACCATGCGGCGGACACTTTGCAGACAAAAGGACGGCCTATAAAATCCTCTCTTTAGGATATTATTGGCCTTCCCTCTTCAAAGATGCAAAAAAATATGTCAAAAGGTGTGACAGCTACCAAAGAGTAGGGAAACCTACCCTTTCAAATGAAATGCCATTGCAACCACAGGTACTCATCGAACCCTTTGAAAAATGGGCTTTAGATTTCATTGGACCTATTAATCCACCATGTAAGCAAAAGAAGTATATATTGGTTTGTACTGATTATGTTACTAAATGGGTGGAAGCCAAAGCATTAGTGTCTGCTACTGAAAATTCAGTTGTTAATTTTATTTATGAGGATATTTTTACTCGCTTTGGTGTTCCAAGAGAAATTGTGACAAATCAGGGAAGCCAATTCACATCCAACCTGGTGGAGAAGCTGATGGAAGAATACAAAATCAAGCACAGAAGATCTACTCCTTACCATCCACAAGCAAATGGTCAAGTAGAGTCTACAAACAAAGTTCTCGAAAGCATCATCACCAAAACTGTTCATCTACACAGAAGAGATTGGGCAGAAAGGCTTCCTGAAGCCTTGTGGGCCTACAGAACTACATGGAGAAATACAACAGGACATTCTCCCTATGAACTTGTTTATGGGAAGGAAGTCCTGCTCCCCATTGAGTTCTAAGTCAAGACCTTCAAGATAGCAGTTCAGTTGGGGATGGACTTATCAGAAGCCCAAAAGCATAGAATGGAGCAGTTGAATGAGCTAGATGAGATCAGACAAGAAGCAATTTTAAGAACTGATCTAGTTCAATATCAAAGAGCTAAATGGCATGACAAGTACATCAAAGAGAAGAAGTTTCAAGAAGGAGATTGGGCATTGTTATTTGATTCCAAGTTTAAAGATTTTCAAGGAAAATTTCGGACTCATTGGCTTGGGCCATATGAGATTGACAAGATCTTTAGCAATGGAGCGATAAGAATCAAGACCATTGATGAGTTTCAAACTCCTCTTATTGTGAATGGCCACAGATTGAAAGTTTATCATAAGCCACTCTCAAAAGAGGAATTTGTAAAAATGTTTCAATAAAATTCTGCAATCAGGCTGGTACAGAAGAATTCTTCTTCTCCACCAGCCTAGCTTTTGTTCTTTTCAGTTAAAAAAAAAAAAAAAAAAAAAATTGTGTAAGCCTGAAAACCAATCACTGATTGGCAGTCTTATACAGAAAATATAGGGTGAAAATCAGGAACACCTGACACCCTATATTTCCAAAAAAAAAAAATCTCTCTTTCATTTCACAAGTTTTGTGACCACCCACTCCATTCCATTCCACTTCATTTCACTCCACTTCATTCCATTTCACTTCATTTTATCTATTTCATTCCATTTCACCAATAAAATTCTCTTTCATGACCATTTCCATTTAGTCAATTGTCATCCGTTCATTTCCATTCACCCAAATAATAGCTGTGTCAGTTTCTGCAGCTGACATCTGTTTCCACAGCTGACACCAGTTTCCGTAGCCAGAAGCAGATTCCGCAGCTACCACTCTGTTTTTCAAAAGAATGTACAGCCATATGTTATTTCCATAATCATGAAATCAAATGCAGGTATGAGGACCAATTATGAAGACATGGGGCATTCAAGATATCAATGAGGAGCAACTAATTGAAGACCAAGGAAAAATGGCAAGAATTCCAAGGTATGAGTAAAAATTTATTTCAAATGGCATTTAAAACACATTTTTATATATTTATAAACCATAAGCTCCATTATGTGCAATGATTGTATTGACAAACTCCGTAACCACTCCATGATCTCTATACAATCCTCCCACAATCCTTGCATTCATTCTCAAACGGTCCCATAATTAAATCTCCAATCTTCACTCATACTCAGAGATTCCACCTGTGACAATGAAACGTAGTTGATTTGACTATGGCTTCTTTCAGCTGCATAAAATCCGTAGCCGTTGTATAAACGTGCTTACATTTATTCTGCAGCCACCAAATTTTAAAACACTGCCGGATGTGTTATACTCCTCCTATTGTTCTATTAATCTTACAACCGCATTTCCACCATGCTCACGTAACCCTTCTCTGTTCCTCTTCACTCCATTTCATTCTCTGTTAAGCTACAGTCTGTATACCCACTCTCTGATATCTACCTACAGTCATCGTGCTCATTTCCGTTCATTTAGCCGTCCTACTTCCATTGAACCCTCCTCATGCAGGCAAGTTTTTAAAGAGCAGAAAGAAGGATGGGTAAATTGTTGAGAGCAGAACCAGAGGGACCTAAATTCATGGAAGGATACCCGCAAGTCAGGGATATATTGAAGAAGGAAAACTGGCTGCGGTTTATCCAAAAGTTTAGAGGCTACCATAAATAGGTGACAAAATCTTTTGCAAGGTCTTTCAATGGCCTGGAGGTAGAGATTGGAGACCTTAAGTTTACGGTGAATGAGGCATCTATAGCATCTGCCACAGAACTTCTTCAAGAGGGTGAACGTTGGTTTAAGAACAAAAGCATTAGTGATGAAGCCTGGAGAATAATTCTACATAACCCAGGTATGGACATAACTATTTTTAAAAGAGGAATTCCTGTTCATGCTTTGAAAGAGGAATGGGCTACTTTGCTACTAGTTGTTTAAAAATTTATCACCTGTGAGGGCCGTTTTGGGTCAATGTATATGTACCATACCAGATTGCTGATGAATTTTCTAGATAACCAGACCCTCAATTTGCCATAATTTTTATTAAATAGTTTGAAGAAGATGTCTGTGACTGTTCAGAAGCATTTAGGGGATGTAGAACCACATCTATATCACCATGGTCTTGTGAAAATTTTGATTGAAAAACAGTTAAAAGAGAAGAAGGACACATGGGAACAATTTTTGATTAGAAATTTCTTTGAAGAACCTCAAGAAATTCCTGAAGGTAGCACATCAAGAAGGAGTAGGAGAAAAAGAACAAATGATGAAACTCAAAGTACTCCTACTACTACAATTGAAAGAACTAGTAGGGAAGAGAGACTGTCAAAAAGGAAGAAGAAGGAAACCAAAGGTAAAAAGCCAATAACATCAAAAGAGAGAAAAAGTATTGAGGCTATACATCAAACCCCTTCTTCCAAAGAAGATCATCAAGTGTTATCTGAAAGACTAGTTCACCTTCAAGAACAGTCATCTATGGCCAAGAAGAAAGGAAAAGGAAAACAAAAGCAAAAAGACAGTGGTCCACAACGTGTGAGAAGAAGTTCCAGGCTTAAGGGGAAATTGAGGAAAACGCAAATGAAAGGACCCCATTTTATTGATTTGGGAGAAGAAACATCTGAACAATCCCCAGCTGGCCATAGTCCATCTCACTCTCAGTCAGACAGTGAACCTAGTTCATTTCATTCTCAGTCAGACATTGAACATAGTCCATCCCATTCTCAGCCAGACGTTAATGTGAGTCCTTCTCAGCCAGATTTTGAAGACAACTCTCCTCCACGGCATTTTGGGGACAGCCCAATAAAAACAACACCTGAGATAGACCCAAAGCAACAAGAAGTATATGATTATATAGAATCTTTAGAAAGAGCAGCTACGGGTCCCAGTACTTCGTCCACTCAGCCTCACACAACACAAGATGATCTAGTCCAATCACTAAAACAAGAAGTCTTTGAGCTAGAGCTTTTAAATAGACACATTAAAAATGAAAATGAGACATTGAAGGAACAAAGTAAATTGGACAAAATCATTCATGATAATACCATGCTACATCTGGGACTATGGCAGAAGAAGAACAGGAAATTGAAGAAGAAATGCCAGAAGTTAAGCAGAGCACTGATTAATATCAAATTCAGATGATTGATGAAAAAGCCCAGGATGTTAGCAGCACCAAGGAAGAGGAGGAGAGGACTGGATGTACTGGCTGAAGTGTCAAGGCATATGAACTGAAGAAGGATTATCAAAATTTTGGTTGCATGAGGACATGCAACACCTTCACAATGGGGGTATGTTGAGTCTCAAATCTGCATATTTCCTATACACCTTTCTAGACCTTTTTCATTCACCTGAACCTTCTAAGTTTTCAATATCATTGCATATTAATTGTAAAAGAGCATCTAAAATGGTTTTTAACTATGTTTTGTGTCTGCTGTTTGATTTAGATTTTTGCTCATTTAGCTGCAGAATCTTGCCACTTTCCGCAGCTGCTGCAACTTTCCGCAGCCATTTTGTGAAAATCTATGTTGCAGGTGTCTTCAGGAAATTCGAGCCACATGGGCAAGTCAGAAATGATGTGGACATGGATCGTGTCCTATTGGCTCGGGAAAATTCACCTAAGGAGGCTGTGGTCAAAGGTGGCCAAGTGGAAGTCAACCGTAGAGTCCCACGGTGACAAGACTCTGTTTCTCATCACGTGAAGATTTGTATGACCGTTTCTAATTTACGGGAGACACATCAACACCTGTACACGGCTCCATAAGCCGAATCCAACATCCACTCTTCATATATTTACTCCTCACCGCGGCCATGATGCTGGATCTCTGGACGTGATGGTTCACGTATCTCTATCAGCATAAACTTTAGGGAATTAGTTATATCACCTTTGTTATAAATAACGCGTTTTCATACGCATAATAGTTAGTCACCATATAGCTCTATAATGTAAATGCGTTGCCACTGTGCTGTAATATCATTTCTCTATTATGACTGCATTTTAATATATAAGAAGACTCTGTTTCCAAGCGTAATTCGTATTTGAAGAAAGTATTACTAGTAGTCTGTGATGGGCCTCACACCTTGTTGAGGTTTTGTGCACGTACTTGTATAGTTTGTTGTTTTATTTATTTTAAGTTCATTGTGCCATAAGTCATTCATGTGTTTATACATTGCATCTTTCATGGTATTTATGCTTCATCTCTGTTCATAATCTTTCATGCTTTACATTTTACTTCTGTCCATAATCTTTCATGTTTTATGTTGTTGTTAATTGATCAGTGTTCTTGTTTCAGATTACAAATAGGCAGCCCGGGCATTTGCATAATCTTTTGACTAATGACATGGAATTAATATTGTTCTGCTGCTAATTTACTTTTCTCAGTTTCTGCTTAATTTTAGTACTGCTTTGTTTATTTCAGTCTTGCTCATTTGCTTCAGTAGTTAGATTTAGATATATTAAATTGCTCATGAAATTTTCAGTTACCTCCGAAAGCCATAGCTGGACTAATGGCGAGGGATTGAATTATGAATGTGTAGTTTGATATTAGTTTACTTTCTGCAAGTTAGAAATATTAAATTGCTCATGACATTTTCAGTTACCTCCGAAAGCCATAGCTAGACTAATGGTGAGGGATTGAATTATGAATGTGTAGTTTGATATTATTTTACTTTCTGCAAGTTAGAAATATTAAATGTTTATGTCATTTTCACATTCAAAACCAATGGACTAATGGTGAGGGATTGAAGTACATAGTTTGATATTACTTTTTCCGCAAATTAGATATCGATTGCTCAAGTTGTTTATGGTTACTCCGGAAGTTACAATGGGACTAATGGTGAGGGATCGTAATATAAGTTGATGTAATTTGATTTAGATTTACTTTGTTGCAATTCTTGGATTTCTTTAAGCATAGTTTCTTTTGTGTTTAGACAAGAGGCAAGGATAGTTTGGTTTTCATGCTCAAGGTTCACCGTTTGATTTATTAGGCTAGCAGCACATTTTCATTTCTTCAAGTTTTGTCATTGTATGTTTCAAATTTCCTTAAGTTTGAAGTTGGTAAATCATTATAAAGGATATCATTGCCCTCAACAAATATAACCATACTTGTTTTTATTTAATCATCCCACATTAGAAAACCAAAAACGACAAAAAGGTAAGAAATAGGTTATCTTGCACATATAGTGCGCCACACTTCATCAGCTTACGAATCCCGGATTGATAAATTAATGTAGCAATTTAGGACACACTAAATTGACCAAACACTTACTTAACCACCCACTTTGATAGACTTGATGGATGCATGTTGAATATGGGATGAACATAGCTTCATGGACCTGGATATGGCACATTGATGAGGACCTTTCACACATGGATGATTCTTGATAGTTGTGACTGTCTTCAAACAACACATGGATATTATCATCATGGGAAACACATTTTAGATACATATGGCTTGCTGATGGACAACATGTTGCGAATGAGATGGAGACCACTTCATGGACCTGGACATGGCTCACTTTACACTTAGATGGGATGGATTCTTGATTGAGTTGATGATGTGACAAGATGTAGGAGGAACAAATAACACATAGTATGAGGATATGCATTCTCACGACGAGAATGTATGGTTGGATTGGCCAGCTAACTAGTTCGATTCATGGGGGTCGAAAGTGTGTGGAGTTATACTCGATACACAAAAAATTATGTTATGTTAAGTTGGTTGAAGTACTTGATGCTAAGATTAAAAAAATATTGATGAAATGTGATGGGTTGACACGATATATGTTGTAGCAGCATGTAGCTTATGATGGAGAGATTGATTTCCCACGATAGAGTAGCATGTGGATATTATGAAAGATCTGTTGATGATCATGGATTGAGGAGATATTTCCCATCGATGTTGCAACGATGATGATAGAAATATCAAGGATGATAGCCTTATTTTAAGTGGGGGAGTATGTAACGCCCACGAGATGGGGTTGCGATGAGAAAGTGCGGCGGGCGTGCCTTGTTGCGCCAAATGCTCGACTTGGAAATCATGCGATGAAAAGGGTTGGATAGTGATGAAAAATACTACAAATAGTTGGATGGACACAACGATGGATGCAACGACAGATAATATGTTTGGAAACCTTACGAAATTCACTTAGTGATCGAGCGATGTTTAGTATGATGACCAAGTAAGGTGTGAAAAAATGGCTAAGTATTGGCATTGACACTTTATATTCCATCCGTTGTGGTGGGCCAAAGTTATGGAATAAACATCAAAATGTAACCCAGGGGTTTGAAAAAAATGTGTGGGTTGGATTAATGTTGGACGAGCCCCAACCATGGGAGTAACTCATGGATAGTACGTGTGTATATGGGGGAGGCATGTGATGGATGGAGATAATCGAACAAGGCATCAACAACTTGTTGATCCACCTTGAAAAGTAAAGGCAACAGCTCAAGCAAGGGTCGAAGGTGGGAGATGAAGCCGCAACAAGTAGACATGTACACAGGGTTGAGTCGGGTTGAACGTGTTTAGACGTTCACCTGCACTGCGAGTAGAAACAATTCGTTTCACAGGGTTGAGAAGGGTCTTCTCCGCAGGGTGCGTGCATAAATGCATTTTGTAACATTCCCAAATTTTCACATGATATTTGGAATATTAGAGTTCTTAATAAACTTAATTAATTAAGTAAATAAAAGGGTGGAGGGACCCATAATCCTCAAAGATGAATAAAATCCACTTTTTATGTGTGTATGTGGATATCCTAGATCTAGATCTAGAATCACGGAGTAGTAGAGAAGCTCCATTAATGGAGATCATTCCTTATTTATGAGATAGATTATGGAGGATGAAACATTCAAATAAGATCATGGATCTTAAATGAAAAATCATGAGGATAGTTGATGAGGTCAATTGAGATCATAGTGCATTCAAAGAAGATCATAAAGAACTTATGATAAGATAGTGGAGGAAGTGATGCATTTAATGCATACAAGATGGAGAGGGTGATCACCCCATGTAAACATGATGGAGGACATGGATAAACATCACAGTCAACCATGGATACTTATGTCCACATATACAACACAATTTTGGAGTGGGCCTAGGCTATGGAAGGCTCATATCTATATACTGAAGGTGAAGGCACATTGGACAACATGCTTTTGATTATTCATGTAAGGGCCTGTTTAGATCTGGAATTTTCATTTGAAATTCCATGATTTCTTTGGCTGTTTAGATAAGATTGTAAGTGCTGTTTAGCATTGGGTGTTCCTAGTTGGGAACCCCACCTCTTTCATTGAGTAGCTCTTGGAAGAGGGTTGTACTTCATTCTCATTAGGCATTGGTGCCACATTATTTCCATTCTCTGCAGAACACCTACCTTCAGGAATTACTCAATTTCTGAAGATCAGTTGGGAGGTGGAGGTTGTCTTTAGTATTTCAGCTGGAGAACTGGTGCAAGATTATTCCTTTCACCTTGGGCTTAAAGATCAGCATTCCCATAGCTTCATTTCAGATTTGGCATTAGGCCAAACATTATTGACCTCCTATCAACAACAGTCCCATCAAGGATTGCACAGTCCATGATTGCAGATCCAAAGGAGGAAGGAAGTAACTAGTATTTTAGCTAGTAATCCTATGAGGTACCATCCCCTCAGCTTGCCATCATCATTTCCATTAGCATGGAGCTTATTGTAGCACATTTAAGCAGGCATAGAGCCTCTCCCTATTTTACAACACAGTTTCTGTAGCAGTTGCATATTCAGTTGCTGCAACTTGAAGGATGAAGAAGAGGAGGCAAGATCTCAAGCTCCTAGCTTGTAGATCTGAAGGAGGGATCAACCCTTCAAGCTTAGATCTGGTTGTATAACATATTTCAGCCATATTTGGAATAGATCTAGCTTGAGATCTGCATAACCAAATGTTGGTGTCCCGTGTTTTGATAGTTTGGAAAATCAAAAGATAAGGAAACATCAGAACCAATCTTTAGAGTTACAGGATCTAGTCCTCCTGCTCTCAGAGAGGGATCTCTCAAATTATTATTTTTTTGCAAAGGTTTATCTTGTGTGCTTTGAGTATTGGTTTTAGACTAGTTATTAAGTGCAAGTGTTTGTTTGCTTGTTTGAATTGATACAACAGAATATAAAAGGTCTAGGAAAGATAGATAGAAAGGGGAAATGTCAGTTTCATTGGGCAATGGAGTCAAAAAGAGGTCATGAAAAACTCGTCAATGGATATGGGATATCAAAGGGAAAATCTAACTTGGCCGCAGGATCCTTTGGTTTTGGAATGAGATGGACATTAATGATTTGGAAAGAGAAATTTAATTCTCAACAAAGGGAATTTGAAAGCACAACTTGAACAATAAAGAGATTTTTGATAGACAGGGCTAACCATGAATTCTACAAATCACACTTTAAGAAAATAATGACTTCAAAACAACTTTTAAAATGAAATCTAAGATTCGGGGAACACCCTATTTCATCAAATATTTTATTTCAAATGACTTAGAAAAAAACAAAGATTCCTGATAATTACGGTCATAGAAGAGGGAACACCTAAATACATCTATGAACACAACTATAAAGACCTTTAATCCAACTCTTCAAGCAAGGACAAGGGGTATGATTAGAACAAACCTCCTTGGCTCACTGTAAACAAAGATACTTCAAAGGGAGACTTCAATAACAGCCTTTAAGTGGCAACAGACAAGCAGGGAAAACCATAAATCATGCTGAAACCAACTATTCGAACTATTAAGGAAATAAACAAGCATGAGGACTAAAGAGAGAGATTAAAGACTCTAAAATACCTCAGCAGAAGAAAACATAAAACACTGAAGGATAAACAGGTCTAAGGTGCTTCCAAGAGTCATTTCTTAGCCTAAAACTTTCATCCTACTGTAGTAAGAATTTATGGAACAAAATGAAAACAGGGGAAAACATTAAACAGTTTAGAATACTTCACCAACAGCCAAGCTCATGGATCCAATGATAGAGCCTTCTCAAGAACAAGCATGCAACAACATCATCAGGCTTCCAAGACTTAAATTTCTTCTTCAACTTCAACAGACTATGTATAATTTTAGAGAGTTTCAGTATTACAACTAGTAATCAAACAACCAACCAACGTTTACAATAGAGTCCTCAACAAGTTTTTATAGAGCGATGAGGAGGTCGAAAGAGAGAAAAGATCTTCTGAGTTCAATTAATACAGTTAATGCTTCTCGGCCTTTTGAGGGGCTCAAGGGAGAAGTTTACAGATATTTTCCTGTATTAATTGGTTTAAATTTAAGAACTAAGCTCTGTGGAAGATTTTGTTGACTTTTAGGTTCTGTGTCATTTCTGTAATAACTCAGTTGATATTTTTGTAATTAATCCTTTGGGCTGAATTAAATGTTCAGCTGTATTGAGCAAATATATTCTGTTCTGGTCATTACTCGGCCTTCGTTGAATGCTGTGAGGCCACAGGTGGCAATCTGGTAGCTGAGAGGAATCAATTTGCCTCTAATGTGGCAGTGGAGGCATCTTCTGTCTAGTAAATATTCTTGATTTTCCTTTAACTGTGTTTAATTCAATGGATAAGGCTTTTGATAATCGACTTTTAGCCGTAATCCATTAAACTATGTAATTAATGTTTAATCCTTCATTTCTAATGTGTTTGGGTCTTCGACACTGATACTCTTCTTTCAATTTTAATTTGCTTGTGTCTTGTTGATGTGCAGGTATGTACGAGGTCCATATGGCATCAATGCCTATGATGCATTGATGAAACGTGAAATTTAACCCCGTATATGGATTTCCTTTTGATGAACGAAAGTATGGAGGATCGTCATCCTCAGCTTTATTTTATTTTAAAAACATTTGAAAACCCTTTAAATCCTGCACAATACAAAAACAATTAAGAAATCTTGCATATTTGGTAAAAAATGCTTAGGAGGATTTGGCTTGGAGCATGGTCGTTGGATGACAACATCCAATCGGTGGAGATGCGCTTGTGGGGGTCAGATAGAAGGCGGTTGGAAGAATAGCGCAGAGGATTAAGTCTGAGCCATAGATATGATTTGATCGACGGTCGAAATAAATCGGGACAATAATAATGTGAAGGGGTGACATATACTATGTTATGGCAGAAAATGTGAAAAATACAAAGGAAAAAGGGAAAAATCCCTTTGGCAGAGGAAATGTATTGAAAATGGAAATTGGGGTTCCCAGATGATCGTGGGCCGTCGGATGGGATGGGGCCATGAAATCAACGGCGGAGATTGCATGTTGAAAACCTTTGGTAGAGGCAGAGGGTGATAGCATGAGGCCAGATCAAATCTGAGTCGTTGATCTGCAGAGATCAACGGCGGGGAGCACATGCGACAGATCGTAATAGAAATGGGGAAAGGCGGTTTCGGAGGGAAAAATAGTTGTTTTCGCGTGATAAAAGAGCGGGTAGGCGGTATTTCCTTTTTGAACGTGATATGCATTCCTGCTTGACACGTTGTTGGGAAAAATACTAAGAGGGGGGGTGAATCAGTATTTAGAGCTGACTGAAATTTTTTTATCAGAAATATTTTTATGCATTTAATTCTTTACATAAATTATTGCATCTTTCATTCATCAGAAGATTAGTAGGCTGTAAGCATGTACAGTAATAACAGAATGAACCATAACACATAAGCAACACACATGAACACTAGTATTTAAGGTGGAAATCCAATTTGGGAGAAAACCACCGCTGTTGTCGTCTCTGTCTTCAATATTTATTATAAAGAAAACTTACAATTTTAGTGTTGGCACAGACTTATACCAGCACGCAGGCACCCACCTACAGAAGGCTACAACCTTCTCTCGTTCTCCAGTCACTGCTGGAAGAGAGCTCCAACCCCCTAATTTTAACACCAATTTTTAGAAAGATTTTACTTTCACACTGAAGGCTTCAACCCTCAGATCTACCAACTTTCTCTTAATTTCTTCATCAGATTTGCATTAGATCTTCATGACTTCATTTTCAGATCTTCCTAGAGATTCATCATTTCTAGATCTAGAGATCATATCCATAGGTGCATCATAGATTCAGATTCATCAGAGACAAAGTTCGATCATGCAGATATCTCTTAAAAATATTTATTCATTAACAACCCCTCAATATGCACCCCATGAACCATGATATACTTCTCCTTATATAGTTTTTGCCTTTATTAATACCATGAGTCAAAACCACCCAACTGCTAATGGTATTCCTAGACGGGATCAAAATAGGTAATCCAGCGGGGTCTACCAAAGCCCCCAAACAATTTCTCATTGTTTTATTTACTTGGTTTTGGCAATTAGATAATTAATCTAAAGCTTTTTAATATCTCAATCTGAGATTGAGATATTAATCCAATTCCCCCTTTCGTTATTACAAACATTAACATACCGCTAAATTATATATAAAAAAAAACCCAGCAGTAATATATATCCATATAACCTTTAGGGCCCTTCAATAATATTTAATCTTCGACTTGGGGGTGAAGATATTGGCATAACACAACAATGTATATTGAACCAATAATGTGAAGGGAAATCAGGTCCCACACCCTGAATACACGACATAATACTTTGGGTTAAACCCGCAAACCTCAATACATGCGTATGGGCCCCAATCGGTCGTCTCCATTCGACGTGGAAGACAACTGTGACCAACTCAGCATCTTGCGTCATTGCAGGGGCTCTCAAGGTACGGATGAAAATTTTTGGCTGGTGCCCCTGCACTTGTTGTCCCCGTAGTCAACTCGGTCAACTGCGGAGGCACTTGTCTCGATATCTGGTGCACTAGTTGTGCCCCTGCACTCAATCTCTGCCATTCATTTCGATATCCAGTGCACTAGTTGTGTCCGCGGGTATAGGCCCCAACGTTAACGGTCGTCTCCAATCGATGGTTGTTATCACATTGCGCTGCCTCATTTGATCGGATGGATATCGCTTGGCGAAGATGCGCAAACAATAACGCGCAATGGCTGCCATAATTTGGTTAACCTTCGCGCATCTTCCTCATACGACCATCGTCCAATGGCTTCCCTCCAGATTGACGGTGCTCAACAATATCGCTGGGCATCCTAGGTCGAACAATAACGCGTGATGGCACGCAGTGACAAGCAGTTTTGTGGAGTCGTACAGGGACGCTTGTCGCCCGTTCTATGGAATCGCTCCCCAACTCGAAGAAACCACTTATCTCCGAAAGCGGTGCGATATGGGCAATCCGGCTTCGTAAACCCGCTCGCGGTTTCAGAACAATTTTCTATCGGAATTCAACCATATTTCAAATATAGTTCATTGATCCAAGGGGTATTGATTTTCCTCGCAATCACAAGTCTTTTAAAAAACACTCCGCTGCACAGTTTTTCTCTGATGCGATTAAAACTGGAACTCAAACACTTATTAATCCTGGTTTATACGCCCATCGGGTCCGGGCTTCAATCGCACTCGCATCCTCTTGTTAATTTGTTCTTCTGACCTTATATGATCTGATGCGATAAGGGTCTCTGGCCTGGGTTATGATTCCCGGAAAGTACTTATTTAGTAAACCTCGGAGTAACGCCTCAGCCTCTGCCTCTGCTGCTCGATGCAATTCCTTCTATGCTGCCTTGCTACCTCTCTCTACTACCTCTGTGCCTCTGCTACAATACATTGCTTCTTGCTACCTCTCTCTACTTCCTCTGTGCCTCTGCTACAATACATTGCTTCCTCTGTTCTTTGCTGCAGACCTTTGTTCTCTGCTACATTGCTTTTCTCTGTTCCTAGTTACTGTTTCTGATGCTCCTTCTTTGCCAATTCTTTTTCCATCAATGACAACATTTACAACAATATCCCCCTTTGGCATTGATGGCAATAATATTCCTATGTTTGTCTTATAGAAGCCCCCTTTTTTGCTTTTCCTCCCCCTTTGACATCAATGGCAAAGAATAGATCAAGATCCTTTGTACCGACAATACCATGCTCCCCCTGAGATCATCATGCATTTTCAAGACTTATACAATCAAGATAAAAAATTCTCAAGCTTGAGATCAGACTACAAAAAATAATTAGAGTGCCAATAATGCATCCTTTCCACATGACCAATGCTCCCCCTTAGCCTGTGCATCCTGAACACTTTCAATAGGAGCATATCCAATTTAATCTTCTAAATTCAAGCAGATATGATCTTCTGTCTGAGATATTCGAATGCTTCTCTAGGTAAAGGTTTGGTAAATATATCAGCAACTTGTTCTTTGGAGGGAACATACTCCAACTTCACCTTTTGTTCAAGCACTTGTTCACGTAAGAAGTGATACTTGATGGGAATGTTCTTTGTCTTGGAATGCATAACAGGATTCTTTGAGATACTGATGGCACTTGTATTATCACACATAATGGAAATAGGAAGTGAAAATTTGATTTGAATGTCTTGTAAGGTTTGCATCATCCAAAGAAGTTGAGTGCAACATGATGCGGCAGCCACATATTCTGCTTTTGCTGTAGATAAGGCAATAGAGCTTTGCTTCTTGTTGAACCAAGATACTAACCGAGGCCCCATATAGAATGCACCACCACTAGTGCTTTTCTGATCATCAACATTTCCAGCTCAATCTACATCAGTGTAAGCATGAAGAGTAAGATCAACATTCTTTGGATACCATAGTCCAAAGTCTTGAGTTCCTTGTAGATATTTGAATATTCTTTTCACAGCCTGAAGGTGAGACTCTTTTGGATTAGCTTGGAATTGTCCAACAATCCCAACTGCATGCATAATGTCTGGTCTTGTCCCAGTTAGATACAATAGACTGCCTATCATAGATCTATATTTTGGTTGATTCATCGTGGGGGAATCATCATTAGAACTGAGATTACATCCGGTTATCATTGGTGTACTTATAGGTTTGCAATCTTCCATGCCATACTTCTTCAAGATTTTCTTAAGATATTTTTCCTGTGATAAGAATATGCCATCTATTGCTTGTTGCACTTGCAAGCCAAGAAAGAATGTTAGTTCCCCAAGTAAGGACATTTCAAATTCTTGCTGCATATCAGAAGCAAATTTCTGACTCATAGACTCTTCATTACTTCCAAAAATGATATCATCAACATATACAACCACGATCAATAGTTTATTATTTTCATTTTTTGTGTATAAGTTGCTATCAGCAGACCCCTTAGAAAATCCTTGTTTATGAAGATATTTGTCAAGACGATAGTACCATGCCCTTGGAGCTTGTTTGAGACCATATAGAGCCTTTTTAAGTCTACAAACAAGTTTTTCATCATTCCCCAAAATTAATCCTTCTGGTTGTTCTATATAAAATTCTTCTTCTAGATCACCATTGAGAAAAGCAGATTTAACATCCATTTGATAAACTTTGATTTGTTGGAAGCTTGAAAAAGCAAGAAACATTCTTATGGCTTCAAGTCTAGCTACAGGGGCAAAAGTTTCTTCAAAGTCTATACCTTCTTGTTGAGCATACCCCTTGCAAACAAGTCTAGCTTTATTTCTTATAACATCCCCATTCTCATTTAACTTATTTTGGAATATCCATTTAGTTCCAATGACATTTTTGTCATGAGGTCTTGGTACTAATTCCCAAGTGTGATTATTTTCAATTTGATCAAGCTCTTCATTCATGGCTTGAATCCAACATTCATCTTTGCTGGCTTGATTGACATTTTGTGGTTCAATAGAGGATAGAAATGCCAGATAGCTAGAAGATCCCACAAGAGTCCTTCTTGTTTGTACACCTGATCCCTTTTCTCCCAAAATTTGAGATTTTGGATGATTCTTTTGAACATATCTGGATGGAGCCTTTTCAGATAAATCATCTTCGGGTTCTTCATTGGGTTCACTGTCTACATCATTCCTATTTTATGTAGAAGGATATATGTCATCATCGTCTTTTGTTGTTTGTTTGTCTTCTTTTGGAGCTGCAGGAGACTCATCAATAACAACATAAATACATTCAACAATCTCCCGAAGTCTTTTATTGTAACATTTATATGCTCTACTTCTAGAGGAGTAACCAAGAAGTATTCCTTCATCTGCTCTGGGTTCAAACTTGCCAAGTTTTTCATCATTATTTTTGATAAATTATTTGCTTCCAAAAACTCTAAAATGCTTCACAGTGGGAGGATTACCATACCATAGTTCATATGGAGTTTTATCACTATTTACACGAACATGTGCCTTATTAAGAATATTTACCGCTGTATGTGCTGCTTCTCCCCAAAATGTGTCAGGTGTTTCGGAATCATCAAGCATAGCTCTAGCCATTTGTTGAACTGTTCTATTCATTCTTTCTGCTACTCCATTTTGTTGTGGAGTACCTGCTACCGAAAACTGTCTTTTTATACCATGTTGTTCACAAAATTCAAGGAATTCATCTGATGTATATTCTCCTCCTCGATCAGATCTAAGACACTTGATTTTTAGTTCTAATTTATTTTCAACTAGTGCTTTGAAGATATGAAATTTCTCAAATGCTTCATCTTTGTGTTTAAGCAACCCAATCCAACACATTCTAGAGAAATCATCAATAAATAAGATATAGTATTGTTCACCATGTGGTGACTTTTTCTTCACAGGTCCACATATGTCAGTATGAATGAGTTCAAGAGGCTTACTTGATGATCCTTCCTTGGCACTAAATTTCACTCTAGTCTGCTTACCGAATTGGAAAGATTTTCATATGATACTTTCAGGTAGAGTAATATTGGGAAGATCACGAACAGATTTAAGTCTGCTTGATTTGTTAATTTGAGAGAAGCTCAGATGCCCCAACCTTCTATGCCATAGCCAGTTTTCTGAAGATTTACTCAAGTAACATTGTTCTTTGCAGTTCTTCAATACATACAGATTGCTTGGAGTTCTGTTTCCTTTTATAATTGTTTTACCTGTATCAAGATCACGTACCACACATTCTTTTGAACTAAATACAACTTCAGTTCCTTGATCACACATTTGACTTACACTTAACAGGTTATGCTTTAATACATCTACATACATGACATTATTAGCTTTCACCTTTTCTTTTAGAAAAATAGACCCTTTTCCCTTAATAACAACAGGAGTATCATTTCCAAATGTAACATTCTTCTCTTTTTCTAGAGCACTATATGCAAGAAGTTTGTTTTTGTCACCTGTCATGTGTTTAGAGCATCCACTATCAATGTACCATTGATTTTCTTCACCTTCTGCAAATAAATCTATGCCACAATTTTCAACCTGTAATTCCTTTTTTTTCCACACTTTGGAGCTTGAAGGAAATTTCTCTTTTGGCTGGATTTTGCTCCTGCATTCAGATTCTTCATGGCCAAAGTTATTGCAATAAGCACATTCAACTTCATTTTGAAGAGGAGAAAATTTGTTATAGGTATTCTTCTTTGTTCCAATATCCCTCCTTTTATTTCTTTCTTCTCTTGTCATAATGGTTTTGTATGCAACACATTGAACAAATTTATGACCAAAATTGTGACATGAGAAACATTTTTCATTGAAGAAGAATTTTCTGCGATCATGAAATCTTCTACTTGAATTTACCTGTTGGTTGGTGTTTCTTTGAAAGGTATTCTTGTTAGTGTTCTTTGAATTGAGCTGGTCATGCTTTACCTGTGAAGATTCTTTATTCCCTTGCTGAGTGGCAGAATGTTGTATACTGGCTATAACTGCTTTTAGATATTTTGGTGCTGAAGTCTGAGAAGACTCTCCGATATATCCAAGACCTGTCTTTATAAAAGGAGAACGTTGTACCTTGATAATCTCATCTAAGGTTTCAGATCCTTTAGCAAATCTAAGATTCAAAGTCTTCACTTTCTCAATTTCTTTTCTTAGACTTACTATTTCACATTCTAATTTGTCATTGTGTTTCTCTTTTTCTTCAAGCTGATTTTTTAGAGTTTCTATGGATATTTTACTTTCTTCTAAGCATATTTTACTTTCTTCTAAGCATATTTTGAGTTGATTGAATTCATCAAGAAAATAATTGTCCTCTAAAGCATCCATAAAAGTATATTTTTCTTCTCTAGATTCCTTTTCAAATGCCATGAGAAGTCTAAGATCTTGTTCACATTCTTCCTCACTGTCAGATAACCCATCACTGTCTTCATGAGTATAGTAACTTTTTCTAGTGCTAAACCGGTTTTTATTCCTTCTTGCTACTTCCTTTCCTTTTTCATGTGTTTCTTTGTGAGGACACTTAGCAGCATAATGACCAACTCTTCCACAAGCAAAACATTTGAAAGGAAGCTTACCTCTAAACCGTCCTGTACCAAGTTGGAGTTTCTTTACAAAATTTACCTCATCTTCTTCTGAGATATACCCTGATCCTTTTGTTTATTGTACTTCTTTCCCTTTTGTAGAAGCTCTAAAGACGGCTTCTTTGAATTCAGATGGTCCTCCTCTTCTCATTTCATATGCAGTTAGTATGCCATGAAGTTGCACCATAGTAAGATTTTGAAGATCCTGTTTTTCTTCAAGAGCAACAACTTTTGACTCAAATTTTGTCGTTAGTGATCTTAAAACTTTCTCAACCAAAGTAGATTCGGTTATTGTTTCTCCCAGATTTCTCATACGATTTACAATATCATCAAGACGTAAAAATAAATTGGCAATGCTCTCCTCATTATGCATTTTTAGATTCTCATATTGAATTTTGAGAGTTTGGAGTTTAGCACTTTTTACCTTTGCATCACCTTCATAACTTAGAATGATTTTGTCCCATATGGCCTTTGCTGTATTCAGCTGCATGACTTTGACAAATTCTGATTCAGTTAGACTTCCCAATAGATCATTGAACACTTTTGCATTTGTTTCGTAATTATTTCTTTCCGTTGGATCTGTTAGTACTGCGACTGGATATTGATATCCTCCTTCAACAATAGCCCATACATCTGCTCCCAAAGACTGAAGATAGGATCTCATCCTTGTTTTCCAGAATATTAAATTGTTTCCATTGAAGAGCGGAGGCCTGATAGATGCTGTTCCATATTGATTTCTCATCTTGATTGATATTCCTTCTAGTGGCTAAGCTTTTTCAGAAGGACCTCCTCTGATACCAATTGTTGGGAAAAATACTGATGGGGGGGTGAATCAATATTTAGAGATAACTGAAAATTTTTTATCATAAATCTTTTTATGCATTTAATTCTTTACATAAATTATTGCATCATTCATTCATCATAAGATTAGTAGGCCGTAAGCATGTACAGTAATAAAAGAATGAACCATCACACATAAGCAACACACATGAACACCAGTATTTAAGGTGGAAACCCAATTTGGGAGAAAACCACCACTGCTGTCGTCTTTGTCTTCAATATTTATTATAAAGAAAACTTCTTACAATTTTAGTGCTGGCGCAAACTTATACCAACACGCAGGCACCCACCTGCAGAAGGCTACAACCTTCTCTCGTTCACCAGTCACTGCTGGAAGGGAGCTCCAACCCCCTGATTTTAACACTAGTTTGTAGAAATATTTTACTTTCGCACTGAAGGCTTCAACCCTCAGATCTACCAACTTTCTCTTAATTTCTTCATCAGATTTGCATCAGATCTTCATGAATTCATTTTCAGATCTTCCTAGAGATTCATCATTTCTAGATCTAGAGATCATATCCATAGGTGCATCATAGATTCAGATTCATCAGAGATAGAGTTCGATCATGCAGATATCTCTTAAAAATATTTATTCATTAAAAACCCCTCAATTTGCACCCCATGAACCATGATATACTTCTCCTTATATAGTTTTTTCCTTTATTAATACCATGAGTCAAAACCACCCAACTGCTAATGGTATTCCTGGACGGGATCAAAATAGGTAATCCAGCGGGGTCTACCCAAGCCCCCAAACAATTTCTCATTGTTTTATTTCCTTGGTTTTGGAAATTAGATAATTAATCTAAGGCTTTTTAATATCTCAATATGAGATTGAGATATTAATCCAATTCCCCCTTTAGTTATTACAAACATTAACGTGTCGCTGACTTATATAAAAAAAAAACCCAGCAGTAATATATATCCATATAACCTTTAGGGCCCTTCAATAATATTTAATCTTCGACTTGGGGGTGAAGATCTCGACATAACACAAAAACGTATATTGACCCAATAATGTGAAGGGAAATCAGGTCCCACACCCTGAATACACGACATAATACTTTGGGTTAAACCCGCAAACCTCAATACACGCGTATGGGCCCCAATCGGTCATCTCCATTCAACGTGGAAGACAGCTGTGACCAACTCAGCATCTTGCATCACTGCGGGGGCTCTCAAGGTACGGATGAAAATTTTTGGCTGGTGCCCCTGCACTTGTTGTCCCCGCAGTCAACTCGGTCAACTGCGGAGGCACTTGTCTCGATATCCGGTGCGCTAGTTGTGCCCCCGCACTCAATCTCTGCCATTCATCTCGATATCTGGTGCGCTAGTTGTGTCCGCGGGTATGGGCCCCAACGTTAACGGTCGTCTCCAATCGACGGTTGTTATCGCGTCGCGCCGCCTCATTTGATCAGAAGGATATCGCTCGAAAAAGATGCGCGAACAATAACGCGCGATGGCCGCCGTACTTTGGTTAACCTTCGCACATCTTCCTCATATGACCACCGTCCGATGGCTTCCCTCTAGATCGATGGTGCTCAACAATATCGTTGGGCATCTTGGGTCAAACAATAACGCGCGATGGCGCGCAGTGACAAGCGGTTTTGTGGAGTCGTACAGGGACGCGTGTCGCCCGTTCTATGGAATCGCTCCCCAACTCGAAGAAACCACTTATCTCCGAAAAGCGGTGCGATATGGGCAATCCGGCTTCGTAAACCCACTCGTGGTTTCAAAATAGTGTTCTATCGGAATTCAACCATATTTCAAATATAGTTCATTGATCCATCGGGTCTGGATTTTCCTCGCAATCGCAAGTCTTTTAAAAAACACTCCGCGGCACAGTTTTTCTCCGATGCGATTAAAACTGGAACTCAAACACTTATTAATCATGGTTTATACGACCATCGGGTCCAGGCTTCAATTGCACTCGCATCCTCTTGTTAACTTGTTCTGCTGAACTTATATGCTCCGATGCAATAAGGGTCTCTGGCCTGGGTTATGATTCCCGGAAATTACTTATTTAGTAAACCTCAGAATAACGCCTCAGCCTCTGCCTCTGCTGCTCGATGCAATTCCTTCTATGCTACCTTGCTACCTCTCTCTACTGCCTCTGTGCCTCTACTACAATACATTGCTTCTTGCTACCTCTCTCTACTGCCTCTGTGCCTCTGCTACAATACATTGCTTCCTCTATTCTTTGCTGCAGACCTTTGTTCTCTGCTACATTGCTTTTCTGTGTTCCTAGTTACTGTTTCTGATGCTCCTTCTTTGCCAATTCTTTTTCCATCAATGACAACATTCCCAACACACGTGGCATCAGAAAATAACTTATATCGCGTGAATTTTGGAAATTAACCTCCGTGCTGAAAGTTGCGCGAAACTCCACGTGCGCCATCAGATCTAGGCCCTTAGATTGAACGGTGGAGGGTGAGCGTGATGTGCGGGGGATAAGAGGCAGGGAATTTTTAATTTGGGCTGCAGGATCAAAGATTTGGATGGCGAAGATCAGATCTGGAGGGAGGTAGGACCCACATGGTTAGGGCCTGTCGAGGTTAATACGAGCCGTTAGATGGAACAAATCGACGGCTGAGATGTGATCTGGGGTATGAACGAAATAATACAAAGGCGGAGAAAGTTTTATTAAGGGCCGTTGATCTACAGAGATCAACTGTTGGGATTTGGCCAAAAACATTATGAAGCGGGACACATGATTTAAACCAAAGTCAGGAAATGCGATTTGGACCGTTCGATCTGGACATGTGGATGGTCCAGATGCAATCGGAGGCATGCTATCGGCGGGGGGAAGAACTTGTATGGTGCCGATGCGATTGAGTAGTGGCCGTCGATATGAGGATCAGATCGATGGTGGGGAGTGAATCGGAGGGGTTCAGAAGGTGGAGGAAAGGTTTTTTAATCGAAGCAAATGATGGCCGTCAGATCCGGTAAGGTGGGGAGGAGATCAACGGCTCATGATTGATCGGGAGATAGCCAATCGGGGAGAGTAATAAAATGTGCCCAATAAAACTTGCGATGCAATATTGCGCGATCCGTCTGATCATTTTAGATCGACGGTGGAGATTATATCAAATTTTTAACCAGCGGAAACCCTTTAATACTTATGAAAATCCAAAATTTATGAAATGCAAAGGTTTTATGGCTCGGGGCGGGTTATATATATGAAGTGGCTTGGCGCCCGTCTGCGGGGCCTTTGATTATATGGAAAACAAAAGGCCCGGGGCTTATACATGGAAAGGGCCAATCGCATTAGAACTTCGGTGCTAGTCTTTCAATCTACCCATTTAGATTTTTCCGATGCGATAACACGCGGATCGTTGATCGGGTTTTGAGATCAACGGTCTTTATCATTTAGAAACATTGTATTGCCGCATTTAGACCAAGACTTAGAAAAAGCAGGTTTTTGACTTTACAAAGGAAAAATGCATCGGAGATGGTTTATTACAATGTTTTAAGCACCAGATGCGGGCCCACGGGTTATATGAAATAATAATATGATCGGGGGTTACAAACAAAGGGCTAATCGCATCGGAGGCTCTACCATATGAAATAAACTTGTGCGCTCTGAATTTTCCGATGCGATAAGCACCTAATGGGCTCAGCGCTTGGTTTCGGCACCAAGGCATATGTGGGGAAATGATTTTTAGGACTTAGCCCAAAGGGGCTTTAAACCTTTAATACAAAAAGTGTATTTTTTATGAAATTTTCAGAGTTTTCTGATGGATTTGGGGGTTTCGGCGAAGTTTAAAAGTGGGTTTTAAACTTTGTAAAGAGGATCTTATGAAGGGGAAATGGTGAAAAATGAAAAACAGAGGAATTTTGGGAAATGAAGGGGTAAAAATGAAGGTTAGTTTGAAGTGAAAGGAAGGGGGAAAATGGTGATTTTGCAGCAGTCTTTTCTCTATGAAAATAACAGATTTTCAGAGTTTGAAATGGAAACAACAGTGAAGATTTAAAAAAAGGGAATGATGTCTTCATGAGTCTTCAAGAGATAACATTTTAAGCAATAAAACCTGTTTCTTGAAGGCTCCAAAATGATTTAGCCACCTTTTGATATAACAAATTTTATAGGTGGCTAACACCCAGCAGTCCCCAAAATTTCACATGATATTTGGAATATTAGAATTCTTAATAAACTTAATTAATTAAGTAAATAAAAGGGTGGAGGGACCCATAATCCTCAAAGATGAATAAAATCCACTTTTTATGTGTGTATGTGGATATTCTAGATCTAGATCTAAAATCATGGACTAGTGGAGCAACTCCATTAATGGAGATCATGTCTCATTTATGAGATAGATTATGGAGGATGAAACAGTCAAATAAGATCATGGATCTTAAATGAAAAATCATGAGGATATTTGATAAGGTCAACTCAGATCTTAGTGCATTCAAAGAAGATCATAAAGCACTTATGATAATATAGTGGAGGAAGTGATGCATTTAATGCACACATGATGGAAAGGGTGATCACCCCATGTAAACATGATGGAGGACATGGATAAACAACGCAGTCAACCATGGAGACTTATATCCACATGTACAATGTAGTTTTTTAGTGGGCCTAGGCTATGGAAGGATCATATCTATATAATGAAGGTGAAGGCACATTGGAGGGCATGATTTGGATTATTCATTTCTTGATCTATTTATATCTAGAATTGTCTTAGGACATTTCTATGCATTCTTGAGCTTTTTAGCTAAGATTGCAGTGTTGTTTATCACAGGGTGTTCCCGAGTGGGAATCCCTCCTCTTTCATTGAGTAGATCTTGAAAGAGGGTTGTACTTCATTCCTTATCAGGCATTGGTGCCATCTTCAAGAGGTTGTTTCTAGCATTCATCTAGGAAATTGGTGGAGGATTCATCCTGCCACTTTGTTCTTCACATTTAGTCTTCCAGGAGCAGCATATTTATATCTGGCATTCAGGCCATTGGGTTTTACCTCCATGCAGCAGCAGTCCCTTCAAGGATTGCGCGGTCCAGTCCTGTAGATCTATTGGAGGAAGGAATTTTCCAGTATTTCAACTGGAAATCCTGTGAGGGATCATCTCCTCACATTGGATCTATTGTTTCCATCATTCAGGAGTTGATTTGACACATCTAGCAGTAGGCTATTGAGCCTCCCACTCTGACAGTGCAATTTTCTGAAGTTTTTGTTCATCCAACAACTATTTTTAGTGGAGGAGATTGGAGAAGCTAGATCTTGAGCTTTTGGCCCAAGGATCTAGAGAAGGGATCAACCCTTCTTGCATAGATCTGATTGTGCATCATTGAAATCATCATATCATCAGATTTAGCTTCAAATATGCATACCTAGCAGTATATATGTGAAGCCTTAAGAGGGTGGTTTTCTTAGATTGACAGATATGAGAAACCCTTTCTGGGTTATCTTGGGTATCCATCGTAGAGCTCGGATCTCCATTTTCAGCATCATCAGAGCTCCCATTATACCTAGATTTGACTTTATATCTTTCAGGTAGTTTTATCCCAACAATTACAACAGGGACAACACAGTTTACCTTCTAGCAGTTCAATAGTTACGCAGTCCCTCTTATGGGATCATTGCAGGGTCATTCTAGGCCATCCCTTTGGCTTGAGTGTCTCATATTTTGAGCACTATTGTACTTTATTTTTCACCTCTGATATAATAAAATGGCTCAGATATTTCTGTGCATTCTGATGTGTATTTAGATTTATTTTTTACTTTGTTGCAAGTCTTATATTGTGTTTCAGTATTACTGCATTCTCCCTTTTGGGATATTACAGTGGTATCAAAGCATGATCTTTGGCTCAACTTGTGGACACTTCATCTTTTGCATCAAAAGAAGAATCAGATAGATGAGATCTATCAGGAAAGAGGATTATAGTTTTGCCATTCCTCTCTTTAGATCCATGCAAGATCTCTCCAATGAGGTAAATCAAATGAAGAAGGAAAGGTAAAAAGAGGATCCAAGAAGAAGATTTGATGAGGAAGGACCAAGCACTTCCTATCAGTAGAAAAGAAGACCGGAGAATCATAGATCTCCTCATAGATCCACTATGTCCACTTTCTTTGAAGAAGGTGAAGGGTGTAGAAATGACGAAAGAAGAAACCTGAGACTCATGCGACTCTCAGTTTGTATCTTGAAGAGTACAAGGCATAGTCTAGAGCATTCAAAGAGAGTCTAAATCTCCAAGAATTTTTTGAACTCAAATAAGAAAGAAGATCCTATAGCAACAATAGAAGAAAGAGGCACAATAGATTCTATTTGCCTACATTTGATGGATCTTCCTCAAGCACTATTAAGGCTTGGAGGAAACAGTTAGATACATTTTTCATGCTACATCCTATGGCTGAAAAGGAGGCTATCCAAATTGCAACACTTCATATTTTAGGTGAAGCCAAGGATTGATGGTTTAGTCACATGGAGCATGAAAAGGTGACTAAATATTCAGATTTATTTCACAAGTTGAGGAAGAAGTTTGATGTGAGAAAACCAGAGGTATGTTACAAAGAGAAATTTCCCAAGGAAACAAAGGAGGATGTCAATCTTGTCACTCTGGACAAGGAGTCACTACATTCACCACCAGCTGTAGAAGTACTTGCATCCAGAGAAGAGACACTTGCACTTTTGCAAGATAGTCTTGAGCTCTTGACACATAGAGTCCCATGCATGATTCAGGAGATGCATGAGGAAGAGGAGGAAGATTCTAGGACCGATACATTGAAAGAAGAGTATCCATCACTCTTACCAGTAGTTGGAGACATTATTTTCCCAGTTGGAGGAGCTATTGTGTTCTTGCAAGAGGTTCCCACACATCAGTTGATCCAAGGTATGCATACATTTTCATCACATATTGTTTCAGTAGATCTTATTGAAACTTATGAGAACATGCCATCAAGGCTAATGCATAACCAAGAGTTAGAACAAAATGCTGATTTGAAGCAACAAACTATCACAATGTATAGTACCCTTGATCTAATCAAGGATGAGATGAAGAGCTATCCCAGTTCATCATTGTTGAGCTACATTCAACCCTTTGAGTTGAAGTGTAGAGTTTCAGAAAATGGGATGAGCATGATCCTATGTACAATAACTGGTTATGAGATCAGTATTGTGCCTTGCTTTGAGATAACACATGTATTACCATGCATATCTACACTTAGTAGCAGTGATAAAGAAAGAGCCCCATCATTCTTGGAGCATTCTGGAGGTAACTTCACTCATGAAGAAATGGAGGTTAAGATGATAAATGGTAGACATCTTGAGATGAAAAATATTTTCTCCTTTCTAGATGACATTTTCTCAATGAGCATCTCACAGCTCAAAGAGAAAATTCCACCTGTAGCAGATCCAAAACCTCTTTGGTTTTGGAGGGCCTTTGGTGAAAATAGAATCTCATTGAGAGATATAATTGGTGGTGCACTTCAACATTTCATGGAGTGAAAATTTCTTTCATCAGTTTGGGGAGGATGGTATTCTACAAAGGGAGGATACCATGTTTATGCAATACATCATTCATTATCCACATTGGGATCAACGGGTGTGGATGATATGCAAGGGGTTACATGACCACTTGCAGATATATGACACGGGCTAGCAAGATTTGTTACGTTGGTTGCTCTTGGGAGAGTTTTATTACTGCCCAAAGGCTCCTATTTCTTTTATTCATGCCTTGAAAAACACCCATGAAATGAAGAAGGAGGTGTGGATGCGCTGGATGCTCTTGGGTGAGTATGGTTACCACCCAATAGCTCATATTTCTTTGACTCATGCCTTGTGTATCCATGACAGAATGAAGTAGAAGAAGGCATGTCCAATTGTTTGAGGGATTTTGGCCATCACATGACATCTCCCATGTTTATGTGTTTGATATTTTTTGTAATATGGCATAATACTCTCATGATGTGTGATAATGGAGTTTGTTTGTATTGGGCTGATATGAAATTACACATGTCCTTCAGTATATTGTTGTTGCTCCATGATTCACATGGTGATGTGAAGTGGCAGCAAGAGATATTTTTGTTGTGGCTTTTATGGGGGGACTTTAGTCCTACATACTCCCCTAATTTTCATGATACTGTTGGAGGATGGCAACAAGAGACACTCCTTTGATGGCTCTTACTTGGAGAGTATGGAAAACATACTTGGTATATTGATGGTGTGGTGTGGTAGCAGGGAGCATTGCTGCGTTGGCTACTATTGGGAGATTATGGTTTGACATATTTGTCTACCCATAC
The DNA here is from genome assembly GCA_034641835.2 of Pinus albicaulis. Lineage (NCBI taxonomy): Eukaryota > Viridiplantae > Streptophyta > Pinopsida > Pinales > Pinaceae > Pinus > Pinus albicaulis. The sequence continues at coordinate 1,733,839,074 of CM076575.1, read as the reverse complement.
ATCTCTACTTCTTCTTTTGTACAATGTTGGGATGATGCTTAGATCCAATAAGGCCAACAGGGCTAAGGATGGAGGCATGAAAAGCCCCTCTTTACTTCATGTAGAATGGGATGGAGGTATACTTTGTGAGTTCGAGCTTTCCTCTTGTGGAAGGAACCATCTATATTTATGTATCTCATGTATTGTGGAGGGTGTTGGAGAGCTTGTGGTTGTCACTTGGAGCTTCATGATTGATGAGGGGTATCTAGCTACACAGTTATAGATCACTCTAGACATTCTAGAGAGGCAAATTTGGTGCTGGGCATACATAACTCATTGTAGCAAATGGGGAGACCTAGGCTTGTGTGGATGCCATTTGGATGGGGACAGATTGCTCTAGCATCTACTTTTGCAGTTGCTTGAGGACAAGCAACATTTTTCCGGGGAGGACTGTAATATTCCCAAATATTCACATAATATTTTGAATAATAGAGTTCTTAATAAACTTAATTAATTAAGTAAATAAAAGGGTGGAGGGACCCATAATCATCAAAGATGAATAAAATCAAAATTTTATGTGTGTATGTAGATATTCTATACCTAGATCTAAAATCATGGAGCAGTGGAGCAACTCCATTAAGGGAGATCATGGCTCATTTATGAGATAGATTATGGAGGATGAAACAGTCAAATAAGATCATGGATCTTAAATGCAAAATCATGAGGATCTTTGATAAGGTCAACTAAGATCATAGTGCATTCAAAGAAGATCATAAAGCACTTATGATAAGATAGTGGAGGAAGTGATGCATTTAATGCACACATGATGGAGAGGGTGATCACCCCATGTAAACATGATGGAGGACATGGATAAACAACGCAGTCAACCATGAAGACTTATGTCCACATGTACAACACAGTTTTGGAGTGGGCCTAGGCTATGGAAGGATCATATCTATACAATGAAGGTGAAGGCACATTGGAGGGCAGCATTTGGATTATTCATTACTTGATCTGTTTAGATCTAGAGTTGTCTTAGGAAATTTCTATGCATTCTTGAGCTGTTTAGCTAATATTGTAGTGTTTTTTATCACAGAGTGTTCCTGAGCGGGAATCCCTCCTCTTTCATTGAGTAGCTATTGAAAGAGGGTTGTACTTCATTCCTTATCAGGCATTGGTGCCATATTCAGGAGGTTGTTTCTAGAATTCAGCTATGAAACTAGTGGAGGATTCGTCCTACCACTTTGTTCTTCACATTTAGTCTTCCAGGAGCAGCAGATCTATATCCGGCATTCAGGCCATTTGGTTTTACCTCCATGCAGCAACAGTCCCTTTAAGGATTGCGCAGTCCAGTCTTGTAGATCTATTAGAGGAAGGAAGTTTCCAGTATTTCAGATGGAAGTCCTGTGAGGGATCATCTCCTCACATTAGATCTATCGTTTCCATGATTCAGGAGCTCACTTGACACATCTAGCAGTAGGCTATTGAGCCTCCCTCTCTGAAAACACAATTTTCTGAAGCTTTTGTTTATCCAGCAGCTATTTTCAGTGGAGGATATTGGAGAAACTAGATCTTGAGCTTTTAGCCCAAGGATCTAGAGAAGGGATCAACCCTTCTTGCATAGATTTTATTGTGCATCATTGTAGCCATCATATCATTAGATCTAGCTTCAGATCTGCATACCCAACATTATATATGTGAAGCCTTAAGAGGGTGGTTTTATTAGATTGACATATATGAGAAACCATTTCTGGGTTATCTTGGGTATCCATCATAGAGCCCAGATCTCTATTTTCAACATCATTGGAGCTCCCATTTTTCATAGATCCAACTTTCTATCTTTCAGGAAGTTGTAGTCCCAACAATTACAGTAGGGAAAACGTAGTTTACCTTTCAGTAGTTCAATAGTTACACAGTCCCTCTTGTGGGATCATTGCAGGGTCATTCTAGGCCATCCCTTTGGCTTGAGTGTCTCATATTTTGAGCACTATTGTACTTGCTTTTTCACCTCCTATATAATAAAATGGCTCAGCTATTTCTGCGAATTCTGATGTGTATTTAGATTTATTTTTTACTTTGTTGCAAGTCTTATATTGTGTTTCAGTATTACTACATTCTCCCTTTTGGGATGTTACACATTTAGAGGTGGGTGTTTTTAGGCAGAGTTAGGTTCGTGCGATGCGTTTAGTGCAGATGTGCGAAGGACATGTTTTGAAGAGAAAAAAAAGTGCAGGAAGGTCGAGTCGGGTCAGAAATGACCCAAATGTGTTCAGAGAACTACGTGCAGGGATAATGGCATCATGACCCTGGTGATACGCATTCAGAAACGCGTGCAGGGTGCCGAGGGTGTCCGTTACCCTAGTGACCCTCTTGAATGTGATTTTTGGCCAAACTTCAATAACATGTTTTAAAGGGATTTTTCGATCCTCGTTGGATGTTTGGGCTATTGGGAAGATGTAAGGCTTGGAAAAATCACAAGCACACTTTGGTAAGAGGTGTAAATGTTTACACGGGCTTGGCATGTATAATTATTTAGAACTGTATATTATTATTGAAACATAATATTGCACACTCATCATCGAGAGTTTCCCCTCCCTTATATGTATGGGAATATATGTAGATTGATATTGGTGTTTAATGTTGCTTTTATATCCACTGCATAATTGAAAGAACACTGGAAGATTAATAACTTAAAGTGTTGAGAATAGGTGTATTCTACTTACTAAGTATTACAAAAATAAAAGTAAGGTAGTGCCACACTCGCTATACTACTTGGTTGAAAGACTACCTCGAGTGTTGGATGGTGACAGTTGGTAATAATTGTGTTTCATTTGAGAATTTAGAGGATTGACCGTATGCGTGCACCTACCTTTGAACGAATTTCTGCAGGCGGCCTACGGAGAAGACTCAACTCGACCCTGCGAAGCGATCTGTGTTTGGGCGAGTACTACCTTATTTTTCTTTTTGTAATACTCAGCAAGTGGAATACACCTATCTTCAACACTTTAAGTTATTAATCTTCCACTATTCTTTCAATTATGTAGTAGATATAAAAAAAACATTAAACACCAATATCAATCCACACATACGCCCATACATATAAGGGAGGGGTAATTCCCAATGATGAGTGCCAGATATTATGTTTCAATAATAATGTACAATTATGAATAGTTATACATGCCAAGCCCGTGTAAAAACTTACTTCTCTTGCCAAAGTGTGCTTGTGCTTTGTCCAATCCTTACAACTTTGCAACAACCTAAACAACCAATGAGGATCCCAAAAATTCCTTTAAAACATGTTACTGAAGTCTGCCCGAAAATAACGTTCAAGAGGGTTGCTAGGGTCACGGACACCCTCAACACCCTGCACACGTCTCTGAATGCGGTTCACCGAGGTCACGACGCCCTCAGCCCTACACACTGTTCTCTGAACACGCCTGGGTTGTGTTCGACCCGACTCAACCTTCCTACACATTTTCTGCTCTTCAAAACACACCCTTCACATGTCCACACTTAACGCACTGCATGAACCCAACTTTTCCCAAAATGTCTACCTCTGAACGTGTTTCTTCACGTGCCTTGCATAGAAGACCCGACTCGACCCTGTGGAATGACCTGTGTCTGCCTGTAGTGCGAGTGAATTTCTAAACGTGTTCAACCCGAAACAACCCGGTCTGTACGTCTCCTTGTTGTGGATTCATCTTCCAACTTTGACCCTTGCTCGAGCTGTAACCTTTGCTTGTCAAGGTTGATCAATAAGTTTTTGATGCCTTGTTTGATGATCTCCATTCATCACACGCCTCTCCCATATATACACGTAATATCCATGTGTTACTCCCATGGTTGGGGCTCGGCCAACATAAAGCCAACCCACACATGTCCGTCAAGCCCATGGGTTATGTTGTGACATTTATCCCATAACGTCGGCCCACCAACACGGCTGGCCTATAAAGTGTCCATTCCAATACTTAGCCATTTTTGCATGCCTTTCTTGTCCGTCGCACTAAAGTTCGCTTGATCACGAAGTGAACGTTGCAAGGTTTCCAAACGTATTGTATGTCACTGTGTCCCTCGTTGCGTCCATCCAACTATGTGTAGTAGTTTTCGTTGCTCTCCAACCCTCGTTTGTCATGTGATCGCCAAGTCGGGTGTTCGGCACGACAAGGCGCACCCGCCACACTTGCTTATCACAACCCCATCTCATGGGTGTTACATACTCCCCCACTTAAAATAAGGCTATTGTCCTTGATAGTACTATCATCATCATCACAACATATCGTCGCAACATCCATGGGAAATATATCCTCATCCATGATCATGAACACATCCATCGCAATATCCACATGCTACTCTATGGTCAATCTCTCCATCCTAAGCTACATGTTTCTACAACATATATCTTGTCGACCCATCATATATCATCAATATAGCTGCTATGTATCCAGTATAACTCCACACACTGTCAACCCTTATGAATCAAACTAGTTAGATGGCCAGTCCAACCGTACATTCTGATTGTGGGAATGCACATCCTCATACCATGCGTTAGTTGTTCCTCTTGCATCCTGTAACATCATCAACTCAATTAAGAATCCATGCCATCTAAGTGTAAAGTGAGCCATGTCTAGGTCCATGAAGTGGTCTCCATCTCATCCGCAACATGATGTCCATCAACAAGCCATCTCTATTTTAAATGTGCTACCCATGATGCTAATATCCATGTGCTATTCGAAGATAGTCACAACTATCAAGCATCATCCATGTGAGAAAGTTCCTCCTCAAATAAGTCAATAAAATCCTCTCATCGATGTGCCATATCTAGGTCCATGAAGCTATTTTCATCCCATCTAGAATATGTATCCATCAAGTCTATCAAAGTGGGTGGTTAATTCAAGAATACTCAACCCATGCCCAAGTGTACCTCACCAAGGCATGCCCATCATGTTGTGGCCCTATAATTTATAAGATTGGCAAGAATAAACTATAAAGAACAACATAAAAACTCTTAGGAATCCAAGACCTAGCCTTCCTAGACTCAGAGAGGGCTCTCTCTATTTATGATTTAAATTTATCTTTAATGTTGTGAATGCTAATGTTAGGCTAGTTACAATGATGGTGGTATTGGTTGTTTTGATTGATTTTGTTGGTTGGATGAGCAGGTTTGCAGAAGCTAATCCATTCGGCTATGGAGTCAAAAGGGATGGTTTGTGACATCAATTTTTCAAGAGCATCACAGGATGATCTAATTGTACTAATTAGATCTCTAAGGCAGTGTGAATTATGAGGTGGAGGAAATAGTAGTGTTCAGTAATGATTAAAGAGAAATTAAGAATTATCTAACCAGACTTCAGTATAAAACATTCAGATTATAAATATAGACAAAATTAAGATTCTCCAACAACAAATCTTAATCTAAAATTTCTTTTTTAAAATCAGATGATTAGATGAACAGTAAGGAAAACAATGGAAATATTTAACACAGATAGGAAACACATCGCCATTTAACACAACTCAAGTATCCTGTAGAACGATATTTTTGATTGATACCCAACTCCAAAAATTATAGTGCTCCAATACATTAGTTCTTACAATGTAGGGTCCAATAAGGTCCAACCCTTGATACTGCTAATGCATGCAGTATTTAACTAAAAACTACATTGGTTTCCCTATCTACTTTGGCAATTTTTCATTAATTACAATTAAGCAAAACTAGACAAGTGTGAACATGCAAGGGCCGAACAAAATATCTCTGACAAAACACCGCCCATGGAATTAACTTTGGCAACTCTTCATGAATCCAAAAACTTTGGCGACTCTTCCCAAATCCAAAAGTAAGCGAAAGGTGTCTGAGGTGGTCACGAAGAGGCAACGATGGGTGGCTTTGACATTTGGCTCTACTTTTGGGCCGCCTTTTCTATATCATTAAATATGATGTGGTGCTAGCAAATTTTCGTCGATTGGTGGCTATGCTGATGTGTTCACTGTATTTTCTGTTTCTGTTGTTATATCATAAATTTTTTTCACATATGCCTTTTTCCTGACTTGACCCATTTGGCACGTTTCCAACGGTGCCACCATATCTCCTTTTGCCAAGGCTCTGCCTCTTCTGCTCGTGCTTGCAGCGTTCAATCTTCGCCTTTGTCTCAAAAACTGACTCTTCCCAGAGTGTTGCTAAGCCCAACTTGACCCATGGTTTCTATCTCCTCATTACCGCAACGCTAAGCTTCCTCTTCCCTTTGCTCTGTGTCGGGTCCCTTACCCGAGACTTTCTGCCCGCGTTCAAACTTTTCTTCAAAAAATGTCATTACCACATCAACCACTGTTCTGCATGAGTGTTGGGTCTTACCTGAGTCTACTGCCTGCTTTCACTTTCCTTCATAAAACATCATAACTAAAAAGAACCCTCAACCTAAAATAAATTCCAATTAACCTTTGAACAACCTCACATTCGATCTCTTAATCACATTTCGGCGATCCAATTTTTCTACATTATAAGCCTCTTCTGTTCTCCGATGCGACTTAAAAAAGGGAAAACCAAATACACCCAGACTTGAAACCCTTTAGGATTCAACGTTGACTTGCATCGCGTACGCTTCATTATCACACTTCGCACTTCGACGTTTCAACATGATTCTTGAGCGGTTATCCTCTTGAACTTGCGATTTCCGATATGCGATTGGGTCCCATAGCCGAACTTAAATTCCTTTAGATTCTTGCTTTGAACTATATCACATCTACTTCATTATTGCACTTCGGTGTTTCAACATGATTCTTGAGCGCTTATCCTCCTAAGCTTGCAATTTGTAATATGTGATTGGGTACCACCAATATCACAAATCACATATTGAGGAATGAGGTGGAAGTAAGTGCAAGTGGTAAGTAATATTTGTGAACTTGTGATGCGAAAAAGTGATGGGTCCTAGCCAATATCACAAATTGCATTTCAGGGGTTCTGTAGGATTCGAGAATTGTGTTATGAGTGGAGTTTAAAACTGCGATAAGAGAATTGCAATGAAAGGTAAAGGTTTTAATATGGTTAAGTGCGGAAAAAGATAAATAATATATATATATATATATATATATATATATAAGGTTTGCTGTGGTGCGGGCAGAGCTGCGATAAAAGAGATATATGGTAAGTTCAAAGGGAAATACGATGTGGCTATTAGTGGGTGGGTGGAGCTACTTTTTAACTATAAAAATTGAACTTTAATAGTTAAAAAGGGGTTTTGAAAGAAATGAAGAGTTGGAATTTAGAGTTTGGAAAAATCAAGGGTAAAAGAGCGTAAATGAAATGAATGAGGGAAGAAATGAAGTTTTATCACCATTACACTTTATCAGCAACGCTTTCCTCTTTCAACTGAGCTGAAAATGCAGATTGATTCCTTTGAATTTATGACAGTCAGGATTTCCCTTCCTTTTTCTGGAAATAAATGATAGTCATGAAATATTATTTTCAATATAAATGATCTAAACATAAATAATAAGTCACCTTGTGATACTATGAATTACAGGAGTCTAACAGTGGCTCCAACTGGGGATGACACTTCTTCTTAGGGAAGTGTCAAGAACACCAAGACCAATAGCTTCACATACTCCTCCTCTGCAATGTTTTCCATGAATTTTCTATTACTATTTTTTCAGCACAAAAAGGTAGTCTTCAAAAGGATAAAAAACAAAAGTTATGGCATTTACAATGGAGTGGGTAATTTCTCCACATTCAGGAGAAATAATGTTTCAACATCCTGCCATTGACAGGACCTCCAGGCAGCTCTGTTCCATCCATCTCTTGTAGAAAAATGCATTATATCCCCTGAAGGAATGAACAACTTCAACAAGTTGTCAAACTTGCCATGTTTCCCTTTATATTCACTTCGGGAATCCCATCTTAGTAATTTATCTTCGATATTAAAATCATTTTCCTTTGTTCTTTTGTCAAATATATTCTTTATATTTTCTTGCACAACCTGAGTTTTGTTGTAAACTTCTTCTCTGGACTGATGTAGCTGAATGGTCTGGTTTATCATTCTTTGTACATCATTTTCTTTGGCATGTACCTCTTGGATGATTTTCATGGCTGGTACTCCTAATGATGTTGGGAAAACTGTATCCATTCTATAGACCAACTGGTATGATGACATGCCAATTGATTTCTTAGTTGTTAGTCTGTCAGCCCACAATGCATGCACTAGTTTGTTATGCCAGGATTTCTTGTTGTCTCCTAGCAGCGTCTTGATGATATTAACCAAACTCTTGTTGGAGGATTCAACTAGTCCATTACCCTTAGAGTAATAGGCTGTTGAATTTCCAAAGGAGATGTGATACTTGTGACAAAAATCCACCATTTTCTTGGATTTAAAAGAAATGACATTATCTGTGATGATTTCTCTAGGGAAACCAAACCTGGACAAGATATTGGCTTCAAGGAATTTGATAATCACTGAGTCAATAATAATTATGGAAGGGATGGATTCTATCCATTTGGTAAAATAGTCTGTGGCAGTAAGGATCCATTTGTGTTGGGCAGAGTACAAGGGGTGGATTTTTCCAATGAAGTCTAAACCCCATTGTTGAAAAGGAGCCTCAACAGAAACTGGCTGTAAGGGAAAGGGCAAATAATTTCTTTTTCCTTCAAAAATTTGACATTTGTGACAGGTGGCTACCATTTTGTGTATATCTGGGAAGAGAGTAGGCCAATAGAAACCAACTCTAAGGATCTTGTTAGTAGTGGTTTTCCAGTAGAGATGGCCTCCATAGTTCCCTTCATGGAATTCCTGCATAACCCTATATGCATCCTCTTTAAGCAAACATTTAAGAAATATGCTTGATCCAGGGTAAATTCTTGATACCCTTAACCAAGACCTTTTACTTCAACTGATTGTTAGAATTTCATTTAATGAAAGTGTTAATGAACATAAATGAACAATTGTCTGCTATAAATAAGAAGAACATAACATGTCAAGATTCAAAATCATAAGAACACGTCGTTTGATAACGGAGTTCGTCCAGGAGGGACTACATCTCCGAGCCTCGATGTCAAGATGGTGTAGGCCACTACATTAAGTGCTATAAGAAGAAGATGTAAATGGTTGTGTTTCTCTGAAATACAAGGAAAATTCCCTCACGTAGGAGTGGCTAGACCTCTTTATGAGATGTTCCACTGCAGAACTCTCATGCATAAAAATGACTCCTATTAGTATGACAATAGCTCACACATAAAGACTGTGAGTATCCCGCAGACATGGAAAACAAGGGATCACAATGAACATGTGTGACACGAAGTATCCCACCAACATGGCATAAAAGGGATCTCAACAACATACATGAGTATCCCACCAATATAGCATCAAGGGATCTCAAACATAATACAAGTTCATGACAGAAAGTACATCAATAACAAAACAAGACAAGATCCCATGACTCATACATCAACAGTGATTTGTACAACACTAAGTATCTCAGGAACAAAGAAGTACATGAAATCAACTCATCATATACCTCACGCTAAAGATGACTGAAGAATGGAAGCTACTGCTGCTAGATATGAAATCACCATCACAATCGTGGCATCGAAAGGTGTGAAATCGACTGCTCACTCGCTGAAAACTGACACCTGCAACTTCACTTCAAAAAGTGATTGAAAAATATAAATCTCAATGGAAAATCTAAATATACCATCAGATTCATGACGTCGAATAGTGAAAAATTGACTGTCCATTTACTGAATTATGAGAAAGTGAAAATCTGGGGAAAAAAGGAATCTTTTAGATTCCCCCTAGATTCCTCCACGTAGTTGCTCCATGGGTGGACTAGAAATCTGCAATTCAAATGGAAAATTCGACCTCGCCATTACCTTCCCTGCGGAAAACCGTGAAAAATGACTGTAAACTTGACTATATTCCGACATGGAGAAAAATTACCTCCCCGAGAAAATTTCAAGGCTCATGGTTCCACCTGCATAATAACTACTCCACGCTCATAGTTCCACCTGAAAATTTGTCTTGATCCGCATGTGCACTCTGCTCCTTCATATCCTGGGTGCACTTGTAAAAAGTCAGGTTTAAATATTTAATCCCGGGCGGATTTTCCAATAAGGCCATTGGGTTCAGTGGTAAAAGAAGGAATTAGTTTAAGGGAGGTTGAGGGATCAAATCCCGCCTCCCAAAATCGCACTATTTTCATTGATTTTGGGTGCATGTAGTTCTTAAAACAAATATTATATTTAATTCGGGGGGTCGGGATCACATCGGGGGGCCCGCCCTAACTTCCCCCCAACTTTATATATATATATATATATATATATATATATATATATATATATATATATATATATATATATATATATATATATATATATATATATATATATATATATATATATATGTTACGGTTGGTTTGTTGGGTGTGCAGGGTCTACATCCCATGGCCCCGACCCAAACCCATATGCACCGTTACATATTTTTTAATATAGTTACAATATGTAACGTATGGGTGGGGTGGTGGGGGTGGTGGCCTACCACCTCCTTTTTTTAAATATTTATTTGATATTTATAACAACTTATGCCCCTTTGAAAATTCGTTAATTTGACCAAAGGAGTCAAATTAATGACCCCACAATTTTTCCTGGAATTTGGGTTGAGCTGGCCGAAATCCGGTTGCCGGAAAAGTGCGAAATTGTGCCTTCCTTAAGCCTGCCCAGTCACCAAGTCAACTCGAAATTTTGACCAACCCTAACTTTTTCGTACGAGCTCGGTTTGACGAACCATTCACACCGCTGCGATCAAGACGATGAGATCTATGCTCTAGTCTTGGTTCGAAATAAATCCAAACACTTTGATTTTTGAGCTTTCTCAAGCCCTCTTTGTCCTATGTGTGTCGCTGGAGCTACTTGGATCAATACTCCCCACTGAGGAGCTTTTGGTCCTCCAAAAGCATAAAAAATAATCTACCTTGATGTGTACTATATCTACACCACAAGCGTCCCAAAAAATATCTCCCTTCCATCTCCTTCACCTTTGTCCTTCGGAGCCTTGAGCGATGAATTGACACCTGCATCCCCTGCAAACCTTTTGTACAATCCCATGCAAATACCTGCTCAAATTGACCAATTTATGACCCAAATATTCCCATTCTTGCCATGAGTTTATAACATGTACTCGGTGGTCAAGCTTACATCAAATGGAAATCACCCCCAATTATCATTACAATACCAACAACCTCATCGTCACATTTCAAAGTGATGGCAAACACCTCATCACTTTTACATGGTAGAAATGCATCACACAACCCATAAAACAAGGCCAAAAACATCATTGTCGCATTTCGAAGTGATGGCAAAAAACACCATCACTTTTACATGAAAGAAATGCATCACATGCCTTATAAGACAAGGCCAAAAATATCATTGTCTCTTAAAAAGTGATGGAAAACACATCATCACTTTCACAGTAAAAAATGTAATAAATGATTTACAAACACGGCCATGACAAGCTAACATATCTAGAAAAACAATCAAGAAGAACCATCTCTCACTTATCAAAGTGAGTGGATCATTTCCCTATGGCGAACTTGCTTGTCGATCAACTCTTTCGATTGGTGTATGCACGAGCGCTTTGTCTTTAAGGCGCTGCTCTGGATGGAGTATCCAACATGTGGCTCTTTGGAGGCCACTTTAGTCGCAATGGGTGAAAAAGGTCTTTCTCCTCCAAACCTTCTTAACCAATTTCTTTCCCTACTGTGGAGAAGGCTTCCCATGCCTCGTCCTACTTTCTACTGCCATCCTTTTCCAACATTTATAAATCACATGGTTATGTAAACCACAAAAATTGCACGTTTTGCGATGCCATGATTTACGACCGTGGTTATCTACATTTTATAATAAAAATTCACTCTGGAATAATGAGACTTATTATACCTTCTCTGGTGGTCTCTGTTGCGATCATGGTGATGAGAGCTCGCCTAAGCTCTTTCAATACAACAAGAATTACCATGGAACAATGGTGAAGTGTCCCCATCAGTCCTCTTCCTTGGACAGTTCATCAATATCTGTTTTCCTTTGATTTCCTTCGAAAATGCTTCTTCAGTGTACCCCAAACCTGCATAGCGAGGTCATTGTGCAACCTCTAATGGTTGGGTTATGCCTTGGCCACGAATGCCAAGTCCTCCTCCTTTGTACCCCATCTTCGTGAGGAGTCTCATGTCAGTTCCTGAAATTGGTATCTCCACACTTCCAACAGAAATGATATCATGTGAGGTAAATGAAGAGAAATCAAATTTTTTTACCTTAGCTGTCGATTACGAAACAGGTGAAGAAGGCTTCTGTAAGCCATCGTTGCGCTTCACTTCCCCCAAGGCCTTTATTGTGGCTTGTAGCTAAAGCTGCAACTGCTGCTTCTCCTCCTTCTCTTCCTGTAGGAATGCCTTCAATGTATCATGATCTGCTTGAAGAATTTTGTTGTTGTGCTTCAACTCTTCCCATGCCTCTGTCGTGGCTTGCAACTGAAGCTGAAATCGATGTTTGTTCTCCTTTTCTTCATGTAGGAGTGTCTTCAATTCATTGTTCTCTGCTGATTATTTTTCATAAGCCTCATACAACATGTCCACTTTATTGGACACCCTGAGCATGGTCTCGTACATGTCCTTGACACTCTACATGGCTCAACTCAGTGAATGTTCAACAATTCATGCCTGCAATCCAATTAGCAAGAAGACCTGCTCCGATACCACTTGATCCAGGGTAAATTCTTGATATTCTTAACCAATACCTTTTACTTCGGCTGATTGTTAGAATTTCATTTAATGAAAGTGTTAATGAACATAAATGAACAACTATTTGTTGTAAATAAAAGGAACATAACAGGTCAAGATCAGCAATCATAAGAACATGTCGTTTGATAACGGAGTTCGTCCAAGAGGGACTACATCTCCGGGCCTAGGTGTCAAGATGATGTAGGCTGCTGCATTAAGTGTTGTAAGAAGAAGATGTACATGGTTGTGTTTCTCTGAAAGACAAGGAAAATGTCCTCGCATAGGAGTGGCTAGACCTCTCTATGAGATGTTCCATTGCGGAAATATCATGCATAAAAAGGACTCCTATTAGTATGACAATAGCTCACACATAAATAATGTGAGTATCCCGCCGACATGGAAAACAAGGGATCTCAATGAACATGTGTGACCCAGAGTATCTCGCAAACATGACATAAAAGGGATCTCAAAAACATACATGAGTATCCCGCCAATATGGCATAAAGGGATCTCAAACATAATACAAGTCCATGACATAAAGTACATCAATAAAAAAACAAGACAAGATCCCACGACTCATACATCAATAAGGATCTGTACAACACTAAGCATCTCAGGAACAAAGAATTACATGAAATCAACTCATCATATACCTCATGTTGAAGATGACTGAAGAATGGCTGCTGTTGCTGCTAGATATGAAATCACCATCAAAATCGTGGCATCAAAAGGTGTGAAATTGACTGCTCACTCGCTGAAAACTTAGACCTGCAACTTCACTTCAAAAAGTGACCGAAAAATATAAATCTCAGATGGAAAATCTGAATATGCCATTAGATTCGTGACGTCAATTAGTGCAAAATCGACTGTCCATTCACTGAATTATGGGAAAGTGAAAATCTGGGGTGAAAAGGAATATTTTAGATTCCCCCTAGATTCCTCAGTTGCTCCATGGGTGGACTAGAAATTTTCAATTCAAAAGGCGAATCCAACCTCACCATTGCGTTCCCTGTGGAAAACCATGAAAAATGACTGTAAACTTGACTATATTCCGACATGGAGAAAAATTACCTCCCCGGGAAAATTTTAAGGCTTATGATTCTACCTGCATAATTACTGCTCCACGCTCATGGTTCCACTTGAAAATTTCTCTCAATCCGCGTGTGCGCTCTCCTCCTCCATAGCCTGGGTGCACTTGTAAAAAGACAGGTTTAAATATTTAATCCTGGGCAAATTTTCCAATAAAACCATTGGGTTCAGTGGTAAAAGAAGAAATTAGTTTAAGGGAGGTCGGGGGATCAAATCCCACCTCCCAAAAATCTGCACTATTATCAATTATTTTGGGCACATGCAATTTTTGAAACAAATATCATATTTAATTCGGGGGGCCGGGCCCGCATCAGGCGGCTCACCCCAACTTCCCGCCAACTTTTAATTGCAACGAACAATATATATATGTTACAATTGGTTTGTTGGGTGGGCGGGGTCCGCATCCCACGGCCTCGACCCAAACCCATATGCAATGTTACATATTTTTTAATATAGTTACAATATGTAACGTATGGGTGGGGTGGCGGGGGTGGTTTCCCACCACCTCCTTTTTTTAAAAAATATTTATTTGATCTTTATAACAACTTATGCCCCTTTGAAAATTCGTTAATTTGACCGAAGGAGTCAAATTAATGACCCCCAAATTTTTCCCAGAATTCGGTGGCCGGAAAAGTGTGAAATTGTGACTTCCTTAAGCCTGTCCAGTCACTAACTCAACCCGAAACTTTGACCAGCCCTAACTTTCGCATACGAGCTTGGTTTGATGAATCGTTCACATCACTGTGATTAGGACGACGATATCTACACTCTAGTACCAGTTTGAAAAAATCCAAACACTTTGATTTTTGAGTTTTCTTAAGCCCTCTTTGTCCTATGTGTGTCTCTAGAGCCACCTGGATCAATGCCCCCAAAATATTTCCAGTATAAGACATTTTATAGGATGCAGAATTTGACAACCTTCAATTTCAAGAACCCAGCTTTAGTTTTGGACAAACCAGGAGGAGAATTAATGAAATAGAACATATAATATGTCTGCGTATCAGGGAGAACTTAGGAATGCTTCCTCAATAGGTGGAGTCGCCAGCTCCTATTGTTCATCCAATGAATGGATCATGTTGATATCTAATGCTTGAAAATTGGTTTCAACCATCAATTTAGCTAATCCTTGTCCCTTGACCAGTTTGGTGGGCCTGATCTCTAAATCATACTTGAGTATTACAACAATCAATTTTCCTTTCTTTCCATCAGGATTCTGCATTAGGATGTCCTTAAAAACTGTGTTGGGAACAAAGGAAATGATATGTGAATGTAGGATGTAAAACCTGAAATCCTTCAGTGCTTTGACCAAAGCAAAGGCTTGCTTTTCCATGATATTATACTTTAAAGGTGCATATCTCAATGGTTGGCTGAAAAAATCTATGGGCTGCTCTTGTCCTTCCTGGTTTTTCTGCAATAATATAACAACAATAGTGTGCTCTGATGCAAAGGAGAAAATAATGAAATCGTTGGTGAAATCAGGGTTGATCAAAATTGGTGCTTTAGTGAGTGCTTGTTTTACCAAGTCAAAGGACTGTTTAGCCTCCATGCTCCATTTAATTCCAGAATCTCTCTTGAGTATGTTGGTGATGTTTCTCACCAGTTCTGCAAGGTTTGGTATAAACCTTCTCAAAAAATTTATTTTACAAATGAAAGATTGAAGCTCTTTGATATTCCTAGGATGACTAATTTGAAGTATACCCTCAATCCTGCTGGGATCAATTTTGATTCCCTCTTCAGATATGATGTGGCCCAGAAGCTTCCCTTCTTCAAGACCAAATAATGATTTCTTGGGGTTCAAAGATAGTCCAAAACTTCTGCACATCCCAAAAACTCTTCTAAAACAGACCAGATGTTCTTCATCATTTTTTGAATATACCATAATATCATCAAGGTAGATCACAATGATAGGTCAATCTCTTCCGAAAAAGAAATATCCATTGCTCTTTGGAAAGTGGCACCAACATTGATTAATCCAAAAGGAATTTTCACATACATTAAGGTCCCCCAAGGAGTAGTAAAAGTTGTTTTGTGCTGATCATCAGGATGCACCAACACTTGATTATACCCTGAGAAGCCATCTAGAAAAGAGATCCTTTTGGAACCCACTACCCTTTGTAATATATGGTCAATCTTTGGTAAAGGGTATTTGTCTTTAAGTGATACTTTGTTTAGATTTCTAAAGTCAATGCAAAGTCTAATTTCACCTATTTTCTTCCTTCTGGGCACAATATTGGATACCCATTCAGAGTATTTGATTGGGACTATGATTTTGGCATCATTCATATTCTTGATCTCCTTCTCAACCAAGGGCATTAGGACATGATTTATCCTGCGCATATTCTGTTTGAAAGGTTTCTGGTTCTCCTTGATTGGAATCTTATGCTGTATAATACTAGTATCATAAGCTTTCAGGTCCTCATAGCTCCAAGAAAACACATCGACGAACTCTTTAAAAAAAGCAAGTATTTCAGTTTTGTGGACACTGGAAGTGTATTTGATAACTTTATCATCTTGGGATCTTGCTCACTGCCTAAATTACATTCTTCAATGTTTACCTTTGTAGGTTCCATATTCGGTTTTATAGCCACATCATTGAAGTCAAACAGTTCCTCTAAAGGGACAAGTCCTCTAGGCAAAGTGTTATATTTGAATTGGAGTACTTCAAATTCCTCTTTTGTTGGGTCTTTATGTATCTCTGTTCTATGTAAATCTTCATTTACTGAAATATTAATATCAGAATCATGAGGTGCTTCACCCATACTCACTTGTCCTTTGGTGGGACAATATTCTTCACAATATAGGTTCAAGCTGGAATATTCAAACTCACCTTTAGATTGTAGGAAATTTTCAATCAATTTTTCATTACCAATGACTTGCCAATATCTCGTATTATCAGGGACTATTGAGTGGTGTTTAATCTACACTGTGTATTTCTTGTTGGGATGAGGTAATTGACAAGTGCTTGCTGAAAATGCTAAACCATTGGCAAGGATATTTTTATTTCTTAGAACTGCACCACAATCATATTGTTGAGTCTCAATTCTGCATCTTTTCCATACACTGTTCTATACCTTTTTCACTCACCTGAACCTCCCAAACTGTCAATATCATTGTATATCAATTGCAAAAGAGCATCTAACATGGTTTTTAACTATATTTTTGTGTCTGCTGTTTGATTTAGATTTTGTTCATTTAGCTGCGGAATCTTGCCATTTTCCGCAGCTGCTGCAACTTTCCGCAGCTATTTTGTGAAACTCTATGTTACAGGTGTCTACAGGAGAAACGAGCCACATGGGCAAGTCAGAAATGATGTGGACATGGTTCGTGTCCTATTGGTTCGAGCAAACTCATCTAAAGAAGTTGCGGTCAAAGGCGTCCAAATGGAAGTCAACCATAGAGTCTCACAGTGACAGGACTCTGTTTCGTGTCACGTGAAGGTTCATATGGCCGTTTCTGAGTTGCGGAGGACAAGTCGACATCTGTACATGGCTCCATAGCCGAATTCAAGCATCCACTCATAGATTTACTTTCCAACACGGCCATGATCCTAGATCCGTGGATGTAATGGTCTACGTGTTCTCCACCAGCATAAACTTTAGGAGACAGTCATATTTCTTTTGTTATATATAACGCGTTTGCATACGCATATAGAGTTAGTCTCGATTAGTCTCTGTTAGTTTTTATTAAGTCTACTCTGTAATGTAATTACGCTGCCTTTGTGCCGTAATACTACCATACTGTTATGATTGCATTTTAATATAAGAAGACTCTGTTTTCCAACGTAATTCGTACTTGAAGATCGTTGCCAAGGCTGGTGTAGAGGGCCCCTGCTCAGCTAAGGTTTTGTGCATTAGTGTATAGTTCTTATTTCATTTCTTTAAAGCTCATTGTGCCATAATCCATTCACATGTTTATACATTTCATTTTTTTTCATTTCTGTTTATAAACTTTCCTGCTTTCCATTTCACTTCTGTCTTTCATGTTTTATGTTGTTAATCATTGATCAGTGTTCTTGTTTCAGGTTATAGATAGGAAGCCCGGGCATTTTCATAGCTTTTTGACTAATGACATGGAATTAACATTGTTCTGCTGCTAATTTGTTTTTCTTAGTTTTTGTTTAATTTCAGTACTGCTTTGTTTAATTCAGTTTTGCTCATTTGCTTCAGTAGTTAAATTTAGATATATTAAACTGCTCATAACATCTTCAGTTGCCTCCGAAAGCCACAGCTGGACTGATGGAGAGGGATTGTATTATGAAATGTGTAGTTTAGTATTAGTTTCTTTTCTGCAAATTTAGATATATTAAATTGTGCATGACATTCGCCTGCTCTCCGAAAGCTCTCCCGGATCGACAGTGAGGGATTGAATTATGAATGTATGGTTTGATATTAGTTTACTTTCTGCAAATTAGATATCAGTTACTCAAGTTGTTTATGGTTACTTCCGAAAATCATAGCCGGACTAATGATGAGGGATCAGAAGACAAGTTGATGTAATCTGATTTAGATTTACTTTGTTGTTTCTTTCTGCAAATTTAGATATATTAAATTGTGCATGACATCTTCAGTTACCTCCGAAAGCCACAGCTGGACTGATGGTGAGGGATTGAATTATGAATGTATGGTTTGATATTAGTTTACTTTCTGCAATTTAGATATCAGTTACTCAAGTTGTTTATGGTTACTTCCGAAAATCATAGCTGGACTAATGATGAGGGATCAGAAGACAAGTTGATGTAAATTGATTTAGATTTACTTTATTGCAACTTTTGGATTTCTTTCAGCATAATTTATTTTGTGTTTAGACAATAGCAAGAATAGTTTGGTTTCATGCTCACTAGTTCACTGTTTTGATTCATTAGACTAGCAGCATCTTTTCATTTCAACAGCACATTTTCATTTCCTTTCAAGTTTTGTCATTGTAATTTTCAAATTCCTTTTTAAGTTTCACGTTGGTAAATCATTATAGAGGATATCATTTCCTTGAACAAACATAACCATACTTGTTTTCATTTTTAGAATTTCCATTTCATCTTAGAAAACCAAAAATGACAAAAAGTTAAGAAATAGGTTATCTTGCACATATAGTGCGCCGCACTTCATCAGCTTACGAATCCCGGATTGACAAATTAAATGCAGCAATTTAGGACACACTAAATTGACCAAACATTTTGGTGCCGTTTCCGGGGAAGTGTAACTAGGTAGCGAATTTCTTAAAAAAAAACACACAAAATCATAAAAGAAGGGAAAACTTGATAACTTCTTGAAGTATGCTCTCCTCTTGCACCTAGTGTGATCTGGAGGATCAGAAAAGAGAGTTATTGGTTCAGTAATTTCTTAAGTATGCTCTCTTCTTGCACCTAGTGTGACCTAGAAGATTAGAAAGAGAATTATTAGCCCAACTTAAAAAATAAAAAATGACATGCATAGAGCAAGAGATTCTAGGGGAAGGTTTATAGCTAAAGCCAAGAGTTCGATTTTCACAACTCCATCTTCTTCAAGGCATAGACAAGATTCACCACCATCTACCCCTAGCCTTAAGATTTTTGGAATTCAAGGAACAGCTGAATTAGAGGATTCTCCTATACCACCTACTAAATCTCATTTAGAAAAGGAAGAGACTCCCTCTCATCCTCCCTTGATAGAAGAACTAGAGGAATTTAAGAACTCTAAAGAAACTATCATGGCAGAGGAAATAATAGATGGATTTGGAGGTAGAGGTAGAAGAGGAGGAAACAATGGAGACAACAATGGTGAAGGAAATAATGAAAGAAATAGGGAAGGAGACAACTTGTTTGGTTTCCCTATAGTTGATGAGGAAACTCATACAACGATGAAAAATATCTCACCATCTGTCCTCCCTAACTTTTATGGATTGCGAAGTGAGGATCCTGAAACATTTCTGTTTGAGTTTGAAGTCGTGTGCCGAACCTATAACTATATGGAAGACTCTCAAAAACTCAAACTGTTTCCTTCAACATTGAAGGGATCTGCTTTGAAATGGTTCATGGGATTAGCCACTCAATCTATTAGGACTTGGAATGATATGAAACAAACATTTTTGGATAGATACTTGGACTATTGTATGCCCACCACTCACAAGGATGAGGTATTCAAGATGATGCAAAAAGAAGATGAAAATTTGGAAGACTTACTTGAAAGATTTCAATACAACTTGAAAAGAGCAAAGATGAGCAACTTAGATGATGAAACCTTGAAAGCCCTCATATTAAAAGCCATTAGAGATGAATGGATAGATATTTAAACATGATGGGGAAAGGAGACATTTCTCAACTTCCACTTCGTGACATAACAGAACTATGTGTCCATCTCTCAAGAGGAAAATCTAAAACAGGAAAAGGGCCTAGGGATCCTTCTCTTATTAGGGCTAACAAATCTGCAACTGGATCAGTAAGTAGGGCAGAGATTGGTAACATGCTTGATGAATTCAAAATTGATATCTTAGGGAGCCTTAGTGAACAACTAGACACCCTTAAAATCCAAAACAAGCAGAAAGCAGAAACAGATGCTTTAGCTATCTTTTGTCCGAAATGTAGGAAGAAACATGCTTTAAGGGAATGTCCCTTGGATGCAAAAGTTGTAGAAACATGTATGATTTGCTCAGAGAATCATGAGATCAAGGATTGCCCTTCAATTCCTGGACTCAAAGCTGTTTTTCAAGAAGACCCAAATTCAGTAGAATCTCTCTGTTTTGTTGCAAGAAGACCTTGGCAGGGACAACAAACTCAAGGGTTTAACAACCCTATGAATTTTCAAACCCCACCAAATTGGAATCCTTGGCAACAACCTTGGCCCCAACATCAGAATTCATATCAACCATGGGTACAAGGGATGCAAAATCCTTATGGGAGATTTGCTCAATTTTATCAAAATCCTCCATCTTTTCAAAATCAACAAGCTCCACAACTTCCAAACCCAAATCCACAACTTTCATTGCCATTTCCACAACAACAACCTTCTCAACAAAATCCAAATCCTCAACTCATGCTCCCATACCAAAAAAAGACAAATCAACTTCTAGCTCAGCCATTGCCAAATCCTAACAATAAGAATCCTCAGAATACTTACATGGTAGAAGGACAACAATTTCCTACCTATATGATTGTTCCTCTCAACGATGTACAACTCAGATCTGGTAGAGTTTTAGAAAAACCTTCTGTAGATATTCAAGAGCAAGATACCTCTGAGGAGGATTCTCTTGAAGTCAATAAGGGTTCTGAGGAAGCATCTCTTCAAAATCCAAGCATGCAAAAAGGAAAAGAAAATTTAACACCCACAACTCCTATAGTTGAGCAACCAACATCTTCATCTACACCTCCTTTTCCTGAAAGACTACAAATTGACAAGGGGGTGGAAAAACAAATTTTATTGCCTAACTATGACTTTCTAGATGAATTGAAGAATGTTTGTATCAAGATTCCCTTGCTACAAGCCATTCGAGAGATTCCTATTCTAGCAAAAACCATAAAGGAGTTGAGTTTCAAAAGACCAGGAAGGAAACTAAAAGACACAAGAAGAATCCACCTCGTAGGAAAGATTGCAGATATTATGATGGGAAAAATTACCATGCAGAAGTATGTAGATCCAGGAAGTCCAATTGTCAAGACACATATAAATGGGATAGAAATTCCAAACACATTGATTCACTTAGGGGCTGCTATCAACATTATGAGTAGACAGACTATGGAACAGTTAAAACTTCCTAACCTTCTTTTTACACCTACTTTATTGCAACTTGCAGATCGATCGGTTATTAAACCAGATGGTGTATTAGAAGATATTTCACTCTCCTTAGATTCTTGGGAATATCCAGTAGACTTTATGATTTTGACTCCCAAAAGTAATCTAGGAGGACATCCAATTATCTTAGGAAGACCTTGGCTGGCCACAGCTGATGCTTTTATTAGTTGTAGATCTGGAGACATGTACATTTCTAATTGTAATTCGACAAAGAAATTCAATTTGTATCCTCCCGCAAGAGCAATTACAGAAATAGGAGACAATGAATGGGTCGATGATGAGAACACTATACAACCTGTCTTTACCATTTCTGAAATTAGTGAGGATAGTCAAATTCTGAACACATTAGAAAATTTTGAGATAACTTCATAATATGACCCCACACAATTTCAGTTGGAATTTGACATAGAATATTTATCATCAAGACAAATGTCTCTCTACTCTATGGAAGAGTTTGGTAATTCTGCTTTTGAGATTTTTCCAGAAAAGACATTGAATATCAACAAACATCTGGAGAAGTCAAAACAAGAAGAACTAACCAGAATCTTGCAAAAACATTCTACTGCATTTGCATGGGAGTATACTGACATGAAGGGTATTGATCCTAAGACTTGCATCCATCATATCTATATTGAGGAAAACAGTAGACCAATCAGAAAACCTCAAAGAAGGATGAATCCAAATCTTAGGGAAATAGTGAAAGAAGAGCTCCAAAAACTTCTCAATGTAAACTTCATTTATCCAATTTCAGATAGCCAATGGGTTTCTCCTTTGGTTATAGTACCTAAAAAGAATGGTAAATGGAGGGTATGCATTGATTACAAGGAATTGAACAAAGCAACTTTGAAGGATCACTTTCCTTTGCCTTTTATTGATCAGGTATTAGATACATTAGCAGGTAAAAAGTACTTTTCATTTTTGGATGGTTTTAGTGGCTATAACCAAATTCAGGTAGCACCTGAAGATCAAGATAAGACCACATTTACTTGTCCATGGGGAACTTTTGCCTACCGAGTGCTTCCTTTTGGGTTATGTAATGCACCAGCAACATTCCAAAGAGCAGTACTAGGAATTTTTTCTGATCTAATCCATGATTGTGTAGAGGTTTATATGGATGATTTTACAGTTTATGGTAATTCATTTCAAGAGGCATTAGAAAATTTGGAAAAAGTTCTCATAAGATGTAAAGAAACAAACCTTTCATTAAGCCATGAAAAATGCTTTATGATGTTTACTGAAGGGATTGTTTTAGGACATCATATTTCAAGAGATGGGATTAAGGTTGATAGATCAAAAGTTGAAGTCATCTCCAAGTTGCCTATTCCAAATTGTCAAAGAGATGTTAGAAGTTTTCTAGGATTTACTGGTTACTATAGAAGATTTATAGAAAACTTCACTAAAATAGCATCTCCACTCTTCAAGTTGCTTACAAAAGACTGTGAATTTAAATGGGATCCTGATTCTCAATCTGTTTTTGAAACTTTAAAAACAAGAATATCTGAAGCACCTATCTTGAGAGGACCAAATTGGAAACTTCCTTTCCATATTTCTACAGATGCTTCAGATACAGC
Source organism: Pinus albicaulis (assembly GCA_034641835.2). Taxonomy (NCBI): domain Eukaryota; kingdom Viridiplantae; phylum Streptophyta; class Pinopsida; order Pinales; family Pinaceae; genus Pinus; species Pinus albicaulis. The sequence continues at coordinate 1,733,815,928 of CM076575.1, read as the reverse complement.
TCTTGGAGCTGTGTTGGGTCAAAAAGATTTAATTCCTTATGCCATTTATTACACCAGTAAAAATTTGACTCCCACAGAGTTGAACTATACTGTGACTGAAAAAGAGTTTTTAGCCGTTGTTCATGCAATTAATAAGTTTAGACATTACATAACAGGCTATGAAACTTTTATTCATACTGACCATTCTGCAATTAGATATTTAATGAACAAACCTGTTACTAATGGCAGAGTGACAAGATGGCTTTTACTTTTGCAAGAATTCAATATTACCGTGTTGGATAGACCAGGAAAACAGAATACAGTAGCTGATTTCTTGTCTAGGATTCAGAATACTAAAGAAGATTCTCCTGTAGAAGATAAGTTTCCTGATGAATATTTGTTTGCAGTAACTATTAAGACCCCTTGGTATGCAGATATTGCTAACTATTTGGTTACAGGGAAACTACCTTCACATTTATTTCCAAGAGAAAACGAAAAATTATTCAGGAGAGTTCAAGATATTCATGGATTTCTAACGAATTGTTTAAAACAGGGCCAGATCTTGTGATCAGAAGATGTGTCAGGGAAGATGAAATGCCTGATATTCTTAAGGCATGTCATGATGAACCATGCTGCGGACACTTTGCAGACAAAAGGACGGCCTATAAAATCCTCTCTTTAGGATATTATTGGCCTTCCCTCTTCAAAGATGCAAAACAATATGTCAAAAGGTGTGACAGCTTCCAAAGAGTAGGGAAACCTACCCTTTCAAGTGAAATGCCATTGCAACCACAGGTACTCATTGAACCCTTTGAAAAATGGGCTTTAGATTTCATTGGACCTATTAATCCACCATCTAAGTAAAAGAAGTATATATTGGTTTGTACTGATTATGTTACTAAATGGGTAGAAGCCAAAGCATTAGTATCTGCTACTGAAAATTCAGTTGTTCTTTTTCTTTATGAGGATATTTTTACTCGCTTTGGTGTTCCAAGAGAAATTGTGACAGATCAGGGGAGCCAATTCACATCCAATTTGGTGGAGAAGTTGATGGAAGAATACAAAATCAAGCACAGAAGATCTACTCCTTACCATCCACAAGCAAATGGTCAAGTGGAGTCCATAAACAAAGTTCTTGAAAGTATCATCACCAAAACTGTTCATCTACATAGAAGAGATTGGGCAGAAAGGCTTCCTGAAGCCTTGTGGGCCTACAGAACTACATGGAGAAATACAACAGGACATTCTCCCTATGAACTTGTTTATGGGAAAGAAGCCCTGCTCCCCATTGAGTTCCAAGTCAAGACCTTCAAGATAGCAGTTCAGTTGGGGATGGATTTATCAGAAGCCCAAAAGCATAGAATGGAGCAGTTGAACGAGCTAGATGAGATCAGATAAGAAGCAATTTTAAGAACTGATCTAGTTCAATATCAAAGAGCTAAATGGCATGACAAGTACATCAAAGAGAAGAAGTTTCAAGAAGGAGATTGGGCATTGTTATTTGATTCCAAGTTTAAATATTTTCAAGGAAAATTTCAGACTCATTGGCTTGGGCCATATGAGATTGACAAGATCTTTAGCAATGGAGCGGTAAGAATCAAGACTATTGATGAGTTTCAAACTCCTCTTATTGTGAATGGCCACAGATTGAAAGTTTATCATAAGCCACTCTCAAAAGAGGATTTTGTCAAAATGTTTCAAGAAAGTTCTGCAATCAGGCTGGTACAGAAGAATTCTTCTTCTCCACCAGCCTAGCTTTTGTTCTTTTCAGTTAAAAAAAAAAAAAAAAAATTGTATAAGCCTAAAAACCAATCACTGATTGGCAGTCTTATACAGAAAATATAGGGTGAAAATCAGGAACACCTGACACTCTATATTTTCCAAAAAAAAAAAATCTCTCTTTCATTTCACAAGTTTTGTGACCATTCACTCCATTCCATTCCACTTTATTCCATTTCATTTCACTTCATTTCACTCTATTCCACTTCATTTTATCCATTTCATTCCATTTCATCAATAATTTTTTTTTTCATGACCATTTCCATCTGGTCATTTGTCATTTGTTCATCTCCATTCATCCAAGTAATAGCTGTGTCAGTTTCCGCAGCTGACATCTGTTTCCGCAGCTGACTCTAGTTTCCGCAGCCAGAAGCAGATTCCGTAGCTACAACTCTGTTTTCAAAAGAATGTACAGTCAGATGTTATTTCCATAATCATGAAATAAAATGCAGGTGAGAGGATAAAAAATGAAGACATGGAGCATTCAAGACACCAATAAAGAGTAACTAGTTGAAGACCAAGGAAAAGGCAAAGATTCCAAAGGTATGAATAAAATTTATTTCAAATAGCATTGAAAAACACATTTTTATATAGTTCTGAACCATAAGCTCCATCCATTATGTGCAATGATTATATTGACAATTCCGTAACCTTTCACGATCTCCATATTATCCTCTCGCATTCATTCTCAAACGGTTCCATCATTAAACCCCTGATCTTCACTCATGTTCCAATATTCCACCGGTGACAATGAGACGTATTTGATTTGACCACGGACTCTTACAGCCGCATAAATCCATAACCGTTGTTGAAACGTGCTCATATTTATTGTGCAGCCACCAAAATTCAAAACGCTGCCGGATGTGTTATACTCTGTTAATCTCTCTGTCGTGCTTACGAAAACCCCTCTCTGTTCTGTTCACTCCATTCCGCTCTCTATTACGTTATAATCTGTATACCCATTCTCTGATATTTACCCACAGTCATTGCGCTTATCTCTGTGCATTCAACTGTTCTGTTTGCATTAAACCCTCACGCAGGCAAATTTGTGAAGAGCAGAAAAGAAGAATGGGAAAATTGCTAAGAGCAGAACCGGAAGGACCTAAGTTTATGGAGGGATATCCGCAAGTAAGGGATATATTGAAGAAAGAAAATTGGCTGCAGTTTATCCAGAAATTCAGAGGTTATCATAAAGAAGTGACAAAGGCATTCGCAAGGTCGTTTAATGGCTTGGAAGTAGAGATTGGAGACCTTAAGTTTGCAGTCAATGAAGCATCTATAGCAACAGCCACGGAACTTCTTCAAGAGGGTGAGCGTTGGTTTAAGAATAAAAGCATCAGTGATGAAGCATGGAGAACAATCTTACGAAATCAAGGTATGGACATAACTATTTTTAAAAGAGGAATTCCTGTGCATGCATTGAAAGAGGAATGGGCTACTTTGCTGCTAGTTGTTCAGAAATTCATTACATGTGAAGGCCGTTTTGGGTCCATGTATATGTACCATACCAGGTTATTGATGAATTTTCTAGATAATCAAACTCTCAATCTCCCATATTTTCTATTCAATAGTTTGAAGAAAATGTCTGTGACTGTTCAGAAGCATTTAGGAGATGTAGAACCACATCTATATCATCACGGTCTTGTAAAAATTTTGATTGAAAAAGAGTTAAAGGAGAAGAAAGACACATGGGAACAATTTCTGATTAGAAATTTCTTTGAGGAACCTCAGGAAATTCCTGAAGGTAGTACAACAAGAAGGAGTAGAAGAAAAAGAATAAATGATGAAACCCAAATTACTCCTATTCAAGAAATTCTTGAAGGTAGCACAGCAAGAAGAAGTAGGAGAAAAAGAACAATTGATGAAATTCAAAATACTCCTACTACTGCAATTGAAAGAACTGATAGGGAAGAGAGACTGTCAAAGAGGAAGAAGAATGAAATCAAGGGTAAGAAGCCAATAACACCAAAAGAGAGAAAAACTATTGAAGCTATACATAAAACCCCTTCTTCCGAAGAAGAAGATCACCAAGTGTTATCTGAAAGATTAATTTATCTTCAAAAACAGTCCTCTATGGCCAAGAAGACAGAAAAAAGGGAAACAAAAACAAAAAGATAGTGCACCACAGCATGTGAGAAGAAGCAGCAGACTTAAGGGGAAATTGAGGAAAACGCAAATGAAGGGTCCTCATTTCATTGACTTGGGAGAGGAAACATCTGAACAGTCCCCAGCTGACCATAGTCCATCTCAGTCAGTTAGTGAACCTGGTTCATTTCATTCTCAGTCAGACATTGAACATACTCCATCCCATTTTCAGCAAGATGTTGATGTGAGCCCTTCTCAGCCAGATTTTGAAGATAACTCTCCTTCATGGCATTTTGGGGACAGCCCCATAAAAATGACACCTGAAATAGACCCCAAGCAGCAGGAAGTATATGAATATATAGAATCTTTGGAAAAGGCAGCTACAGGTCCCAGTACTTCGTCCATCCAGCCTCACACAGTACAAGATGATTTAGTCCAATCACTAAAACATGAAGTCTTTAAGCTAGAGCTTTTAAATTGACACATCAAAAATGAAAATGAGACATTGAAAGAACAAGGCAAACTGGACAAAATCATCCATGATAATACCATGCTACATCTGGGAATATGGCAGAAGAAGAACAAGAAATTGAAAAGGAAATGCTAGAAGTTGAGCAGAGCACTGGTTAATATCAAATTTAGGTGCTTAATGAAGAAACCCAGAATGTTGGCAGCTCCAAGGAAGAGGAGGAGAGGATTAGACGTGCTGGCTGAAGTGTCAAGGCATATGAACTGAGGAAGGATTATCAAAATTTAGGTTGCATGAGGACATGCAACACCTTCACAGTGGGGGTATGTTGAGTCTCAATTCTGCATCTTTTCCATACACTTTTCTATACCTTTTTCACTCACCTGAAGCTCCCAAATTGTCAATATCATTGTATGTTAATTGCAAAAGAGCATCTAACATGGTTTTAACTATATTTTTGTGTCTGCTGTTTGATTTAGATTTTGTTCATTTAGCTGCCAAATTCACACTTTCTCGCATCAACATAACTTCTCAAATTGTCTTGTGAAATTCTATGTTACAGGTGTCTACAGGAGAAACGAGCCACATGGGCAAGTCAGAAATGATGTGGACATGGTTCGTGTCCTATTGGCTCGAGCAAACTCATCTAAAGAAGCTGCAGTCAAAGGCGTCCAAGTGGAAGTCAACCATAGAGTCTCACGGTGACAGGACTCTGTTTCGTGTCACGTGAAGGTTTATATGGCCGTTTCTGAGTTGCGGAGGACAAGTCGACATCTGTACATGGCTCCATAGCCGAATTCAAGCATATACTCCTCATAGATTTACTTTCCAACACGGCCATGATCCTAGATCCGTGGACATAATGGTCTACGTGTTTTGTATTAGCATAAACTTTAGGAAATCAGTTACATTACCTTCAGTTATAAATAACGCGTTTGCATACGCATATGAGTTAGTCTCAATTAGTCTCTGTTATTTTTATTAAGTCTGCTCTGTAATGTAATTACGTTGCCTTTGTGCCGTAATACTACCATACTGTTATGACTGCATTTTAATATAAGAAGACTCTGTTTTCCAACGTAATTCGTACTTGAAGATCGTTGCCAAGGCTGGTGTAGAGGGCCCCTGCTCAGCTAAGGTTTTGCGCATTAGTGTATAGTTCTTGTTTTTCACATGTTTATACACTGCATCTCTCATAGTATATATGTTTCATTTCTGTTTATAAACTTTTATGCTTTCCATTTGCTCTTGTCTTTCATGTTTTATGTTGTTAACCTCTACAGACAGTGTTCTTGTTGGTTATAGATAAGCCGACTCAAGGAATTTGCATATCTTTTTACTAATGACATGGAATCAATATTGTTCTGCTGTTAATTTATTTTTTTCTTAGTTTTTGTTTAATTCCGGTATTGCTTTGTTTATTTCAGTCTTGCACATTTGCTTCAGTAGTTAGATTTAGATATATTAAATTGCTCATGTCATTTTCAGTTACCTCCGAAAGCCACAGCTGGACTGATGGTGAGGGATTGTATTATAAAATGTGTAGTTTGATATTAGTTTCCTTTCTGCAAATTTAGATATATTAAACTGCTCATAACATCTTCAGTTGCCTCCGAAAGCCACAGCTGGACTGATGGTGAGGGATTGTATTATGAAATGTGTAGTTTAGTATTAGTTTCCTTTCTGTAAATTTAGACATATTAAACTGCTCATAACATCTTCAGTTGCCTCCGAAAGCCACAGCTGGACTGATGGTGAGGGATTGTATTATAAAATGTGTAGTTTGGTATTAGTTTCATTTCTACAAATTTATATATATTAAATTGTGCATGACATCTTCAGTTACCTCTGAAAGCCACAGCTGGACTGATGGTGAGGGATTGAATTATGAAAGTATGGTTTGATATTAGTTTACTTTCTACAAGTTAGATATCAGCTACTCAAGTTGTTTATGGTTACTTCCGAAAATCATAGCTGGACTAATGATGAGGGATCAGAAGACAAGTTGATGTAAATTGATTTAGATTTACTTTATTGCAACTTTTGGATTTCTTTCAGCATAATTTATTTTGTGTTTAGACAACAGCAAGAATAGTTTGGTTTCATGCTCACTAGTTCACTGTTTTGATTTATTAGATTAGCAGCACCTTTATATTTCAGCAGCATATTTTCATTTCCTTTCAATTTTTGTCATTGTAATTTTCAAATTCCTTTTTAAGTTTCAAGTTGGTAAATCATTATATAGGATATCACTTCCTTGAACAAACATAACCATACTTGTTTTTATTTTAGAATTTCCATTTCATCTTAGAAAACCAAAATGAATTATGACTGTATGGTTTGATATTAGTTTACTTTCTGCAAGTTAGATATCAGTTACTCAAGCTGTTTATGGTTACTTCCGAAAATCATAGGTGGACTAATGATGAGGGATCAGAAGACAAGTTGATGCAAATTGATTTAAATTTACTTTATTGCAGCTTTTGGATTTCTTTCAGCATAATTTATTTTGTGTTTAGACAGCAGCAAGAATAGTTTGGTTTCATGCTCACTAGTTCACTGTTTTGATTCATTAGACTAGCAACATCTTTTCATTTCAGCAGCGCATTTTCATTTCCTTTCAAGTTTTGTCATTGTAATTTTCAAATTCCTTTTTAAGTTTCAAGTTGGTAAATCATTATAGAGGATATCATTTCCTTGAACAAACATAACCAGACTTGTTTTCATTTTAGAATTTCCCTTTCATCTTAGAAAACCAAAAACGACAAAAAGTTAAGAAATAGGTTATCTTGCACATATAGTGCGCCGCACTTCATCAGCTTACGAATCCCGAATTGACAAATTAAATGCAGCAATTTAGGACACACTAAATTGACCAAACACATATTCTTCAAATTTTTTTAGAAGATCAAGGGCATAATTTATGTATGCTCTCAATATAGGATTCTTGGCTGAGTATTCTCCCTTGATTTGTTTAATCACCAGCTCAAAATCCCCATGAACATAAATTATTTTGGCTCCTAATTTTTTTAGCAATTGTAAACCCAAGAGGAGTGCCTCATATTCTGTTATGTTATTGGTGCACTGAAAATTTAATTTGTAAGAATAACCTTGTGCAAGGTTGTTTCCAGTATTACGTACAGACCCACACCCCTGCTCCTGAACCTGCTTTGCCATAAGAACCATCAAAAATCATGTTCCAAAAAGGTTTAGATTCAAGCTTATGTTGTAAAATTTTCATTTGATCTTTTGCTCTTTATCCTGGTCCTTTTCTTCTCCAGCTACTTGTGCATCACTTCCTGTATCATTGTACAAAATGAATGAGTCAAGGTCAGAATGAGCATAGTAAAGGGAATAGTTATGTAGTTTCTCTTGATTTCTCACCATGTATTTCATCAAAGTTTCCCTATATAGTATTCTTTGTTGGCCAAATATTGGTATGGTAGCATAAGTCATATCCATTTGGAGGGTCCCTTGTAGCTTGGATCCCCATGAGCGTGATAAAAGCATGCCATACTTAGGAGGGATGTCAGCCACTACTATATCCATTACTAGACTCTATGCTAGGATCTGAGCTAAATTAATACAAAGATATTTGATGAGACCTAGGAATTTGACTTTGCTGGAGTCAAATGAGTACAAATATTTGTAGGGTCTAGTTATCTCAAGGCCAAGTTTCTCCATAACAGCCTTTGGCATAAGATTATGCGATGCATCTGAATCCAATTTGGCATTATGGAGGATTTTATCATGAACATTCATACTGACATAAAATGGGGGAACACCTCCCTCCTGGGATTTACCATCTACTTCAGGCCCAAAAAAAAGTTCAGGTTTATGATCATTTAGATTGACAATGTCAGTAATTTCTCCTATGTTCAACACCTTTAGGACCCGAGACCTATATGCATCCTTGTTTACCAATTCAGTGATAGGAATTGAGATTTTTATTTTAGCAATTTCGTTCTCAATGCTGAATGGTGTCTGTATTTTCAGCAGATTTGAAAAATCAGTCTTCTTAGGCACTGTTTTTGCAACAATCTTAGATTTTCGACTTATGGTAGGGATATCAGCTTGAACATCTTTGACGGAGATGATAGCTGGTTTACTGGTGTTGCTTTCTATATCATTCTTTCCTGGGATATTAACAACTTTCTTTGAACTTTCTACTGTTTTCTTGGGATCAGTTTCAGGGACCTTTTTGACAGAGTTTTCAGTATTATTTTTATTGGAGTTATTTGAGTTCTTCTTGCTTCTATGTTTATATTGTATATGTACCTCCATGATGGCATTCTTAAACCCTTGTTTATAATCCCCAGACTCTTCAGATTCTACTTCATTTTGAGTCAGAGAAAACAAACCTAGTTCTTCTTTAGCAAGGAAAACATAATCCTCTTCATTAATTCCCATTAGATTAATCCAACTTTCTTCTAGTTCTTCGACCACTCCCTCATCTTCATCGTCATAGTTCTCCTAGAATGGAGGCCTAATTTGTTGGCCAGGGCCTCTTTGTTCTCTCTGTCTTATTTGAGGGGGGTTTCTTCTGAAGTTTTGATTTCTGTTTTGAGGAGTTGGCTGATTTTCCCTAGGAATAGCTCTCTCATTCACGTTGATCCTCTCCATCATTCTCTCCATGGTTCTAACCAAGTTATCAATCTTAGCATTAGATGTGGAAGTTGTTGGTTCTTCCCTTATAGTAACTCTCTTCTTAGTTCTCATTCTAGCCCTCTTGGAAAGCAGGTTGGCTTCTATGCTTATTGCATCCCTCTGCATTTCATCCCTCTGATAGGCCATTTCTGGATCAAAACCATCTGGGAACTTAACCAGGGCTAAGCCTTGTGGGGGTTTCATGTGAGCAGGGAGTGCATTATATACACTGTTAAACCTAGTGCAGTAGTCTTGGACACTCTATCCAATATTTCTCTTTATGTTTTCATATTCTGACAAGATTTGAAAAGGGTTTTTCTTTACTTCCCATCTATCGATGAATAGCTGGTGAAAGGCAGGGAGGTCATGGATACTATTAGGAGTCAGGCCTTTAAACCATTTCCTCACTTACCCTCCCAAAATTTGAGCAAACATCCTCAAATTAACACTTTCATCATCTATATCTCAATGGTCAAAACAATCATTCATTGTATCAACATGCTGTTGCGCAGTTGCAGGACCAGTCCCATCAAATTGTGGAATCTTGGACTGATATTCATGTGGCATGGGTATGACAGGTCGTGGCAGCACCAATGGAGCATATATTTCTGCCATGATTAGTGGTGGGGGAACCCAAGGGGGGTTGACAAGGGGAGGTGGAGGATTAAATGGAGGAAGGTGGGTAGTGGGTGTATGAGTGGTGGTTTGGGAACTTTGGTGGTAAATGTTCAAGGAAGTGGTAGGAGCTGCAGATACACCCAAACGGGTTGAATGAGGATAAGAAGACTTGGAAATAACAGAGGGAGCTACTGTATTCAAAGTAGATAATTCTACAGATTGTTGAAGGTAAGCATCATTGACAGCTGAGGTGAGTCCCGATACCATATTTTGAAGGGAGTGAAAGTGTTGGAGGAGCTGAAAACTAGTTTGGGTGGATGTGGAGGCTTCCCCAACTGGGCTCTATTGTAGGATAGATGGGTAAAAAACTGTCTGGGCTGTCTAATTATGAGATTTTTTTAAATAAGATTTGTTCAAAATTTAAATTGAATTGGATGTCCTGCAAGGTTACAAGGTTTTCGGGGAGGGAACTTGCTCTGTGAAGGAATTTTCCACCTATTTGAATCTCAGTCCTAGGGGTTTTTCTTAGGATTTTCTCCGGATTTTCAGCTATTGCAGGAGGCTTTGGGTCAGGATGAGATCTAGTAAAGATTCTTCTGGGAGCTTGAATTTAGACCCAGAGAAAAGATAGGCTGATTATTGTATAACACAACTGAAAAACCAATCTCTGGAAAATAATTGAATCATAAAATGTTTTGACTGGGGTTTCCGAGTTCTGATGAAATGTTAATATTTTCAATAGCTCCCCAGTATGGTCACCATTATGTTGTGGCCCTATAATTTATAATATTGGCAAGAATAAACTATAAAGGACAACATCAAACCTCTTTTTAATCCAGGACCTAGCCTTCCTAGACTCAGAGAGGGATCTCTCTATTTATGATTTAAATTTGTCTTTAATGTTATGAATGTTGATGTTAGGCTAGTTACAATGATGGTGGTATCAATTGTTTTGATTTATTTTGTTGGTTGGATGAGAAGGTCTACAGAAGCTAATCCATTGGGCTATGGAGTCAAAAGGGTTGGTTTGTGAAATCAATTTTTCAAGAGCATCACAGGGCGAACTAACTGTACTAATTAGATCTCTAAGGTAGGGTGAATTATGAGGTGGAGGAAATAGTAGTGTTCAGTAATGATTAAAGATCAATTAAGAATTCTCTAACCAGACTTCAATAGAAAACATTCAGATTGTAAATAAAGACATAATTAAGGTGCTCCAACAAAAATTATTAATCTAGAATTTGTGTTTTACAATAAGACGAATAGATGCACAGTAAGGAAAAAAATGGAAATATTTAACACAGATAGGAAACACATCACCACTTAACACAGCTCAAGTATCATGCAGAACGCTATTTTTTTATTGATGCCCAACTCCAAAAATTACAACGCTCCAATACAATAGTTCTTACAATGCAGGGTCCAACAAGGTCCAACCCTTGATACTGCCAATGCATGTAGTATTTAACTAAAAACTACATTGGTTTCCCTATCTACTTTGGAAAATTTTCATTAATTAAAATTAAGAAAAACTAGAAAAGTGTGGCCATGCAAGGCTTGAACAGAATATCTCTGACAAAACACTGCCTGTGGAATTAACTTCGGTAGCTCTTCATGAATCCAAAAAAATTTGGCAGCTCTTCCTGAATCCAAAAGTAAGCAGAAGGTGGCCGAGGTGGTCACAAAGAGGCAACGATGGGTGGCTCTGACATCTGGCTCTTCTTTTGGGCCGCCTTTGCTGGATCATTAAATATGATGCGATGTTGGCAAATTTTCGTCGATCGGTGGTAGTGCTGATGCGTTCACTGTCTTTTCTATTTCTATTGTTATATCATAAAATTTCTGCACAAACACCTTTTTCCCAACTCGACCTAGCTGGCACGTTTCCAACAGTGCCACCATATCTCCTTTTTCCCGGCTTTGCCTCTTCTGCTCATGCCTGAAACGTTCAGTCTTCACCTTTGTCTCAACAACCGACTTTGCCCGGAGTGTTGCTGAGCCCAACTCGACCCATGGTGTCTATCTCCTAATTACCACGACACTCAACTTACTCTGCCCTTTGCTTTGTTTCAGGTCCCTTACCCGAGACTTTCTACCCGCGTTCAAACTTTTCTTCAAAAATCGTTGTTACCACATCAACCAATGTTCTACCTGAGTGTCGGGTCTTACCTGAGTCTACTTCCCGCTTTCACTTTCCTTCATAAAACAATGTAACTACAAAGAACCCTCGACCTTAAATAAATTCCAATTAACCTTTGCACAGCCTCACATCCGGTCTCTTAATCGCATTTTGGCGATTTAGTCATTCTACGTTATAAGCCTCTTCTATTCTTCGATGCGATTTAACAAAGGGAAAACCAGATACACCTGGACTTGAAATCCTTTAGGCTTCAGTGTTGACCTGCATCGCGTCTGCTTCATTAATTCGCACTTCGGCATTTCAAAATGATTATTGAGCGCTTATCCTCCCGAGCTTGCGATTTTTGATGTGCGATTGGGTCCCACAGCCAGACTTCAATTCCTTTAGATTCTAGATTTGAACTATATTGCATGCGCTTCATTATTTCACTTCACACTTCGACATTTCAACATTATTCTTGAGCGCTTATCCTCTTGAGCTTGCGATTTGTGATATGCGATTGGGTCCCACGAATATCACAATTCACATATCGAGGAATGACGTGGAAGTAAGTGCAAGTGGTAAGTAATATTTGCGAACTTGCGATGCGAAAAGGTGTTGGGTCCCAACCAATATCGCAAATCGCATTTTTGGGGTTCTATAGGATTCAACAGTTGTGTTATGAGTGGAGTTTAAAATTGCAATAAGAGAATTGCGATGAAAGTTAAAGGTTTTAACATGGTTAAGTGCGAAAAATGATAAATACTATATCACACACACACACACACACACACATATATATATATATATAAGGTTTGTTGTGGTGCAGGCAGAGTTGCAATAAAAGAGATATATGGTAAGTTCAAAGGAAAATATGATATGGTTGTTAGTGGGTGGGTGGAGCTACTTTTTAACTATAAAAATTGAACTTTAATAGTTAAAAAGGGGTTTTGAAAGAAATGAAGCATTGGACTTTAGATTTTGGAAAAATGAAGGGTAAAAGAGGGTAAATGAAATGAATGAGGGCAAACATGAATTTTTCTCACCATTACACTTTATCAGCAACACTTTCCTCTTTCAATTGAAACGAAAAGGAAGATTGATTACTTTCAAGTTCCGACAGTCAGGATTTCCCTTCCTTTTTCTGGAAATAAATGATAGGCATGGAATATTATTTTCAATATAAACGATCTAAACAGAAATAATCAGTCACCTTGTGATACTGCGAATTACAAGAGTCTAACACATTGTTGCATCTCCGTCAAGCTCCAAAGTGACTTGCCTTGATCATCTCCATCAAGTGACTCCTCAAAAGCACACCCCATAAATGTGTCCAAAGGTATGCATCCCATAATGCATCAAAATCAAGACCAATCTTTATCTCAGCTCCTCAATGAACTAGATACTGCAAGATCACTGTAATATGAAGCCTCCAATGAATGCAACTCATCATGAACTCCCACACATCATCATATCCAAAGCGTTGGCAAGCATACTTGTATTGGCCATGAGTTCCATCATATCCTACTGTGCAAGTCATATAAATGCTCATAGGTTTCTCATTCAACCAATGTATTTTTTCTCAAAGTGAACAACATCCCCATCAATCCATATATAAAATATCTCCATGTAGTCCATGAATTTGGTTGCCCATGTGTCCATCACCAGTGGACTCAACTCAAATATCATTTGTAATATTCATACATTAGCCTACATCTAACTGGAATATTAAAATTTTGTTTTGTCACAAAGGTAGTTGAATAAGTGGGTGGGAGGACCCATAAAACTCTTTATGGTGAATAAAACTACTTATAATGTTAAAGTCGATCATATTTTCAGCCCAATAAAGTACCCCAAGGTTTGCACAGGGGCTAAAACATATTGACTGGGTCAACCTTGACCAAATCTACAACGCTGTCATGGAGGAGTGGCCATCAATGAGGCACAATGCAGTTTTAGATGGAGCTGTTTGGTGTGAAAGGAGTGTTTTCAATGAAGGTGGTTTAGGGTTTGCAAGCTCTCAACTTATAAAAGGAAGAGGATAACTGCATGAGAAGGTTGTTGATGATTATCATATTTCTGAATATATTTTCTGTTTAGACATATATCATTCTCTGGTTGTTTAGCTGAGAATAGTTCTATTTAGCACATGGTATTCCTGTTTAGGAATTCCATTCTCTTTCCTTGAGAGGCCCCTTGGGAGAGTTTTTACTACATTTTCCACTATCTGGCTGAAGGCCAAGCTTCTTCTTCCAACTACAATGTAGATCTTGTTGAGGGTTTGGTTGTCTTTGCAAGTTGCAGTAAGTGGAAGAAAGATCTACTCAGATCTAGATCATTTCGGTGCCCTTTTTCAGTGGAGGAGGTTTCTACTCCATTGGGAGGAGTGTATTGGAGTGCTTGGGCATCATTTTCATATCTTGGCATGTGGCCAACTATTATATAAACCCTACAATGCAGTTTCCCTTCTAGATCTGCGTTATTCTTGTAGGTTCCGTTATAGGGTGTTTTGGCACATCAGTTGGAGAGCTGATTTTCAAGTGTTGGGGATCTGCCCTCCACTTTGAAGATCCATTTAAATAAGATATATTTCTTGTCATATCATATCTTAACTGAATACTTGCATGCTTCAAAATTTTTGAATATTTCTGCAGATCTGCAGACTTAGATCTTAGATCTACTGCTTGTACTTGGTGTAATGCTGAAAACCCCAAGGGGATCTGAAAGAGGAGCCTTTATAGTGTATGGATCTGTTATAGATCTGAAATTTCATGCACATATCTGCTCTAGATCTGAAATGTAATCAACAACTATTGCAGCCTAATAAGATAACGTTGTCAAGGCAATTTCAGTCAATACATGTGGTTGCTGCACCTCTTTTGAGGGATTTTATTCTATTAGTGTCTTGTATGTCCAGCTATGCATCTTATGGGCCTCATTATACATCTATTTTGCTGCTGTAAATACTTTTTAAGAGCATTTTTATTGGCCTCCTTCTTTTCTTTAGATGAACTGCGTTATTTTCCTGCATATCTGCATGTATTATTGCATTTTCCCATTTTGGGATATTACAGTGGTATCAGAGCATCATCTTGGCACAACCTGTGCTTTCTAAGAAGCCAATATGTCTTTTCAAGAAAAGAAGAGACAGAAGAAGAAGATTGATTACAGAGAATACAACGAAGACAAGGGTAAGATCCCTTTATCTGGAAGAATGAAAGGAGATGAGTTCTCAAAGACTCTTTTCCAAGCTATGCATGAGCTGAAAAGATAAATCAAGGGAATGAGGAGGGAAAGACATTCAGATCCCTCACGAATATCTTCACATGAAGAAAACCCCAGTTCTTCATATCATGTGGGCAAGCACTCAGCTACACAATCAGATCTGCAATGTGATACTATGCCCAAATTTACTGCAAGAGAGATGAAGAAAGAATATGCACTTTAGGAGGAGATTTTGAGTGATTATCTTCAGGAGTATGAATATCAATCTCAGAGATTCAAGGAGAACTTGAACTTCCAAGAATTATGCTAGCTCAAGGAGGAAAGGATATCCAACAAGTATAGAAGGAGAAGAGGTATATTCTTTCTACCAAACTTTGATGGATCCTCCACATGCACAACCAAGGAATGGATAGATCAACTAGACTCATATTTGGATCTACATCAAGTTTCAGAAAAGGAAGCCCTTAAAGTAGCAATGCTGCATCTTAAAGGTAAAGCTTATGCTTGGTGGTTATTTGATTCCTTTTCATTAAAGAATGCAAATATATCTACTTATGCAAGATTCAATAAGAAATTGGTGAAGAGTTTTGATGTAAAACAAACTGAAATATCTTTGATTGAGCTAGCAAAGCATGAACATGCAAAACCCTTGCACGAGTTGGAAAGATCTATTATGCCAATTCCACTTCAAATTTCTATTGAGGGGGATAAAAAATTATGTGATACTTTTGCAAAGGTAAGATCCCCATTGCATGAAGAGATTTTTTCTCAAAAGGAAGACATGGAGATTCCTCTTTTAATGGAAGACCAAGATCTAGGGTCTCTCATTGTCAATGAGGCATTCTTAAACACTGATGAGGAGAAAGAACATGAAGGCAGTAACAACGTTGTCACTTCAGAAGAAGGACCATCACCACATGGGAATGGGCATGAATTTATTGCTTCAGGAGGAGAAGCTTTTGCATCTTTGCAAAGGGTTCCCAAGGAGCATCATGTGACAGTATTATTGGGCAGTAACACCTTGATCCAAGGAGGAGAGAGGATGGATCAACATCCAATGATGAGGAGTATGCACCCTCATTTATTTAAAGGGGTTTATATTCAGAAGAAGGAGAATGATTTATGCAGCAAAGAGAGGGACAAATCAGTCCACTCATTCATACGATCTACTTCATATTTTGATGTCTCTTTGCATGGAGGCATTCCACCAGGGAGACCCCTTGATGAGAAGAAGGATAAAGTGTTCTCTCAACTTGTTGCAGCAATGACATATTTGGTTAAGAAAGGCGCCTTAAGAGGAGCTAACACAATGCTGAGAACCTTTGATGGGTTCCAAGGTGATGCAGGAGCATCCGGCTCAACATTTTTATTGTAATTTAGTAGATAGAGGGGGTTTTGTGTTTTAAAGGAAATTGGATTTTTATGTAGCAAATTAAAATAATTTGTTTAGAGTTTGAGTAATTTTAATGAGAGAATTAGGAATTAGAAGATTTTGGAGTTAGTTGTAAATCCTAAATTAGAATTGGTTTCAAGAATCTGGGGATTTATGAGAATCCTTAGGGATAATAGAAGATATTTAGGAATTGATTTAGAATCTAAACCAAAATTGGTTTTAGAATCCAATTGTATATATTGTAAGTCTCAAGGGCATTAGGGGAAGGATTTAAGGATTTAGAGAAGTGGGTTTTTGGATTGGAAGCCTACGGGCATTAGGAGGAAAGTGGCCACTGATTTGAATATCAGGCCAAAATAGAAAACCTGTGTAAATATTTGTTTATATATACTTGATTTCTGAGTTATAAATTGTGAATGAATCAGAGGATTTTCATGAACAGAGTATTTGAATGGTGTGCATTGATTGAATGATTGAATTATGAATTAGTGTTTCTGCATAATGTATGTATGTAAATTGAATCCGAAAAAATCAATTCAGAAGACAGATAAGTAACCATCGATCACAAAATGGACCGATGGTGACAATGGAACAACGAGCAGAGGGTATGAATATTGAGTTTAAAAATCCAAATAAATAGTGAATTATGGATAGAATGAAAGAAGATGAATTTTGAAGATTGCGAGGTTAATATTCATGAATACTGTATGCAAAGGTTATTCATCAATTCACATTGGATGCAGATCCATGGCTCGAATCATCGTGGATCGATGCCTTTACAATGAAAATTTCCTTCAATTAATGTCAAAAATGCATTTCGTAGAAATATATGAGGTCAGAAAAAATGTAAAATCAAAAGCGAGAAGTAAGAAATTTGTTCCTATCGTAGTATATATAAGGGTATTTTATGAGGACCATGTAGAATTGTTTATAAGGAGAAATCACAGGTGCGTATGATGGCTACAATTCTCAAATCTGGGGTGTGTTGCAGTGAAGACGGAGTGATTGTGTGTAAGGCAAAACTAGAGAATAGTGAGTGTTAAAACATAATTAAATCAAAGGGAAATCATACTATAAATTTTTATAAAGAGGACGGTTGCCTCAGTTACGTTCTGACTGATATGACAGCAAGGCAGCATCGTCTTAATGAAGGGAGAATACAATGGATCATATCCGTGAAATGAGTTGATCCGTGAAAGGGCTATTAGGTAATTGATGCCTGAAAACCGTGATGGGTTCAAAGGAATTATGAATCTGACGGATTTGAAGTTAAGGCCTAGCAGAAGGAATAATTTGAAGCTTGGAATTGCATTCTATTTGGAATCAACAACCCGTGAGTTAATGGCACAATGAATGGAGAAGTGGTTTTGAAAACCACCAAAAGGCTTTCGCACAGCTTTGAGAGGGCAATTAGTAATTTTTTTTTGAATGCGATAGCATTCAAAGAGTGACACGTAGCATTGATTGAAAGTCAATACCACCTATTTCGTGTGAGATAAAAACATTAAATATCACACAGATTGTGATGCGATATTCGTTGGATTGATGGGCTCAGTTGATCTTTGGTGAAAGATGCTTGGGGAATAGTTGTGGACCCAAAGTCAAATAATAGATGACAACCGTTAGATGGTGAAGCTAAAATCGACGGTTGAAGAATGGCGTGAAAAATAAAATCATGTAAAGGTTTATAAAGTGTAAAATGGGTGAGTAAAGTTTCCATTTAATTTTAATTCAAATATTTAAAACTTTAACGAAAAGTGGGTTATCTCCGCACAAAGAGAGAAGGTGGAAACGTGGATTTTCATCATGTTAAGGCATATTTAATTCTTGGGATATGTAGTATAAAATTAATGTGGATAGTTTACAGCTAACGCTGTGTCGATTTTGGTATCAAAGCTGGCAAAGCTCTTTTGAAGTTTATTTTTATTTTTTAAATTGTAAAGAACGCATGCATGATGAAAGAAGTAAGGAAAGTTTAGATTTTAAATTTGATTGACAACAGTTGTAAATTTGAACAGATATGCAGTGAAAGTATGATAATATAAAATTATGAGGAAATTCATATTTGCAGAATCTGGGTTTAAAAGCAAATGTGCTTTGAATATTTACCAAGCTATGTTTTGAAATATGTCTATATGTGGTGACAAAAAGAAAAGGGGGATCAGATTTGAATCTGATAGACAACATGCAGTGTAGCAGAATATTGGAAGAATTCGCAAAAGAAAATACAAATGAGTGTTGAAACAAATATTGAAGGTGAGGTATTTTAATTTATTTTGAAGATTATGTTTGCAGAATTCAGGTTGCAGACAATTGAGGAGAAACTCATCAAGAAGATCACAGCTTTAAGAGCAGTGATGAAGGAAGGCAATAAAGGTTTCTAAGTGGAAGAAGAATGTGGCAAAACCTTGAAGAATTCCAACAGAGGTTGAATAAAAAGGACAGTTGTGTTCTTAAAAGGTGCAGAGGAGTTGAAGCCTAGAAGGAGCAGAGAGGAATGCTCAAGAGGTTCCAGAGAATAGAGAACCAGTGCTTGCCAAAAGACCAAGTCCAGAGAGGGAATTGGTGAGGTAAGTGGCAGCAGGGAGGACTTGTTGTTGTAGAGGCTTTAGTACAACTCATGATGAATGAGTGAGGAACTCATGAAGATAGAAATGGAGAAGAATATGACTACTGATAGTCATAGTAGAAATAGCAAAGGTTATGAGAGAAACCACAATAGAATGGAAGTGAAGAAAGAAGATGCCAAGGAAAATGGCATACAGAGACAGTTAAGTAAAGAAGAGTATGAGAGAGAGAGAGCTGAGATATCAGTCCAACTTGAAGTGTTTTTGGATTTGTTACAGAGGAATGAGGAAGACCAGAGGTATGGTTTTCTTGTAAGAAGAAAGATAAGGTGGCATAAGATACAGATGAAGAAAGAGCAAATGATAAATGCTCGGCTCAAGGAAAAATTACTCAAAATAAATGAGTATTTGGGGAAAGACTTGAAGACTGGAACTTCAATTGAGACCAAGAGATCACATGATTTTAAATCTGTTAAATTTTGTATGTTTCCAAGAAGAACATGTGAAGAAGGAAAAATTGTTGATATTGTTATAAAAGAAGAAAATGGGATAGCCAGATCTCATGTAAATGTCTATACACAGTTGGGGAAAATTTTTAATTTTCAACATATTGAAAGCAGAGAAATTTTAACTCATAATGATGGCCAAAAGCAGGAAGAAATGGAGAAGGAAATTAAACAATCAATTAGAAAGCTTAAGGGGATTGAAGAGAAGACCATTGAAAAATTTCTGAATTATATAGAGGATTTGGAACAACGGGAGGATTTGATGATTAAATCATCAAATGAAGACATAAGGTCTGATGGTTTTAAAAATAACAAGTTGTGTGTGAATGCAAGTATTGCAGAAGACAAAACATTTTATAGAACTGTATTGAATGAGGCTGAAAGTTGCCAAGAAAAATATGATGATGATTATCTTTCAGATGAAGATCAAGTTGAATTATTGCAACAAAAGGAGTTCATAAATTCCTTGTTTTGTGAAATAAATGGTTTCAGTGGAGGTGAGACGGTTATGTCTGATGATGAAGAATTTGTTATTGGTAATGATAATGAGAAATTTATTTTCTTAAATCGCCAAAGGGAGAGTGTTGGACAGACAACTAAAATTGTTACAGAGATGGAGGATCAAAATTCTATTCTGATGAAGAATGAAGAGTTAGTATCACCATGAAACTTGAATTGTGACAAAGAAGAAGATATTGAGGATTGTACAAATATTTTTTCAGATGAGATGACAGATTTGTGGCATGAGTTAAGTATTTTGGAGAAGATGCTAGAAAAATAAAGAATAAATGTTCAGGTTGTAAAGTCAGAGTTGAATGAGAATGAAAAAATTCATTTTTATGAACCAGAGCGAAGAGACATCCTTGAAATGGATGATGTGGAAGAGAGACTAACTGATAGTCTCGAGACTTATTTGGAGAATTTGAATCAACATATTGATGTGCTGATAAAGGAGAAAATGTTAGAGCAACAAATTGAAATGTTTCCAGAGAAAGAAGAGACACGAAGGTCTTATGATTTTGATTTTAAAGATTGTTTTATGATTGCAGGTACTGTTGAAAATACTAAAGGATTTTTGGTCTAGGTGAACAAATTAAAGCAAAGAAAAGAAGATGACAGTGAATGGCAGACTAAATACCAGTCCAAGGAATTGCTGAAAAGAGAAGACAAAGGAATTGTCATAAGTGAAAATAAGGAAGAAGTTATTAGTAGTAGCAAACAAGAGGGTAAGGATGACAGGGCGATAGTAAGAATAGAAATTCAGCAATCAAGAGGTAGAAGTACTCCACAGTCAGAAGATATATTAGACAAATAAATTGAATTGATAAGAAGGCTAATGGTGAAAGTGTCTCAGAAGAAGACAACAATAGGAAAGCGAAGAAGCAACAACAGCAAGAGAAAGACAAGAACAGACTGTGAGAGTATAGCAAGTGGGAAGATGCAGAATAAAGTATGGAAACCTAGAAAAATGCAGTTGAAGAATGATGAAGATAATGCAACTTATGGACAATAGCGAAACATAATATGGGATCTAGGAAGACAAAGATTAAAATCACATGATTGGGAGATCATGATTATTTTTAACTTTGGGAGTCTGATGCAGGAGCATCCGGCTCAACATTTTTATTGTAATTTAGTAGATAGAGGGGGTTTTGCATTTTAAAGGAAATTGGATTTTTATGTAACAAATTAAAATAATTTGTTTAGAGTTTGAGTAATTTTAGTGAGAGAATTAGGAATTAGAAGATTTGGGAGTTAGTTGTAAATCCTAAATTAAAATTGGTTTCAAGGAATGTAGGGATTTATGAGAATCCTTAGGGATAATAGAATATATTTAGGAATTGATTTGGAATCTAAACCAAAATTGGTTTTAGAATCCAATTGTATATATTGTAAGCCTCAAGGGCATTAGGGGAAGCATTTCAGGATTTAGAGAAGTGGGTTTTTGGATTGGAAGCCTACGGGCATTAGGAGGAAAGTGGCCACTAATTTGAATATTAGGCCAGAAAAGAACACCTGTGTAAATATTCGTTTATATATACTCGATTTTTGAGTTATAAATTGTGAATGAATCAGAGGATTTGCACAAACAGAGTATTTGAATGGTGTGAATTGATTGAATGATTGATTTATGAATTAGTGTTTCTGCATAATATATGTATGCAGATTGAATAGGAAAAAATCAATTTAGAAGATAGATAAGTAACCATCGACCACAGAATGGATCGATGGTGACAATGGAACAACGAGCATAGGGTATGAATATTGGGTTTAAAAATCCAACTAAATAGTGAATTATGGATAGAATGAAAAAATATGATTTTTTAAGATTGCGAGGTTAATATTCATGAATACTCTATGCAAAGGTTAGTAATCAATTCACATTGGATGCAGATCCATGGCTCAAATCCTCTTGAATCGATGCCTTTACATAGAACTTTGCCTTCAATTGATGTCAAAAATGCATTTCATAGAAGTAAATGAGGTTAAACAAAATGTAAAATCAAAAGCGAGAAGTAAGAAATATGTTCCTATCATAGTATATATAAGGGTTTTTTATGAGGACTATGTAGAATTGTTTATAAGGAGAAATCACAGGTGCATATAATCGATACAATTCTTAATTCCAGGGTGCGTTGTAGTGAAGACGGAGTGATTGTGCGTAAGGAAAAACTGGAGAATAGTAAGTGTTAAAACATAATTAAATCAAAGGGCAATCATACTGTTGATCAACATTTAACATAAGTCACTGATGTTATTAAAGGTTGATAAGTTATGTATGGAACTTCATATCAAATGGTGGAATATTTGAAGAGTTGGCCAGAGCGAAGTGGCAACAGTAAAGTAGGAACATGAAGTAACGTGGCAGAACTAACGTGCGGGCCCTAAGGATCGGTATGTTATGTTTCGAATCAGTCTTATGGAAAATATGTTCAAAAATCATGTGCTTCATATAGAAAAAGGTAAGGTAAAGTCCTTTAGGTTAACTGGTACCGAAGCCTGTACCAGTATTAGAACCAGCAAGCGGTGTCCACCTGTGTCCAGCTCACGCCCAATCCCCATATGCCACGTGCCCCATTTTTAGCGTCCTTACGATGCTTACCCTATCTACTTCACCTCTTTTTTCCCTCTACCGTTACCCTCCTAAGGCTTTGAAATGCATTTAAACGAGCTAAAAACCCACTTTAGACTTTGTAATAGGGCCTAGCCCCTTTTTCCACTAAACCATAACCACTTCCCCATAACCCTTGCCCATGAACAAGCACTTAAAGCCTTGGGGGGCCAGTCGCATAGTGCATATCGCAAATTTCACATGTTCGTGCCCGATCAATCTATCGCAAATATTTGCGATGCGATCCACCCATCGCAGATCCGCCCCATCGCAAAAGCACAAAGCACAGTTTTCTATTGGTGCCACTTTCCGTCATCGCACTTTCCGCCTTTGCGATTTGCGATCGCAAAAGTGCAAAGCGTAGTTTTTTGTTGGTGCCACTTTCCTTCATCGCACTTTCCACCTTTGCGATTTGCGATCATCGCAAATCGCACCCATCGCAAAAGCGCAAAGCACAGTTTTCTGTTGGTGCCACTTTCCGTCATCGCACTTTCCGCCTTTGCGATCCGCGCTTTCCGTATTGGGTCCCACCTCGTACGTTCATTCCCGTACCCCTCATGCACATTTCCGTTGCATTTCATGTGTTTCCTTTGCATTCCCACCAAAGTCTGAAGGTTTCACATTTTACGTTAAAATTTCAATGTTTCATATGTATTCCGTCATGTGCATAAGTTATTCCATGGACCATTCTCCACCGCCGCGCCATTGTTCTCTAGTCCTCCATAATCACCCCCCACATGCATGAATTTCATAATCCAGTCCATTGTTTTTCAGGGTTATAAAGAGGGGAAGGCCGCCAGGATTACACAGTCCCTATTTGTAGCGGCAAGTCTTCATAGACAAAGCTTCAAGGGCCTTATAGCAACTTGCAGACAGCGCGGACCGTTTTGATAGAGTATGAGCCGAAATCACAGAAGCAGGGCTTCCATCATGCTGGGAATCCACTACTCCTTCTACACTCCGACCATTAACAGAATATGAAGCGTGCCTGCAGGAGGAAAGAAACCGAATGGATGTCTTGTCAGACAAGGTGCACATTGTATGCCAGCCAGATCGCCAGCTCATCAGCAAATGTGCCACCACCAGTGTCAGCAACCGCTTCAACTCCTTCTTGTCCATGAGATTACTGTTAATTCATGATCCGGCCCCAGCGGCCTTTTTACCTTTTACTTCAGCTAGTCATTTTCAAGTTTCAGGGGAAATTCATATTTCACCCTAGCAATTTACTTTTTACTAAGACTGTTATATCATTTTTGTTCTAAAAACGGCCAAGGGCCTAACAACAAATGATGAGAGGTTTTAAAATTCCTCATCATGATTTTTTTATTTTGACAAATACTTCTAACAAAATTTCAGCATGCGAGGAAGATATTTTCCCAAAATTCTTCTCGCCCATGTAAGGAAATTCCTATATAAGGCAAAGAACAGAAAGAGAACACAGGGTTCCGTATTTTCCGAAGAAAATGGCGATGTAGAAGTTTTTGTATGCTTATCGTGGAATTATCAATGCAAATACACAGAGCCCGTGGGGTTTTAGCGAAGAGAAGTTTTAGTTATGTATGAGGATTCCAGTCTTAATGCTATATAGTTTGTGACTCTTTCTTTGTGATATTGTATCATTGTTCTCTCCATTGTTTTCAATTTCCTTTTATCGTGTCTTGGAATGCGAGTAACTTGCCACCTGGTATGAATTTATTGCTGTGTCTAATACTCATGCTTTTCACTGGTCTCATGTTGCTTTAAATATGGCTCATACACGATATGTCGTTCACGCTTAACACATCATTCATTTTTTCTCCGTATTAAACATCGTGGAATGTTACTCTCATTGAGTGGATGATATGTATGGATTCTTAGTTCCTAAGCCCATATTATGTTGAAATATGTTTTATCGAGCACCATTTCATTGGTAGTTAGTACTCCCCTTTCACTTTCTACGCGCCCCAAATATTTTTCGTTTAAAATACCTATATGTCTTTGATGAAACTGGCCCTCTCGATGAAAAGTCTTTGTCTCTAAGTTGTCCTGAAGTATATATGTATTGAAGATTCCCTTCTTGTCTTTAAAGTGTCTTTATAACTTGCTAAATCCGAAGGTAGTTTGGTCCCATCCATATGATGATGCTTTGCACAAGTTGAAAAGGTAGAGAGTCCTAAGTCGATAATAAGCTCTGAAATATACTTTATACTCCCTACTATTTAAGATGTCCTAGACGCGTGTCTTGGCAACTCAATCGTTTGTCTCTAGGAGCTACAACATCTTTTTGGCGTCGTTGCGGGGACGAAGTTGAAATAAATTAAAATCCACGGGCCTCGATAAACCTATTCACTCTTCGGTTAGGTGAGCATGAAGAGTTGAGAGTTGTCACATTCCTCACCTTTGCGACTCCACATTTGTGTTGTAAGTTAATTTGTTTCGCAGTCTTGGCTCCTCATAAGCCACACACGAGGTCGACACATCTCGGCCAAAGACACCTTCTGTGTCGACCCGAAAGGATCCTACATAGAAGGGGCCGGAGGGAAAGGCGGTCGGTATCATACCGATATTCTTGAATTCTCCCTAGAAAAATTTCCATATCTTCCGTCCTCTTCCTCTCAAATCGCCCAAATACAAGGCCCGACTCTCGTCATAAGAGATGCGGCTACTATTCGAAGAGCCCACCTCGGGGGAGGTGTCCATATCAAAGACGAAGCCGAGTCTAGCAATACTTCGCATTACTATTTCCACCCTACCCTCGAAGTTGAGGAGATTATGAAGTTATCGAAAGTATCTGTTGTTCACGGCCCAGACATTCTCGTCAACCCTCAATCCGCTGTCCACTACATCCCCATCATTATCCATACTTCACTTCCACCTTCTCCTCCTCCTTTACGACTCGAGATTCTTGCACTACCTCCACCCCCTCGAATGGCTAATGTCACTTTCCTGCTATGATATGCTCCTTTGGAGCTCACCAGTGACGCTAATGACTTGCCACAAGACTATTTGAAGATTCGCGCTAGATTCAATGGTGAGAATGAGATTGAAGCCCGTAAATATATCGAAGCTATTTTTCTCTTTCGCAGAGAATTTCAATGTGGAACATCTGGATGTGGTCTTAAGATGTTCGTGCAATCCTTAGATGGGGAAGCTAGAAAATGGTTCAAGACACTTGGAGCTCATTCTATCAACACATGGGAGGGAATGGAGGATGCTTTCATCGAAAAAATGGGGAGAAAAGAAAGATCATGGTAATGTTCTTACCGAATTCAACACTTGCAGAAAGAAACACAATGAAGGGGTGTCGAGTTTATCGAAGATTTAACAAATTGCACGGAGTCTCCCCGCCGATGTAGAAGCCTCACGCACGCGCGAGGTTGTTTTTGTGGCGGCATTTGATTTCGAATTCGGTTTCTCATCGAGAGAGAGAGAGACCGACCTACTCTGGACGATGCACAGACGGACGCACTAGAGATAGAAGCAAATTTTGTCTCTACTGGAAAATCCAAAGGGAAACAGGAACATGATGTTAGAAGGAGGGGAAAAGAGGAAGTATCTACCTAAAGCCAAGACAAAGATTCAGCTAATGAAAAGATTGAAGAAATGAACAAGATGATCAAGAATCTCTCAAGTAAGCTGATCAAGCTTGAGATGGAGGCCAAGAATTCACCCTCAAAGAATTTCCAGAATGCTCCAAACAAAGGTTTTAACCCTGCATCTGGAAAAGCCGCCCTTGCGAAATCGCAAAGAAGAACGGCAGATCGGAGTACCACATCCTTTATACTTGGAAGGGAAAGTAGAAGGTTCTACCGAAGACATTGCTTGTGAGCAAGAAGAGACATGTCTTGTTTTCTCGGACCATGATGACATTGAATGTCTTTTGTTCACGAAAGTGGCGAGGAGGAAGTACAAACTCACTCGGAAGTCAAAACTAACGAAAGCACTAAGGATCAGAGAGATTGACAACTACGCAGAAGTTTTCGACCTATGTAGGCTCAGTTTAACGGGGAGATATGACCTCGGGTCCTCCGGAGAGAGAGCCGCACACAAGATGAAGAGGAGGAACACCCCAAAAGTCGGCACTTGCACGGGAAGAGGGAGGTCAACGCTCAAACAGCGGAAAAAGGTAGAGGCCCCTCGAAACCAAACCTGTACGATCGATGCTCTAATGCCTTCATCCTCACAAGTAGCTCGCACCCTAAGGTTGAGCCCATCGTAAAAAGAAGTCAGCCTCCCCTCCGGAGCAAAGATTCAAAAGAAAAAATAGGTGTCAATAGATAAGCCATCATCTGTCTTTAATTTACAAAAAGAACTTGAAAAAGTGAAAATCCCGGTTCCTTTGACCAGGAGTTGTTAAAACGAGCCGGCATATCGGTCCCGTAAGTCACATCCTTCATGCTTCCGGGAAGTAATACACATCCCACGACGAGTCTCAAATTACAAGAGAGAAAGACCTATGGTAGTGTTTGGGTCCACATGTCGAAGAATTAGACCCTCTGCACCCTCCCTTTTACGTGTCTTTGGTGATCCATGACCTATTACTCCACAATTGTATGTTGGAGCTGCGAGCCTCCCCATATATAATGCCTTTGTAGGTGTCATGGAACAATTAGGACTCTAGATCACTCGTCCATATCGAGGACTGTATTTGCTTGTTGACTCCAAAAGAGTTAAGTGCTTGGGCATGATTAAGGACCTGGTGGTCAACTCGGCCCCAAATCCCAACTAAAAGTGTAGTAATGGACATCGTGGTGGCGTGACATTCCAACCCTGTTTTGGTATGCTGCTACCACGAGGTCCTGCAAAAATTGTGAGGTGTCAATTAAAGCTAGATCTAACATATGCCACCATCCCACTTTTGGCGGGCGGAGAGGAGATTATACGTGAGACCGGACTTTGTAAAACAACGGTGCAAAGGCCCGACTGTTTCGCAAAAAGTCACGGTCTACGGTGTGATAGAGATTTTCGTGCTTGATGTTAGAAGAAGATTAGAGCTATTCCCGGGAACCTTCCTTATGTCAAATAAGGACTCAACAAATCGGGATAGGTCTCGAAACGAGGGTAGTGGACTCTACATTTTTGATGGGGCAGCTCAGAAGAAGGTAATGGTGCGGGAGTTTTATTGATTTCCCTACGGGAAAATGGGTCCCAGCGTCCTTCAAATTAGAGTATGAAGCCACCAATAACGTGGTGAGTATGGAAAGCATCTTTTGCTAGGCTACAGGCAGTCAGGATATGAATATAAAAACCCTTTGAAGGTCTTGGGTGATCTCGGGAATTAGTGGTCCAACGGATCGTAAATCAATGCCAGCTGCTTGGGTAATCCTCATTTTAAGAGGCTTACGGGAATGGAAAGCATGACATGGTGGAGAACTTTTTATCGACTTAATATCTGGGCCTGCCGTGCCGGGAGCGAGCATCGAGATGGAAGATTCATCCCTTGCAGTGTCGCTGGCACCTTCCGGCCCACAAAATCCCTCCGAGGTATGAGACAGGCCAAGCGTACAGAGCTTTCGATTCTGCTGGGCAATGTCAAACACTTTGGAAAGTGTTTGAGGACGATGCTTTCAGCGAGCCTCGTTTTAGTGGTCAGCTGGAGAGTTCTCTAATATGGAAATGCGTAGCCGACTGTGAGGGGGGATGATGTTGAGAGACCAATCGAAAACAAGTGGGAAGAAAAAAATGGCGGGATTAAAGTGCATACGAGTGGAAGGAAATGTCATCCCTAGAGTGGCACGAAATTTGCCCCTAGAAAGGTTGTTTATTAAAAATGATGTCCACGGGCAGCCCAACAAAAAGACGGACTGAAAACCGAGGCAAGACCTCGTCTGATGCAGATTATGCACGAACCCAAAATTGTGAAATTATCCGAGAGAAAGGATCCCGGACGACTATAATGAGAAGTACCTACAAATTCTCAGGTCTTATAGGGATGTATTTGCATGGTTCTATCAAGACACGAAGACGTTTGATATCATTATCATTTTGGCAGCCTGAAATTCCTCTCGAGGCGGATACGCAGGCCTCTCCTGGCTTGAGAAGCTCGAACTACAACAAACCCTCTCACTACTACCTCCATTTGAGAAAGAAATCAAAGAAGTACATGAAAGGCTAAAATAACTGATAGCCATAGAATTACTACGGAATGGGTAGCAAATCTAGTCTCGGTGCCTCGAAAGAAAAATGGAGAACAAGGTTGTGCGTGGATTTCGTAAATTTGAACAGAAAGCCCTCCCGAAAGACACGCCATTACCAAAGATGGACCACATTACGCGAGAGAGTGGTGGGGGCCCCTAGGATGTCTATGATGGATGGTTTTTGTGGGTTATAACTAGGTGGATGTACTCCCGTGTAGGCCGTAAGAAAGACCTGCTTTCACCACGCTGCGTACATATCCATGTATCGCTAGGATGCCTTTTGGGGCGATTAACGCAGGAGCCACATTTTCGAGAGGGCTACGACATAGCTTTTGGTTGAAAAAGATAAATTTTCCGGTGGTCTATGCGGACGATATTGGCGGTATTTTTCGAAAGATGATGCTGTGTCATCACATTCAACATTTACGCAGAAATTTTTAGAAATGCGACAGGCATGGTATTTCCCTAAACTTTCCGGTCAAATCTTTGTTTGCATTAGAAGAGGGTAAGCTCCTAGGACACATTGTAACTAAGGATGCTTATGAGTTGATCCTAAAAGAGTGGAGGTTATAAAATGGCATCTCCCTCCCCTGAGGAACAAGAGAGAGAGATCCCGGTGTTCTTAGGCAGTATCAATTCTTCTCGAGAAGATTTATCCCTAACTATGCTTTGAGATAGTTAGGCATACAAGATATGTTAAAAAATAATAATGAGATGAAATGGTCACACGGGAATTTCGTATGCGGTGGCCTTGCTGTGATAAAGAATGCATTTTGCTAAGGCTCCGTACTTGCAAAACAGAGCCGGCTTTTCATCGAACCATTTATGATTTTCTCTTTCGCATCACCTCATATGGTGGCCGGGAGTCTCTCCTACGAGAAAAACGAGGATGGGTATGAACAACCCATTTCTTTCTTTTTAGTCGGGTGCTTCATTTGACCTCAGAATTGAACACAATATATTGGAGAAAGCTGGTGCTTATGCACGGGTAAAGTCTCCTCAAGGCATTTCGCATGTATATTCTCACGAGTCTCACATCATCGCATTTACAGCCCTCACCTGCATGAGCGGTCACAAAGATATCGCTCGTTCGGGAGCATTGACGAGCGAAGGAAAAAGGGGTAGGTGGATTGCAAAGACACGGGAATATGATGCGCGGACATCAGAGACCCACCAAGTTGATTAAAGGGTAGGGGCTAGCAAGAATTTTGTATCGCGAGTCAAATCATCAAGCTTTGGGGCATCAATTTATCTATGATTGCAAATGAAGTATTCCGAGACGAACGGGGCGGCAAGAAGATGTGAAATGAAGCCACTCGGGAAAATGCGATGAAGTATCCTACTAGTCCTTGCACAAAGAGAAATAGTTGAGTATCTCTAACACCTTACGCGTCCAACTCACTTTGTGATAAATCAAAACACGCTAGCATTGAGGCTTTGAAATCAAGCAAAAGCATACGCTTGCCAAGCGTCGTCGATATTGGAAAGATCTTGCAGCATATCTTGCTACTAGTGCCTGCACGCTGGCGAAGTGGAGAACATAATGACCGACTTTCACAGAGGGAACTGCGCGGAGGACATTACCGGTGGAGGAGCACAGATCTCGTAGAATTCCGAAGGTTGGTTTCTCGCGGCTAAATTGTTTGGAGATTGTCTTTGCTTGGGTTAGAGCATGTGACAAATGTCGGAAAGTCTTTGAATAAACAAAAGTTGGTGGCTCGCCCTCGGCTTCGCGGTAAAGAGACAGCGTCGATGAACCTTTCGGGCCAGTGGGGAACTGACTTCATAGGCCAGAGATTCACCCGCCTCTCGAGCGGATAGCACAAATGGATCTGCGACCGCTGCGGTGTATTATTTCACGAAATGGGTGGTAGCCACATCACGCGGAAATGCTACGGCATATCAGCGGTGATAATCAAATTCATGGAAGAGAACATTATATCTAGGCTTTGGACGCCACTGCTAGAATAGTAACGACAATGCACAAGCCTTCAAATCTACAAAATTTGCAGAATTTTCGTCGCTGCACATAATAATATCTCTCCGGGTCACTCTACTGACTTACTACCGCGAAATGGTATTCGGCGGAAATCATCGAAATAAAAAAGTCGTGATGCGAGCCTGACGAAGACAATAAACGAAAACGGAAGGAACTGGGATTCCCAGTCGAGTTGGCCTGCATTGAGAAAAACAGACCAGCCATTAAAGAGTGTAGCAAATTTGCTTGAATAATGATTACCATTCATCCAGAGAATTATCCTGATCACATATCAATTCGAATTCATATGCAACACATAATCTCTTCCACTTAGATCATCACACATGCGGAAATAAAACAAGCGATAGCACATCAATTCATCATACACATTAACACAGTATGTATGGGGAAAGCTTATAGCTGAAAACCCCGCAGCTATTGTGTATATTATAATGGAGAAATCATGTAACAAACTCGGTACAATACTCCTCACAAGTACTCAGTACTTTCTCATAAAGTTACACACAAACTAGCTTGGTTTTGAACAGGTTACTGGTTCAAAACTCACCACTAATTGCCTTGCATCTATTGCGCAATCATGGCCTGTCTATATAGAGATCCAAGGTTCGAATCTCCTTGGCTTGATAGTGCAATCATCATGGGCAATTCCTCCAAGTGTGGTGCAAATCTCATGCACAACTGATGTCGCCACTGATAGCTAACTCCACCCTTTCATCTACCTCTTTCACTGGTCTCCACTGAACTGTCCATGCACTGTAGTGAACTGATGTGTTCTTGAGTTGAATCATGAGTTAATAATTAGTGAATTAAATAATATTTAATTCACTCAACTCATTACTAGTTGATTAGCTAGTTAAACTAATCTCAACCAGTTCAACTAAGTTAAACCGAACACAACTCCACCAACTGTCTCATCAACTCCACCAAACTTCTACCACTGAAGTCCTAACTGAAGTCAACCATGCATGAGCTCACCAAACCCCTAGGAATAGCGTAATTCCTCTGTCGGATGCATGAGCCACTTCTGTAGCTCGAACTGAAGTGCTCCAAGAGAGTAAACTGAAGTTTAGAGTCCAAATATTATTAAGGGTAAATAATATTTGACTTCCCTATTTTTAGGATAGGCAGTCTAAAAATAGACTTCGACCTAAATGTATAAAAATAGAGGTCCATATATTTTTACCAACATGACCAATACTCCAAGAATAACATACTGCAATCCCCGGTCCATGCTCCATATGTCTAAAAATAGACATAGTCTAAAAATAGACTTTGCGCCAAAATTTGCCTGCGGGCCCACTTAGTGAAGGCGACTTCATTTCACTAAGCTCCATCATCTTGCTGCATTTTCAACACTCCCTCTCAGCAAGATATGGATTATCTGCAACCCCTATCCTGCCTCTGTGGAATTCGAACTTGCTCCTGGTGAGCGCCTTTGTCAAGATGTCGGCATCCTGATCCTCCGTGGGAACATATGAAAGCATCATGATTCTCCGCTGAACACAATCTCTGATATGATGGTACCTGATGTCGATGTGTTTGGACCTATCATGAAATACTGGATTAGCCAAGATTTTAATGCAACTCTGGTTATCACAGTAGATCACTGTAGGCTCCAAATGCAACCTGAACAATCCTGCGAGGATCTTCCTCATCCAAATAGCCTCGCATGCAGCCAAGCTAGTTGCCATGTACTCGGCCTCTGCTGAACTGAGTGCCACGGATCTCTGCTTCCTGCTGTACCAGGAAACTGCTGTCGACCCAATGCTGAAAACTCCTCCAGAAGTGCTCTTCCGGTCCATTGGACTCCCTGCCCAATCTGCATCAGTGAAGCCAGAAAGCTTCGCTCCATCCTCATGTCTGTACCATAGACCATATCCCGATGTGCCTCTAATATAGCGCAATACATGCTTTCCTGCCTTCCAAAAGAGCTTGGTAGGCTTAACCATAGCTTGCGAAAGCTAGTTAACTGCATAGCATATATCGGGTCGTGTATTGACCAGATACATAAGCGACCCCACCAACTGTCGATAGACAGTGGCATCCACTACCTCCGCTGAAGTAGCATCCTCCTTCCTCCAACCACCAGGAAGAGGAGTGTCAACAGGCTTGCAGCCTTGCATATTGAACCTCTCCAGAATCTCCCAGGCATACTTGCCTTGAGAAACAAACAGTCCTCCGCTGCGTTGCCAAATCTCCAATCCCAGGAAATAATGAAGGATGCCCAAGTCCTTCATCTCAAACTCTCATGCAAGATCCTCCTTGCATGAAAGTATCAACTGCTCATCGCCAGTCAAAATCAGATCATCTACATACAGTATGATGATCAACAGCTTCCCCTCCACCACAATCTGGTACAGGTTTGGATCCGCCTCACTCTTGGAGAATCCAAGCCGGTGAAGTAGCTGTCTATCCGAGTGTACCAAGCACGAGGTGCTTGCTTCAGCCCGTACAGTGCTCTCTTGAGTCGGCACACATGCGACTCACTGCTGAAGATCTCGAAACCTTCAGGCTGCTCTATGTACACCTCCTCCTCAATGACTCCGTTGAGGAACGCAGTCTTCACATCCATCTGATGGATGTGCCATCCCATATGCGCTGAGAGAGCAAGGATCGTCCGTATGGAAGAGTACCTTGCGACAGGTGCAAAGGTCTCCTCATAATCGATCCCCTCGATCTGTGAAAAGCCACGGGCGACAAATCTCGCCTTGTACTTCTCCACACTCCCGTCAGCTGCCTGCTTCAATTTGTAGATCCATCGCGAACCCACCACTGATTTCCCCACCGGTCTTGGGACAATCTCCCATGCACTGTTCCTGACGATCGAATCATATTCTTCGATCATGGCATCAACCCATGCGGGTTCCTCCACAGCTTCCTCAAAAGAGGATGGCTCCGTCATGACACATTGACTCACAAGAGCCATGTATCCAGTGTACCGATCTGGTGACTGTCTCTGTCTGCGCTGTGCTGTAGGTGGTCCTACAACCTTCTCTGCATCCCGAGCCAGTCGCTCAGCTTCTGTAGTGCGCATGCGCCCTCTGATGGTTGGCGCTGTATGGGTGGTTTCTTCCACCTCCTGAACTTCCTCTTGTGGCTGATCCACA
Organism: Pinus albicaulis; assembly: GCA_034641835.2. Classification (NCBI taxonomy): domain Eukaryota; kingdom Viridiplantae; phylum Streptophyta; class Pinopsida; order Pinales; family Pinaceae; genus Pinus; species Pinus albicaulis. Next base: position 1,733,782,207 of record CM076575.1, on the reverse strand, counting down.
TCCGGAAGCTCCTCCTTAGGAACTAACGGCTCCTCATCTGCATGCAAGTGTAGCTCCCTCTCAAGCGAACACTGCATGGCTTTCTCCTCCTGAAATTTTATATCCCGTCGCACAACAGTCTTGCGACTGTCTGACAAATACACCCGATAGTTGTGAGGTGTATCATTGTACCCCACAAATATTCCAACCTCTGCGGTTGGATCCAGCTTCTTTCTGGCATCCTTCGTCACATGCATGTAGACAGGTGAACCAAAAATTCTCAAATGAGAAATGTCAGGTCTCTTACCAAAATAAGCCTCCTCCGGTGTACTCATGCCAAGAACCTTGTGAGGACAACGGTTCTACACATACACTGCTGTATTGCATGCCTCAGCCCACAAGTGAAGGGGTAGGCCCTGATCATGCAACATTTCCCGTGCAACACCCACGATCGTTCTGTTCTTCCGCTCAGCCACCCCGTTCTGCTGTGGGTTATGGGGTGCGATGAGCTCTCTCCGAATCCCTTCTGCGCTGCAGAACTCTTTGAATTCAGCCGAGATGAATTCACCACCATTGTCGCTCCTAAGAGCAATCACCTTCTTCCCCGACTCCTTCTCGACCAGTGCCTTAAAGTCATAGAAATTCGCGAATGTATCTCTCTTCTTCTGCATGAAGAAGATCCAGCACTTTCGAGAGAAATCATCAACAAAGATCACGTAGTACTTGTTCTTTGTTGTCAAAGCAACTGAGAAAGGACCACACACGTCTGTGTGAACTCTCTCAAGGATCGTCGTGGCGCAACTATCCTTCTCGTAAAAGGTGGCTTTCACATACTTCCCTAAAGTACACCCCTTGCAACGTCATTGCTTGTAGTGCCCTTAGGGAAGCCCGGTAGAAATACTGTGCCCGGGATATTCAAAGCTCCATGGTGAAGGTGGCCCAATCTCCTGTGCCATAGTTCGCCCCTCATAATCCCGGCTCACCCTTTCCGCCGCATGCCATTCTTTGCGCAATAGCATATACTTGCAAGTAAAGGTTCTTGGTTCGAACCCCTATCTTGGGGTCTCTCCGTGGTCTTCTTGCGCGGGGAAGGCCTTTCCTTTCTTCCAGAAGACCACATCATACCCCTTATCTTCCAACATCGCACCACAGAGATCAAGTTCTTCTTCAATCCAGGTACATGCATGACATCCTTCAACACGAAGGGTTTACCAGACTCCCTCTGAAAGGATATGGTACCGATACCAGTCACACTGTATCTACCATCATCGCCCATCTCGATGTGCACGCCCAGATCTTTGTCCTCTAGATATGAGAACAAATCCCGATCTCCTGTCATATGAAATGATGCACTGCTGTCCAAGAACCACACTGATCCCATCACACTTGAAACCAAGCATGCGATCAGTGAAAATTCAAGCTTGAACTGCGAAGCCAAAGCCTCTCCATCTGCAGATCTTCCCGCTTGCTTTTTTTTCTTCTTCTTGGGACAATTGGTAGCATAATGTCCGTGATCATGGCAGTGAAAACACTTCACTTTCGCCATATCCTGCTTCTTGCCCTTTGCATTGGAATGAGAAGTTTTCTTACCCTTCCCCTTCTTTGCTTTGGCAGCCAAAGCGCAATTTTCTTCATCAACTCCCTTTGATGAAGATCCATCCCTGGTAGTCCTCCTTATCTCCTCCTGCATGAGATCCGCTCAAAGGCGCTCCCATCCCGGCAACTTCTCCCGACCATTGACACTATCTTGATATGAATTCCAAGCCTTCGGAAGACCAAGGAGAGCCAGGTCGACCATGTCCTCATCTTCGACAGTCACCCCCACACTTCCCAGCTCATCTCTGCATTGAGTGAACTTCGTGAAGTATTTGGCGATACTGTCGCCTTTCTCCATCTTGATGTTCCTGAGCTTATCTTTGAGCGCCAGCTTCCTTTGGTCACTCTTACTCTGGAATAGATCCGTCAAAGCTTTCCACATTAAATATGGAGTAGCCTTTCCATGCAGGCTGGATACAATATGATCCTTGACGCCCTCCAACGGGATCCTTCGACATTTCGCCATCTTCTTTTGCCATGCTTCGACTTCAGCAGGATCAGTGGGCTTTTGGACATCCGTATCTACGAACTCCTTCAGACCATTATCTTCTAATACTTCCTCCATGTGATCCTTCCATGCAACATAATTCGAACTGCCTTCAAGAGCATATTCGAGTCGCAAACCGTTGAAAGACATTTTCAACACCGGCACCAAGAAAAAAAAACTGCTGCAAAATTCGAATTCCACCTCAAAGCTCAACCGCTCTAGATCTGTGAGAACAAATTATTTCTAGCACAGAGATAGACTGCAAGGGGCGTTTACCAGACCTTTCACTTTCTGAGGAAAGATGAATCCGGAGGCTACCTGGCCCGCATGCAGACTCTGTCTACCGAAATAAGTTTGTAATCATTGTGATGATCAATCTCTGCTTCAATAGCTCCGATACCATGTAGAAATTTGCTGAATAATAATTAATTATCCACCGAGACTATCCTGATCACATACAATTCGAATTTATATGCAACACATAATCTCTTCCACTCAGATCATCACACATGCGGAAAATAAAACAAGCGATAGCACATCAATTCATCATACACATTAACACGGTATGTATGGGGAAAGCTTATAGTTGAAAACCCCGCAGCTATTGTGTATATTATAATGGAGAAATCATGTAACAAACTCAGTACAATACTCCTCACAAGTACTCAGTACTTTCTCATAAAGTTACACACAAACTAGCTCAGTTTTGAACAGGTTACTGGTTCAAAACTCACCGCCAATTGCCTTGCCTCTATTGCGCAATCCAGGAATGTCTATATAGAGATCCAAGGTTCGAATCTCCTTGGCTTGAAAGCGCAATAATCATGGGAAATTCCTCCAAGTGTGGTGCAAATCTCATGCACAACTGATGTCGCCACTGATAGCTAACTCCACCCTTTCATCTACCTCTTTCACTGGTCTCCACTGAACTGTCCATGCACTGTAGTGAACTGATGTGTTCATGAGTTGAATAATGAGTTACTAATTAATGAATTAAATAATATTTAATTCACTCCACTCATTACTAGTTGATTAGCTAGTTAAACTAATCTCAACTAGTTCAACTAAGTTAAACCGAACGCAACTCCACCAACTGTCTCATCAACTCCACCAAACTTCTGCCACTGAAGTCCTAACTGAAGTCAACCATGCATGAGCTCACCAAACCCCTAGGAATAGCGTAATTCCTCTGTCAGATGCATGAGCCACTTCTGTAGCTCCAACTGAAGTGCTCCAAGAGAGTAAGCTGAAGTTTAGAGTCCAAATATTATTAAGGGTAAATAATATTTGACTTTTCTATTTTTAGGATAGGCAGTCTAAAAATAGACTTCGACCTAAATGTCTAAAAATAGAGGTCCATATATTTTTACCAACATGACCAATACTCCAAGAATAACATACTGCAACCCCAGGACCATGCTCCATATGTCTAAAAATAGACATAGTCTAAAAATAGACTTTGCGCCAAAAATAGCCTGCGGGCCCACTTAGTGAAGGCGACTTCATTTCACTAAGCTCCATCATCTTGGTGCATTTTCAACGAAACAGCTTGGGAAATCTCCATACGGGTGGTCAACCAACGAGCAGCTGTGTTCCCTATACAACTAGCCTTGCCTGTGGCTCGATTCATGCAAGAGAGTCAGGATGAACCCGATGACATTACCAGGAGAATTAACCAGCTGGTGGAGCTCGAAGAGACGCGTAATCAGGTGAATCAGAGGCTAATATAATACCAGGAGAAAATGAAAGAGCTGTTTGATCAACATGTTAAAGACAGAAAGTTGCAGGTAGGGGACCTAGTACTCAGGTGGGACATGCGAAGGGCTGATAAAGGAAAGCACGGTAAATTCGACCCCCTTTGGTTCGGCCCTTTCAAAATTGCAGAACAAGGTGGAAACAATAATTTTAGGCTGGAGAATTTGCAGGGGGATTTTCTGGACGCCCCTGTCAATGGTCAATTCCTCAAGCCTTATTTTCAGTACTGATCCGGGCTGAGAGGGCCCGATGTATCATATTGTATATTATTTATTGTTTTACGCGTTGTTTTAATAATGTGTGTTGGTTGAAGAATCATGAAGAGAAGAGGTAAAAAGCCAAAAGGGATGAGAAGTGGCGTTCACAGAAGAATAACAGGCGGTCTGCGTAGTTCTCGACACATTCAAGGATGAACGTGCCATCCCCAGGTGGAGCCAATGTTGATCAACATTTAACATAAGTCACTGATGTTATTAAAGGTTGATAAGTTATGTATGGAACTTCATATCAAATGGCGGAATATTTGAAGAGTTGGCCAGAGCGAAGTGGCAATAGTAAAGCAGGAACAAGAAGTAACGTGGCAGAACTAACGTGCGGGCCCTAAGGATCGGTATGCTATGTTTCGAATAAGTCTTATGGAAAATATGTTCAAAAATCATGTGCTTCATATAGCAAAAGGTAAGGTAAAGTCCTTTAGCTTAATTGGTACCGAGGCCCGTACCAGTATTAGACCCGGCACGTGGCATCCACCTATGTCCAGCTCACGCCCAATCCCTATACGCCACGTGCCCCATTGTCAGCGTCCTTACGACGCTTACCCTATCTACTTCACCTCTTTTTTCCCTCTACCGTTACCCTCCTAAGGCTTTGAAATGAATTTAAACGAGCTAAAAACCCACTTTAGACTTTGTAATAGGGCCTAGCCCCTTTTTTCACTAAACCTTAACCACTTCCCCATAACCCTTGCCCATGACCAAGCACTTAAAGCCTTGGGGGGCCAGTCACATAGCGCATATCGCAAATTTCACATGTTCGTGCCCGATCAATCTATCACAAATATTTATGATGCGATCCACCCATCGCAGATCCGCCCCATCGCAAAAGCACAAAGCGTAGTTTTCTGTTGGTTCCACTTTCCGTCATCGCACTTTCCGCCTTTGTGATTTGCGATCGCAAAAGCGCAAAGCGCAGTTTTCTGTTGGTGCCACTTTCCGTCATCGCACTTTCCACCTTTTCGATTTGCGATCATCGCAAATCGCACCCATCGCAAAAGCGCAAAGCACAGTTTTCTGTTGGTGCCACTTTCCGTCATCGCACTTTCCGCCTTTACGATCCGCGCTTTCCGTATTGGGTCCCACCTCGTACGTTCATTCCCGTACCCCTCATGTGCATTTCCGTTGCATTTCATGTGTTTCCTTTGCATTCCCACCAAAGTCTGAAGGTTTCACATTTTACGTTAAAATTTCAATGTTTCATATGTATTCCGTCATGTGCATAAGTTATTCCACGGACCATTCTCCACCGTCGCGCCATTGTTCTCCAGTCCTCCATAATCACCCCCCGCATGCATGAATTTCATAATCCAGTCCATTGTTTTGTAGGGTTATAAAGAGGGGAAAGCCGCCAGGATTACACAGTCCCTATTTGTAGCGGAAAGTCTTCATAGACAAAGCTTCAAGGGCCTTATAGCAACTTGCAGAAAGCGCGGACCGTTTTGATAGAGTATGAGCTGAAATCACAGAAGCAGGGCTTCCATCATGTTGGGACTCCACTACTCCTTCTACACTCCGACCATTAACAGAATATGAAGCGTGCCTGCAGGAGGAAAGAAACCGAATGGATGTCTTGTCAGACAAGGTGCACATTGTATGCCAGCCAGATCGCCAGCTCATCAGCAAATGTGCCACCACCAGTGTCAGCAACCGCTTCAACTCCTTCTAGTCCATGAGATTACTGTTAATTCATGATCCGGCCCCAGCGGCCTTTTTACTTTTTACTTCAGCTAGTCATTTTCAAGTTTCAGGGGAAATTCATATTTCACCCTCGCAATTTACTTTTTACTAAGACTGTTATATCATTTTTGTTCTAAAAATGGCCAAGGACCTAACAGAAAATGATGAGAGGTTTTAAAATTCCTCATCATGATTTTCTTATTTTGACAAATACTTCTAACAAAATTTCAGCATGCGAGGAAGATATTTTCCCAAAATTATTCTCGCCCATGTAAGGAAATTCCTATATAAGCAAGAACAGAAGAGAACACAGGGTTCCAGATTTCCTGAAGAAAATGGCAGTGTAAAAGTTTTTGTATGCTTGTCGTGGAATTATCAATGCAAATACACAGAGCCCGTGGGGTTTCAGCGAAGAGAAGTTCTAGTTATGTATGAGGATTCCAGTCTTAATGCTATATAGTTCGTGACTCTTTCTTTGTGATATTATATCATTGTTCTCTCCACTGTTTTCAATTTCCTTTTATCGTGTCTTGGAATGTGAGTAACTTGCCACCTCGGGTATGAATTTATCGTTGTCTGATACTCATGCTTTACTGGTCTATGTTGCTTTAAATATGGCTCATACACGATATGTCGTTCCGCTTAACACATCATTCATGTTTCCTCTGTATTAAACATTGTGGAATGTTACTCTCACTGAACTGATTGATATGTATGGATTCTTAGTTCCTAAGCCCATATTATGTTGAAATATGTTTTCTGAGCACCATTTCATTGGTAGTTAGTACTCCCCTTTCACTTTCTGCGCCCCAAATATTTTTCTGTTTAAAATACCTATATGTCTTTGAGAAACTGGCCCTTTCTGATGAAAGTTGTCTCTAAGTTGTCTGAAGTATATATGTATTGAAGATTCCCTTCTTGTATTTACAGTGTCTTTATAACTTGCTAAATCCAAAGGTAGTTTGGTCCCATCCATATGATGATTCTTTGCACAATTTGAAAAGGTAGAGAGTCCTAAGCTGATAATAAGCCTGAAATATACTTTATACTCCCTACTGTTTAAGATGTCCTAGGCACTGGTCTTTGGAAACTCAAGGATTTCTCTAGGAGCTACAACATATACTATAAATTGTTATAAAGAGGACAGTTGCCTCAGTTACATTTCAACTGATATGACAGCAAGGCAGCATTGGCTTAGTGAAGGGAGAATATAGTGGATCATATCCATGAAATGAGTTGATTCGTGAAAGGGCTATCAATAATTGATGCCTAAAAATTGTGATGGATTCAAAGGAATTACGAATATGAAGAAGTTGAAGATAAGGCCCAGTAGAAGGAATAATTTGAAGCTTGGAATTGAATTCTATTTGGAATCAACAACTCATGAGTTAATGGCACAGTGAATAGAGAAGCGGTTTTGAAATCCACTGAAAGGCCTTCGTACAACTTTGAGAGGGCAAGTAGTAGTTGTTTTTTTGAATGCAATGGAATTCAAATAATGACACGTAGCATTGAATGAAATTCAATACCGCCTATTTCACATGATATAAAAACGTTAAATATCACACATATTGTGATGCGATATTCGCTGGATTGATGGGATTAGTTGATATTTGGTGAAATATGCTTAGGGAATAGTTGTGGACCCAAAGTCAAATAATAGATGACAACTGTTAGATGGTGAAGCTGAAATCGATGGTGGAAGAATGGCGTGAAAAATAAAATCATGTAAAGGTTTATAAAGTGGAAATTGGGTGAGTAAAGTTTCCATTTAATTTTAATTCATAGATTTAAAACTTTAATGAAAAGTGGGTTATCTCCGCACAAAGAGAGAAGGTGGAAACGTGGATTTTCATCATGCTAAGGCATATTTAATTCTTGGGATATGTTAGTCATCAGTAATTTTCACCTGTTTTAGATGACTAAATGCTTTGTCCAAAATTTCTAGAAACAGAATTCAAGAATCATGTGAGTTCTAGAAATCCCCTCAAAGAGAATTTTTTTTTCATTACCTCACCTCCTTGTCAAAGCATGGCCAATATATCATCCAGATAAAAACCAATCCTAAATTAATGTCCCTCACTCTATCCATGATTTCTACCTTTGTCTACAACACTCTATCTTTGTTAGCCAAGCCTTCTAATTTCACAATTTGTTTCACCAAGTAAACCAAGCTTTCTCTCCTACTCACCAAATGCCTCAAGCAATGGTGGTGTCAATTTTCTTTCTAGAAAGCCCTCCAAAGTAAAAGAATTTTTCTATCTGTCTAGGATGGTGGTACATAAGTAGAGTGTCAAAACCCTGCATCTTCATTCAAAACCCTATTTCAAGCTTTCAGTCAAAAACCTATTCTAAGACCTTCCAAATGAGTCAATTAGGTTTTCACTAGGTCATGCACTATCATGATTCTCATTCCACTATATCCACAGGAATTCAAAGGTGAAGTCAAGAGAACACAAATTGAGGCTTATCATTATCCAAGGAACATTAAAGGACCTCCAAAGGTACCCTCCTGATCCAGCACTAGGTCTACAAAAGAATAATCTATCATATCCAAGCATTTCTACAGGAATGCCTTGTAATTTGGTCTACAATAGAAAAAGGGCAAGGAAGGACACCTAAAGGAGTTCATAAAGGCATTTGCAGTTGATAAAAAGGTACAACAGGCTAAGGTCTACAGGGAAAATCATGATCTCATGATAAGATATTGTCAAGTGCTGCCCATCAAAAGGTCTGTGCAGATTCCAAAAATACAGTGGCACATAAGCAACATTGCTCATTAAAACAAAGAGAGCATTGGAAGGATATTTGACCTCAATCATGAATTTTTTAAAGGGACAACTTCCCTTTGTCAAAATTCCTACAAAGAGACTAAAAATCCATCCGATAAGCCATAAGGTGAGGTAAAAAGAAGGATCAACACAAGGAGCCCATTCATAACAATAAGAAAAGCAGTAGGTGTGTATTTATTGAGAATGCAAATGTATGACTGATTTGACCAAACAGTACAAAAATACTTACAAGGTCAAAGAACTCCCCGAACCCTCCAAATGATCACTAGAAACCTTTCAGGCATGAGTGATAAGTTTTAATGGATGTTTTATTTAAGAATTTTGAAGTCAACCTTGTGTGCCTTTCTAAACATCCCTAAAAGCTCAGAAGTTGGGAAACTAAAAAAAATGGTCATAATAAGAGGCAAAGAAACCTCCTTCACCAACAACATATGGTTTCAATATTTTTCCAACTATCTTCTAAGTTTGGAAAACAAGCACCAATCCCACTTAATCAAAGGATAAGATCAGAGTTCTTAAAAAGATCTAAGGAGACAAATATAGGGCACTAAACGCCACTTTAACTCAAGGAGGAAAAGCATCAGCTCAAGAATATGTTTACTAAAAAAGCAACACTCAAAGCCATGTTCAAAATGTCTAAAGGAGGAAAAATATGATTTAAAAACCCCTCTAACAAATGATTTTGAAAAGCAGGTATCATTTTGGATCTAACCAACTGTCCAAGTGCAAAAAGAAACAGTGGTTAAAAAGGGCTGTAAAGGACATTCAAAATCAGCTCCAAAAGGCATTGTCAAAAGGAAAAGGGTGCAACAGGAACCTTAGAAAAGGATGTTTTAAGTTTAATTATTTCAAAAAAAAGGGTATAAAACACTACAACAAATCTTTTCCCACTCATTGTTTAATTTGCAAAAAACGTAGTGAGGTTTTCAGTTTTCTGTTGGAGTCCTTGTGTGAAAAAATCAAGGTGCTACGCTCTTGTAGAAGTACGCTAGGCTCTTTTAGCGGCTTCCTTTGTTTTTTCCTTCTGATTGCTTCACGCCTGTAGATTGGCGCTGTGCTCTTGCGACTCCGCCTGACATGCAGGGGAAGGCCCAAAACATCGTGCAACCTTGCCCGGAGATGTTGCGTTCCTGCCACACTCTGCAACCCTGCACGAGACTGTGTTCAGACCTGCCCGCCCTCGTGCTGGCGTGCTGCGCTCCCACCAAAGACTTCAAGCACTGCACAATTGCACTTTGAACACCCGAGCCACCCAACGGATAGTTGTGCTACACTCCTGAAACTGGTGTGCATCATTTTCCCTGCATGCAACCTTGCACGACCGTTCGTTCAGTAGCCCGAGCTACCCATTGCTGCGCTCTTGCCACTGTCCAAACGCTGCATGATTATGCGTTCAGGTTGACCCGAGCTGCCCAGGCGCCCAGGTCTTTAATCATGGAAAATTTTAGGGGCGAATTTTAGCCCAAAGGCGAAATTTAAGGAGTTTTATAGTTTGGAGAGGCGAATTTTTTAAATTGCACCCATTTTACCCATTTTATATAGTTAGCTCAAATTTTATTTAAAAAATAAATAATTATTATATTTTAGCCGCAAAAATTAAAGCGGATAAAACTTGCAAAGGTCGGATTCGCCCTTGATTTTCATTGCAAAAGGCTCGATTCGCCCTCGATCATTGCAAAATGCTCGATTCGCCTAGTTTGGAGGTTGGAATCAATGCATTTGGTTACAATCACTGGATTTACAGGGTTTTGAAGTTGGTTTGAAGTTTTTTTGGTTGCAATCGGCCGGATTTTTTGGTTTGTGCAGATCAAGGGCAAGGTTGAAATCCACAATATAAAGGATTTAAATGTTTTGAAGTTTGTTTTGGTTGCAATCGCTGGATTTTCTGGTTTGCAAATCGAAGGCAAGTTGAAATTCGCATCTATAAGTTACAATTTCCATTTGGTAGTTTTAATTTTACATGAAAGAGTATAAACAGGTCAAACGCTTTAGCAATAACACAGACTCTCATTTTCGAGCAAGAGCACTAATCCTTATTTCATTTTTTGAGCAAGATACAACGCTAATTCCTTCCGTCATTTTCGAGCAAGAGAAAACGCTCGATATTTCAGTCTCTGTTTTCTTCCTCCGATCACCCGATAAGCATGAGTTTTTAGGTAAGAGGGAGGAGGGAAAGAGGATCCTTAATCGCCGGGTTAATTGCGGTATCACCTTACTAAGAATATTTCTTATAGTATCACCCTGCCCTCCTATCATGTCCTCCTTGGGTCTTTATTCACTTTACAAAAGGAGCATAATGAAAGTCTCACTACACTTAACTTGGTGTCTCCTTACCCTAGGAGGGGTGCATACCCATTCAAAGGCATTTGATAGAAACTTTCAGCCCGCTTAATACTTTGGTCTATAGACAGCAACACCAAGGAGACCATATCGTATCGTATACGCACCGAGGAGACCATCGTATTTTGCACCGTCAATTTTTCAGTACTTTTTCGCCTTAATTCAGTCGTGGAAGAGCACAGGTTGGACTGTGGAAAAACACAGATAATTTTAAAGGTGAGGCAAGATAATGTGGACTCTTGGTCTAAATATTTGAGCAAGAGACTTTGGAAGTCATATTTTTTTCTCTGTGTAACCCACCATTGTTGAGCTGCAGGCATGTAAGCTATGGGTGTGTAAATTATATAGCTTGTGTGTGTGAAGTCTACAGTGTGCGTGTGTCCTTTGTCGAATGCACTCCTATTTGAGGCAAGGTGGACTGGTTTCTACTACTAGCAAGGTATTTTCCCACCCTTGTACTCGGGTTAATGTGGAAAATCCTCGTTATTGTTGCCGTCGTTTGTATTATTCCATAAAAAGCCATCTTGCATCTCGCTATTTCTCCAAAGATATATAAAAAATACACTATATTTTTCAATGCCTCCCGACCCAACGAAAAATCCGAACCACTCGATAAGAACTGTTAGACAAGTCAAAAACTATTTAATTTTTCATCTAAATAATATAGAGCTAGGGCCTCGTTATTTTTCATCTTGTGGTCACTTTGGTCCCGCACAACATAAAGAGTCCTTCACCCGACCCAATAACTCTGATACTTCCATTTTTTAACACTTTTTACTCGCATATATACAAAAACTTTCGCATTATCATCTAGCCTTCTAGCTCGGGCCAATGGATTTAGCACCCATTCCCTCACCAATCAAGTAGTCTACAATGCCACACAAGTTTTTGGTGACATAGAGGGTCTATCACCCTGAGCATAGCCACACATTCAACCACATGTGATTTAATTTTTTGCTCATAGATTCCACTAGTTCAATGGCATACCCTTTTCTATATCTCTAACACATTCCCATTCCACTACTCACCGATCCATCTCTTTCGCTCTTACTCTCTATTCACTTTGTTCACACACACCACACATGATCTCAACATGAGAATTTCTTTGGGTCCTTTCCCTCAGGTTGTGTGGTAAATCGTAGTTTCTCTAGAATGGGTCCATGGACATACTCCTAGAGAAGCTCAATACTACTCCCATTCTCTCCCGTACTCATCGTAGGTGGGTGGTTCAATATCAAATCAGAAAAATTAATACATTTAATTCTGTAAGGCAAGAAACTTCTCGAATCCACATTATAGCTTTTCTCCCCCAAGGAAGCTTCTATCACAGGAATTAATATCCGTGTTAGCTTCTCTCTTCTTTAGTCTTTGGAAATATATTTCAAAAAATGCATATTGCAGTTGTTCTAGGACCTTTTGATCCATTTACATTTACTTTACCCTACGGTAATCGTTAACATATTTAATGATAGTTATGGTATCTATGGGGAATTAAAGACTAGGGGGTGTTATATTTACAAAAGCCTCATGAACTTTCCTTCATACCACCCTCTACCTTTTCTATCCCTAGGTGACCAATATTGGACAAACTAAACCCTTTGGAGGCATACCGGTAGCACATCTAGAGTACCAGGATTCAGAACATTGACATTAGGCTACAACCATTTACTTTAAGTATTTTTTAAATTTTGATGTTTCTATACTTAAAAATTCAAATCCAAAAAAATTTCACTATTATTTCTTAAATTACTTATTCCTGCACATGTATCTATTTTCTATAAAATCTCCACTCTACACTATTGAAAACCATCAAAAGGGGGAAACTTGGTATGGCCATTTTTATAGGCTAAAGTACCAATAAAGCAACAACACAAGACAATTAACTATTTCCTATCCCGAGAAGAAAGGACTGGGGGATAATTTCCCACTGCAGAGGAGAATACAAGTGGCAAGGGTAGCATTAATATCCTGAAATTATCTAATGATAGCGAGAACTCTGCAACTTCCAGTTGTTTTAGCATCCTATAGACCTTGGCATAACAAGCTCAGCCAACATGGAATTTAGGAGGATTTAATACATTTCAAGAGATGACTGGAGAGCCAAAAGAGATATTTTTGCAAAGAGGAAAGACATACAAGAAGGGTATTAAAATATCACCAATGTTCCTAGGAGATCATTAGAAGACGATTTTTAGGTTGAACCTAAACTTCTCATATCCCTATAGAAAAATTATAGAAGGATTATAATGAATTCATTAGGACAGGTGAAACTACTTGTTATCATGTAGAGTAGGCCTTGGATAGTTATGCAAAGTGCCACAAGATATTGTTTCCCTCAACTTCTTCGCCTTTGCATTTGTAGGATAGGAAAACAATAAATAAATAAAATAATTATAGATGAGAAGATGATAGTGGTAGCAACAAAGGTCCTAAAAGAAAGAAAAAATGGGATTAAAGAAATGGACAAATGATTTGGATGAGTTATGTTGTGAAATCGTTGGCGAAACATTTCTAGAAGGGTGAATTCCGAAACGTAAGTATTTATAAACATCTAAAGTATCGTACTCATCGAAGGAGGTAGCTAGGGTGACATCAACATTGATTCTGAGTAAGAAGCACCTCTCCTCAATTTTTTATCCCATCTCTTAGACTTCTTACAATGTGGAAGAAGAGTGCTATAGTAAATTTGGTAAAGTTTCTAAAAAATTCCATATGTCAAGATATGAAGGATTGAAATCCTCTTATTTAATTCGGCATGTTGATAGATTATTCTTTGAATTCCTTTGACCCAAGAATTTCTAACCATTTCACATCTACAAGTGGTGAAAATTATATATGAAATCTAATGAGAAAACCCAACACAAATAGAAAAGTAATATTAATTTCATAATTACGCAAGGAATATCTCGACCGTGAAGAACAAGATATAGATACAGGAGATGATCAAGTGGTGGATGGGAATACCGAAGAAAATATAGATAGTTCTTTAACACCTTTCACTATTTCGCAAAAAATTACGCTCGAGTGTACTCCAGGATGAAGGTACAACCATGGTGCACACTCCAAGTCTTTGGTACATTGCGGAAAAGAAAAATCCCGCATAACCCATCTTATTAGAGAAGTAGCCGTACAAAATGAGGAAACCCCACCACGCACTGAGAATGTTGAAAATAACTCTAGACATAATTACCGTATTTTCCACACTAGGGTGTCAAACCGAGCTTCGGTTAGGATCAAAATTTCGATTTTCGAATCCACACTGTTCGCTAGGATGCTAGAGTTTTCACCAAATTCATTCCGGGAAACCCTAGAAATTTCTATGCTTGTAGATGTTCTATGCTTGATGCAGCTTTACTTTTTACAATAGCAATCACATAAAAAATCGAGTAAAATGTTGATAGAACATACCAGAGATCAATAGAAGACAAGTCGAAACAGATAAAGGTGTTGCCGCTACGCACGTCAACGGGATGCTTCAAACTAGCAAAGACTCCTTAATCAACCAACCCAGCGTGTGTCATAATAGCCCTCAAAACAGCGACATCGTCAACTCAAAGTCAACCCTAGAAAAAGTCAAATTTTTCTAGAAAATTCAACGCAGACGTGACAGAGAAAGTCAACGCAAATCTGCTCTTCATTGAACCTTTTGACCTCGCTCTGTGCCAATATGTACGGACTTCCAAAATCAAGTCTCCACCAAAATTCAGCCTCTTGGACCATGCGTTGACCAAAGTCAACATCGGTCAAACTTGCATGGAAACCCTAGCTATAGTAAATTCGCTCCAAACCTCAGTCGTAACAATAAATTTGTCCTTCTTTCTCACGTACTGAACCGAAGCTTTGAGCAAGGAGCTTGTACTAAATCGAAGAGGAGATGTTTTGTGAGTATGAGATGAGTTAAATTTCCTCCAATGTTGACTCTATTTATACCAATCACCGAGGGCGTGTGACACATTTGCCGGGGGTGTAAAACCTCAAGGCCGTACTCCGCACATATTTTTGAAAGTATTAAAATAAATTCAAAATAAATGTTCAACTTTCATCGGATTAAGATCAATTTTAGATCGATCTTACACCTCTGTGAAAGAGGAACCCAATAAAAATATTGGTATCTTCATCTAAGCATCACAACAAAGGAGTTTGGACATAGTTGTCCAATTTTAACACTCCCTCTCAACTAGGGATAACTCCATCCACAAGTGCAATCAAACATCGTGCGTCATACCATCGTAACTTGATTTGCTAGCCTCTTTATTTCCGTAACGAAGTGGGTCACCACAAAGGCATCATTCCTGGTCGACGGATTCAATCGAGAGGTACGAAACCTCTATAAGACTCCCAAAGAGTCTCATACCAACCCGAGGGTTATTTTTATCTTACCCGAAGTCGTATGAGGTCGCGAAACCTCGCTTGGACTCAAGAGAGTCATATGTACTAACCCGAAGTTAGTCTCACTGACACAAGTCGCTGAGGTCCGAACTCACATGGACTCAAAAGAGTCACATACCAACTCGAAGTTGGTTTATTTGACCTGAAGTCAATAGGAGGTCCGAAACCTCACTAGAATTGATCCCAGATCAAGTGGTTGGACACGTGTCGTCCTAGATAGAGATTATGGAAATCTCTGATGCATCCATCGACCTTTGCTACTAGTCTCTAGCTTTTCCCACCTCATTGGCCAAATGAAAGGTACTTCCCATGAGTCCGGAACTCAAATGGGTAGGATGCATACGGGGCAGAGATCATGAGAGGCGAACCAACTCAATCATCATAATAGTGGGGCCCAAGCACACCAAAAAGGTTTGGAAAGCCTAGCCCCGTGGTTTCTTATAGGTCCGAGAAGTTATCCCCAAAGCCCCCCAGAGCTCACAGAGCTCATCGTCCAACAAGACCCTCATAATAGGGTCATTCCACAATACCAAAATTCTCACACAAGGTTAGGAACACGACCTTCCCCAAGGGCATTGTGAGAATATTCGTGACCTTCTCATCAGTTCCTATGATCGAGCCTTACTGGCGCCTCGGCGTACCATATCCCGGATAAAGTGGTACTAACCATCAACATGCTTGATCGTTCGTGGAACATGGGATTCTATGACAAACGCATCCCCCCTCTAGTTATCACAAAGGATAACGGTGGCATCTAGCACATGCTCTGACAACTCACCGAAGATATTTCACAACCAAGTGACTTCTCACATGAGGCCATACATGTTACAATGTATTCGGCGTCGACGGTGCTCCTACCGACTTCAGTCATCACACCGAAGCAAATCTACGTGTAAAGTAGCATCCAGACATGTGCTCTTGCGATCCACCACATTGCAGCTAATCGGCATCAATATATCCATGGAGTGTCATACTCCCGACGCTGTATCTCAACCCATGATTCATCGTGCCCTCGAGATATCTCAAGAGTTTCTTGGCACCAACCTTGCTGAATGTTATGATCAACCATTTGTTGACTCAAAAGTGTTCTACCGCACAACATACGTCCGGACAGGGTGTTCACTAAGAACATCGTGGGCTCCTACTAGTTGACGATACTCGTAGGATTTTATAACACGGCCCAAAGAAGGTCGCCACTCAACTTCTTAAAGTTGAGTTCCATCGTGTCGACACGTACTTACACCACTATATCGAAGCTTCATAATGTATTTTTCCCTTGAGAGAGAAAATCTCGCCAGTGTCTCGCGTGACCTCCGAGGCCTAGGCATCGGTCCTCAGGTCCTTCATCTCAAACTCAACAATAATATCCCTCTTACATTGATGAATGAGAGGGTCAAGACCTATTAGGAAGAGATAGTCCACATACAACACCAAAAATGAGAGGCTTCTCTCTATCAACCTTGAAGTAAAGGTTTGGATCAGCATTGCTACGAGTGAAGCCCAGCCATCGGGTAGCTATCTATCCCTCGTACCAAGCTCGGGTGCTTTCTTAAGCCCATAGAGGGCTTTCTTCAACTTGCGGACATGGGTGTCTTGATCCTGGACTTCGAACCCCGCAGGTTCCTCTACATACACCTCTTCCTTTATCGCACCATGCGAAATGTGGTCTTTACATCCATCCGATGAAGACTCCATCCTCGCATAGCGGCCAGTGGCCGTGATTGATCGAATGGTGGTATAATGTGCCACAGTGCAAATATGTTATCATAGTCTATTCCTTCCTTTTTGAGAGAAGCCACGTGGGCAACAAATATTTCCTTGAACTTTTTCAAATACCTATCGGATCCATTGTTGATCTTGTAGAGCCATTTCGCTCGTGACAATCGCTTTTGTCCTCCTGGGCTCTTGGGACCACATCCCGGACATCATTCTTCATTATGGAATCATACTCTTTTGTGCATAGCATCCTTCCACACTTGGATGCTTTATGGCTTCATCAAAGGATCCTGTGCTCGTATTGTATAATAGTACTCATATGTGTAGATACCCTTGTATCTACTCAAATCTTTCACGTAATGTCCCCCTTGGGGCCATATGTCCCTCAAAGATCCTTGAGAGTGTCCTTGAGCCATGATGGTCTCTTCGGTCGAACGAGGTGGATCAGCTGGGTCCGTCGGTCCTTCACTATAGGGCATCGTCTCATCCTTTCGGGCTCTTCTTTATTTCCGTGCCTTGATTCATGATCTTCCTTAGATCTTGGAAGATTGATTACTTTGTCGGAAGCATCTTTGTCAAAAGTGACATCGTGGCATATCTCCACTTCCCTTTGGCCAGGCACATAGAGTCTATAAGCCTTCGAAATTTCACTGTAGCCCACAAACATTGTGGTCTCCCTCTTGATGCTAGCATATCACATATCATCGTTCCCAATGGACTTCCTCCAACCTAGTAGAGTGCATCAACTCTAAACCCAATCGTGATAGCTTCCATGAAGCTCTTCTTCCACATGTGCACATTTTCATCAATGAATGCCATATTGAAACCTTTGTCTTCCATGGCCAATATAGTCACAAGGTTCTTCTTCAAATTTGGTACATAGAGTACATCTTGCAAATGGAGGAATTTTCCTTGAGACAAGTGGAGGGTCACAAGCCCCTCGTCCCTTTCACGGATATGTGGCATTATCTCCAAGGATAATTTCATTCATACCCTTTCAAAGTTTCTCAAACTATATCGAGAGAGTGCTTCCTCGAACCCAATGATGTGCCTTGAGGCACCACTATCCATCAACCGGACATCCATAGTGTCATAGTGGAGATGCAACAGAGAGGGACGATACAAGAATGAATTCATTTCTTTTATCAACAACATTTGATTCCTCATACCTAGAATTTCTTTGCCTTTTTAGAAAGGTTTATCAGCTGGAGGGATCCTTCCACTTTCCCCTAGACCTGTTGTTGCCTTTGATTACCATCCCTTCGCTTTTTGTTGTTGTCATCATCATCGGAGAATCCTTCTTGAAAGGGCATTCTCTAGCATAGTGACTCGACCTATGATAGGTGAAACACTTTCCTTCTTCCCTTGGGCCCTCGCTCTTCCTTTGTTCGTTGGACCACCAAAGTTCTTCTTCTCTAGAATGAGCGATGTAGGCAACATTTCCTTCATTTTCATACTCCTTCATTCTTTTTCTTCTTGAACGCAACTCGACGAAAGACCTTGTCAAAGTCAGTATGACATTATTATTGAGAATGGTCGTGTTGGATACTTTCCATTTAGATGAGAGCCCTCCAAGTGTGGTGAGTACCATCTCTCAATCAACTATTTTCTCCCTAATAGCCGGACGATTGTTCCTCGATCTCGTCGCCTTCGTAAAGTATGATTGGATAGACTCATCCCTCGCCTTTCTTCATATTCTTCAATTGATTCTCAAGAATAGCACCGGTTTGCATTGTTGGCCTTGAACATTTGGATCAACTTATCATACATCTTTTTAGATGTGCCTAGCTGCGCAGATGTAGGCCACTAGACTCTTATGAATTGATTCCTCGATAATCGTCTTTGCTTTGATCTCCTTCTTATATTTTTTTGGCAACAATAGTAGCAAGGATGGAGGTTCTTGGATTTTACTCTCGCACATAGTCCATGACATCTTGGTCTTCTAATTTAAGATCCAATATCATCTTCCAAGCATGGAAGTCATCCTTCCCAGTAAAATTTTCATCCTCCTTGAAGCCATAGTTTGTGGAACCCATTTTCTCTTCGGTGATTGCTACAAATTAGGGCTTGTCTTCACCCTAGCTCGATACCATGAAAATTTTTGTAGATTTTCTATGCTTGATGCAACTTTACTTTTACAACAACAATCACATAAACAATCAAGTAAAATGTTGAGAGTAGAACATACCAATAGATCAATAGAAGACAAGTTAGAAACAAATAAAGGTGTCGAGTGTTATGGCAGGTCAACAGGATGCTTCAACTAGAAAAGACTCCTTGATCAACCAACCCAAACGAGGTGTCCACAATAGCCCTCAAAACAACGACACGGTTAACTCAAAGTCAACCCCGTGAAAAGTCAACGTTGTCCGTAAAAGTCAACACATGACAACAAGAAGAAAGTCAACGCAACTCGCCTTTCGGTCAACCTTTTTGACTCTCGGGTCCTTGTGCCAATATGTACGGCCTTTCCAAAATCGAAGTCTCCACCAAAATTCAGCCTCTTTGGACCATGCGTTGACCAAAGTCAATCGGCGCGGTCAAACTTATGGAAACCCTAGCTGTAGTAAATTCGTCCAAACCCTAGATGCAATAAATGCATTCTTCTTTCCCACGTGTGAACCAAAACTGCTTCCAAGGAGTTCGTACTAAATCAGAAGAGGAGATGTTGTGTGAGGATGAGATGAGTTAAATGTCCTCCAACGTTGACTCTATTTATACCAATCACTAAGGGCGTGTGACACATTTGTCGGGGGTGTAAAACCTTAAGGCCAACCGCATACATATTTTGAAAGTATTAAAATAAATTCAAAATAAATGTTCGCTCATCGGATTAAGATCAATTTTAGATCGGTCTTACACTTCGTGAAAGAGGAACCCAATAAAAATATTGGTATCTTCATGCGAGCATCACAACATGGAGTTTGGACCTAGTTGTCCAATTTTAACATAGATTTTTCGACCAAATTATTCCAGGAAACTCCGAGAAATATTTCCCACAGCGAGAAAAAAGGTTCCCGGCAAGGATAAATAGTAGGAAAAATCTCAAGCACGGGTATTTGAAGGGAAAGATGATGGGGGAAGACCAATGTTATCAAAGCCGGTGGAACCGATGGTCCGATCGATTTCGACCCTCACGCCCATTATATTTTGAGGTCCTGGAACCTGAAAATGGGAGGGAAAACAGACAAAATTATACTAATGATTCTTCTTTCTAGAAATATCTCACAAATATAGGGAACAAGGATGAAATATCGGGTGGAAGCTGCTATGGAATTGAAGCAAGTGGAAAAAAAATGTTACCGCAGTCATATACAAGGGTTTTTTGGATTCTTAATGATTCATTTTTCTTTTGTATGCGTATGAGCCAAAAAGGAGGAGGCATAATTTCAAAAGCAACGTGGTAAAGCACAATTATCCAAGGAACAAAGGAGGAGAAACAAGTCTAAACCGAGAAATACTCTTAACATATTCAAGAATGGTACACCAAGTTTCCCTAGTTGTTGAAGATGCCAGCTAGAGATTCAACATTCGAAGTTTGGAAAAAAATGTTTGACATGTGTGAGAGGGAAGAGACAAATTTTAGAGTTTCCCAAGCCTATATGCATATGGGATTTTCGTTCAATGCGACTCAGCTCCATCTTGGCAAGAAAGCAGATTAGAGCAAGGCTTGAAGCACTTAGGGTTGCAAGGGATTGAACTTGAAAAGGTATGCACTGTTCTTCTATGGAAATAACATAGGGAAGACCCCTAGATTGGTCAGAAGACAATTTAAAAATCGTGTAAGGAGCTAATAAGAAATCTCTATCTCTTAGGGATTTATTCCATGGAAAATGCATGAAAATGATGGCGGGAATATTTGATCTCATGGCTTGAAGTTAGCATGGGATTTGAAATTTCAAGGAGTAAAAACCGAGGAAAGGAACCATAGCTTAAATTCTAGTGCCATTAAACTTTTTGAGACAAGATAAGCTAGTTTAAATGGTAAAAAATGAGGGTCCGACGAATATACTTCCATAGTAAAATACATGCTAAAGGTGGAAGAAGAAAATGATGAGGGAAAGATCCTTGTGGTGGCACTTAGTCCGAAAGTTAGAAATTCCTCTTAAAGCTAAATCTTTCTTCGGTTAACATTTGACAACAAAATTTTAATTTGGGATAATTTCCGAAGATAAACATGCAGAATATGTATTTTATGTAAGACAAGTGAGGAATCCGTGGATGAATTGTTTGTTTCCTATTTTTGGAGCTTGCCTATGGATAGCTCGTAATATATTGATTTATTGAGAAGCACGAATAGAGTATAGTTCCAAGTACAGGGCGATGGGCACGGAGATGTTGGCAATGATGAGAAATCTTACAGGGTGACTAATTGATCCCCGAGCATCAAATCATCTTGGCAGCCCAAAGGCGAATATATAAATGTGGTTGGGTATTTTTCACCTTCATTCGAGGAAAATGATCTAAATCACCAAAAGATGCACCAATGTGGGGTTAGATCTAAATCAAGAGCGGAGATCACATGATAGACACGTACTATTGTTACCTGGATATCAAATGGAACTTGTAACTTTAGTGGCCAGTAGCTTCCAAAGGACCAGTTATAATGGTCATCATGTCCGGGAGGTGGAGTGTCCATTCGTGAGGGAGGATTTTTGATATCAAAATTTCTTGAACATGTCCCATGATCCATTTTCACATCGGCTTTCAAACCTCTTCTCATGTTAGTGACCCATTTTTTCAACCAAGCATCACCATATAGAAATTTGGATCAACAGGGATTGGGTAAAACATGTCCTTTTAGGCCAAGGTTTGGTTCGGGTCTAATTCAAAGAAAAACCACATCTCTCGTACCCAAATTGATCGTAAGGTCTTGTAGGATGATTCAAAGCTAAACTCGCCAATCTATTTGGATTGTCTCCAAACCACTGGATAACCAAACAATTTTTGTCAAACATGAATTTGTCTACAAAATATGACCTTAAATTACCAACAATAGCATATGATGGAGCCAATGGTCCAAGTTTTGGAGCAATGACCTCTAAGGCTTCCTTAGACCAATTTCTTTCTCTTAGATCCATCAAATTCATCCCTCGCTCCATCGATTTCATCAATATTGGCATAGCCACCAATAAAAGGGATGTCATGAAAGTTATTTGCGTTATCATATATATCATTTTTTTCTAATATAATTCTCCATGTCACGAGGTCCCGTGTATCTTTCATGTGCACACGACCCTTTTGTTTGTCTTGGTCCATAGTTCTCGGATCCTACTTTCCTCCTCCTCCTCCGCCGGATGGGGGCCTAGACCATGGGTTTCATCCTAGAGGTCTTTGAATGAATTGCTCACGATGAAAATGAACAACCGAGGACTCATTGGAGATACGATGTCTGAAGATCTGCACAAAGGTCGAGGATAAACTAACTCTAAAAAGCCTTTCACATTTGAACATCTCCATGCAAAGCTTCCGAGGTGACATTGAAGGAAATGCTTTGACATATAAATATCACGGGGAGCTTTCCGGATCCCGTTAAAGTAACCCTGTCAATAGTGATATTCTCACCACAATGTCCTTAAAGATGATCCTATCTATGATAGGGAGAGCATCAAGATTATAGCGATCATCGGGATGGTCACCATAGAACCCGATGAAATGAATGACACACTTCACATTTTTCATGGTCACATTGGATATAAAGATGCCCTTCACATAACCTCCTCCTGCATGACGTATTTACACCGATAGCGGTTCGTTTTGATTACAAGAATATCTTCTACATGAACATCTATGATCCCTCCATACATTTCACTACCAAATGCAAGTCTTGCACTTGTGATGAATTTGACTGACTATGTGGTGGATAATAATGTTGAAACCGGATGGCCAAAAGCAATACCATACTCATCAGCTGCACTCTCTATAGCAATTGAATCATCACCAGTGTTGATGTAACAATCTTCTATGCGACATCATTGCAGAATCTATCAAATAATAACACATCACAATGAGAAATCAACTTTAGAGCCACTATGGCATTGTAGTGTACAAGGCGAGCAACAAATAATCAAGCAAGTTTCTTCTATGTTGTTCGTAGTATAATTTTAATTTGAGAGCCCCAAAATAAGTTTATAATGGACCCGTAAAGATTAAAGTTATTTCACTTAGGTCGATGATCACTCGCTAACAAGAAAAATCATCTGAACCATTTTCGTTGAATAGTGGCAAATCGTTAGAACGAACATGTAAAAACGTAGAATTAAACACATTGACATGCGTACGGAAAGTAAAAAAGCCGCTAATTTCGTAGATAGAACTGGGGGCTCGGACTATGGGTTTCAAGACCCCGGGCCTTGCTTGATCTTTTTAGGCCTAGCCAATTTTGAGCTAGTGGCTAGGAATTTATTGTTTATTGGGCGTGTGTTTGAATTTATTGCTTGATCTTTGCAAAAGCTAGTCATTCGCTTTGACTATGGCCGGAGTTATATGGTCATGCGTTCTTAGCAATTATTTTTGTACTCGTGATGGGACTTTGAATATGCCACGGTAACGTCTACCGAATATGTGTGTGATCCTTTGAGATTTCAAGCTTTGGAATTGAATATGAAGGATCTGGCATATTGTGATAAATCATTGCCATTTGCATAGCGTGCAAAAGACTTGGTGAGTAGGTTGACTTTGGCTGAGAAAGCTAACTAGATGGAAACATCGCTACTAGAATACGCAGGCCTCGCAGTTCGCCAATATGAATGGTGATTCGAGGCATTGCATGGAGTGTCTAACGTTGGTCCCCGGTGTCAAATTCAAAGGCTCCGTGTTCTCACCAGCGAGATTTCCTCTGTCATTTTAACAATCGCTTTCTTTTAATGAAAATCTATAGAGAACCATTGGAGAGGTAAGTACTAGTTGTTTATTAATTAGTATACATTTCAAAGCACCAGCTCTCAATCAAAAATTTCAATTCTAGATTATTTTTTGAAAGGATCTATGGGATGAAAATTAAGACTTTGAATTGAATAGAATAGCATTGAATGCAAGATGGTGTCAACGCGAAAGCACCAGCCCTATGCACAATGTTGGCTTAGCGAGCTTGACATATTGGAGTCCTAACATTAACATTTTAAGAGATTCAAGATGGGGTCATTCCCTAGAAACTCTAGGAGAGGACCCTTTTTTCAACCAGCATCACCATATAGAAATTTGGATCAACAGGAATGGGTAAAACATGTCCTTTTAGGCCAAGGTTTGGTTTAGGTCTAATTCAAAAAACCACATCACTTGTACCCAAATTGATTGCAAGGTCTCTAACATGATTCAAAGCTAAACCTGCCAATCTATTTGGATTGTCTCCAAACCACTGGATAACCAAAAAAATTTTGTCAAACAATTTTTGTCTACAAAATATTACCTTAAATTACCAGCAATAGCATATGATGGAGCCAATGGTCCAAGTTTCTTTTCCAAGTTTGGAGCAGTGGCCTCTAAAGCTTCCTTAGACCAATTTCTTTCTCTTAGATCCATCAAATTCATCCCTGTTCCATCGGTTTCATCAATATTGGCATAGCCACCAATAAAAAGGGATGTCATGAAAGAAATTACAAGAGAAATTATTTCAGTGTTATCATAGATATCCTTGTTTTTCTGATATAATTTCCGTATCTGAGGTCCTGTGTATCTTTCATGTGCACAAGACCCAGTAAGAAAATCCAATTCAAGTATTGCGCCAAAAACCTTCTCAATTTCTCTGCACTATGATGTTGTACTATTGTCCATACAAATAGATGATTAATTTGTGGAGAAATCATCCCAAAGCTAGAAACCAAAGGATCTTTTGGATTCACTCCTTTTAGAATGGATTCCAGGGAACCATTTCTCCAATAAACACTCCCGGGATACTGCGCACTTCCAGATTTAGTCCAGATTTTATCAAACTTTAAATTCTCCTTCTTCAATTTGTTCAGTATGAGGTAAAGAGCTTCTAACCATATCAAAGGTGATGACACAACACACCCATTTCCCGATTGATCTTTGTATTCTCCATGCTTTGTCTTTTAATGTGGTAAATTTGAATCAAAATGAATTGTTTCAGAGAGGAAAATACACATATTATAGTACAAAATAGTTGTTTTAAGAGACCTTCATAAACTAAAATGTGTTTTTCTATTTTAGATATCCCATTTTCTTATAATCTTATTTAATGCATTGAACGCTATATTGGACCTTATGGGCTCCTCCCTTGACTGGTTGATGTAAATGATTGCTTTTATTGTCAACAAAATCATGTGAAGTATAGAGGAGGAGTCCTAAAGTACCCTGTACTTTCTCCAAAATTTTTCTTACAGATATTCAAATTGGATTCAAAACTTTTTACACCAAAGTTTGGAACATTGGAATTTTGACATGCATAAGGAGAACTAAAGATATTCACAGTGCTCATCCCTCCATCACCATTTGTCTGCCTCATAAATGTGGTTGTAGAAAAGCAACTTGCAGGGGTCACAGATGCTATATAATGTGGTTGGTGCCTATCTTCATCTGAAATTGGGTATTGAAGTTGTTGTTCTAGGTATTGAACTTTCTTATTCATTTGTAACTGTTCTAGACAAATCTTTTCATATTGTTGAGGGATTATTTCAGCAACATTATCAAGTACTTCATTTGCTATTGAGATAAGTCCATATTTCATCTTTCGTAAATGTATTGTTGCTTATGCACAAACAGTTACCTGCACACCATGACTACAAAAATAATTTTTATCATATTGTATTGGATTGCTTGAACCATGCACACTAGTTTCCCTAAAATATGACTTTTTCTAAGTATCAGCAGGAGTAACACTAGGTTCTATGCTTAGAAATTTAAAAACTAGAGTCTTTTGTGTTAAGTTTTTCACCAACAAGATTATCCTCACTGGCCTCTCCAATGCTCTTGCAGTCCAAAAGATGCACCAATGTGGGATTTATTTTGACATCATATATCTCTGAACCAAAACGTTGTTTGAGCGTGCTCACTTATTTCCATCTTTAATATTTAAGAATAATTATTAAAATCCATTTAATTTCCATGGAATTTGTTTCATAAAATCGTGGGAAACGTTGCAAATTAGTTGTGCAAAAGTTATATTTTCCAGGAAACCCAGAAGATGCTTGCCTCTGTGGGGTTTCCAACAAATATCTACAAGTTTCAATAAAAATTTACAAACTTATTCTTGTGTTGAAAAGGTTGAATTGGTGTGCAGATGTAGTGACATTTTATTGCAGTTGTTTTTTTCCATTTGTTAGGATTCGACAAGTAACATTGTCACTGTATATTATGATATTTGCAGGCAGAAGCATGGTAAGAGTGGAGGTGATGTAACAACTTTTGAATACAGAAGCATGGTAACCTGAGGTGATGTGACCTGATTTTTAGGTGCTTTTTACTTTTCCAGCTTGCTAAGCGGAAAAACCTTTTGGGATTGCAAAACAAGGAAATACATTGTTGAGTAACATGAACCTGTTATCCCAGTCTATTCCATTATCAAAAGTCCAGATCACATCAAAACTCTTCTCAGTAACCTTCCCTGTTTTTGTATATTGCTCACTATAAGCATCTTGGAATTCAATGATATGATATGGGACTTAAAGTCTTTACAGAGATCTGTTACTTTTGTTTAGTTCGGTTTGGGTATTTTCTTTATTAATATTTTGTCAGTAGTGAATTTAATTGGTAAGTTTTGTTTATTAACTTCCTTTTTGATACAATGTTACCAAATGGATCATAAACCAAGCAAAGCTAAAATAGTGTTTGGGGGCCTTTTTTACATCCATACTTGTTTAGAAGCTTAGCAGCAGGTATTTCAAGTATTGTTCCACTTGTTAAAACTTGAAATATTTGTTTGAGATACCTAATGGACTGGACAATTTTATAGTTTTAGTGAAATCAAAGATTTTTTTAAAAGCCAATGTTGATAAGACATGGACCTTTTGTCATTAAAAGATATCTGAGTACTCGATTAGCCTGCTATGGATCAAGGGCTTTGTCCACAACTTAGTTTCATGCTGTGAAGTTTAATTCAGAACAGCTGGATATGATCTGTGGCTTATCTTGATATCTCATCCAAGTTTCCTAAAACTGAATTAATGTCAAGAAACCACAAGAAAGGGAAAAGTAATATTGATCACTTAGTTTTCTTGAAGTATCTTATCAATACCAATTCTAATGCAACAAAACATCTATTGTCATTTTTTTTGGATAAATAGAAAGATATTCTGTTAATATACAAGCAATATTACAAGGATTTCAGATAGATATCCACTAGGATTTTTAACTTCATCCTAAGATGCAATTCTGCCTGGAATCTGGACATCAAAACATGGTTTTGAGGATAAATCAACCTTTCCATTTTAACAAAAAGTACTGAGATTTTGAAAGTTTCTGAAAATAAACCCAAGTGGATCAGTTCTAGCAAGATTTATGCTTCTGATTCTATCTTTTTCATCTAAACAACCTAAAATTCATTACAGGTTTGATAAGGACAACCGCTTGTTTTTTGTTAAACTATAAACCGGTAAACCAGATTACTACTGTATTATCCCATGTTATTACTTTTGCTGCTAGCTGAAAATGAAATCTCAAAAAGAGAATATCTTTCCATGGGACAGAGTTACTCTTGAGCTGCAGGCTCTCCTTATGTTTGGTTCTCCATTGCTGTAGGATGGATCACAGACTTCCTATTGACTCTAACTTTTGCCAAATATAATGGGTCATGATCTGGAAGTATGCAGAAATTGCTACTATTGAATGCAGAAGGGATATGTTTTATACCTATCGTCCATGTTGGGATCCCTCTCTCGCTTGGCGTGATGGACCTGAGCTATGTTGCATGAAGGATTTGAGGCTAGTCATCATTTTGAGAACCAAGTGCCAGTGTCCATTATTCTTGTTGAGCTTCTATGGAAAAATCTGTGCTAAACATGCATATCTTTACTATCTTCTTGATCCTTTCCAAATTATCTTTCACCTGAGTAGCTATCATATCCTCGACTGACCACTTTAAATTTACTGCTGCTTTGAAAACATAGCTCTAACTTCTGGTATTCTTCAGGTTAATGAGAAGATTAAGGGCGTCCAAAATCTTCTACACCGAATATCTCTCTTTCCTCTATCGCTCCTATGTCATTTTATTTTCACTCTTAGAGGATAAGGGTCAACAACTTCATAAACTGTTTGATGGGCTTTGTTACACACCCAAGTGGGTAACCACTAGGAGAAAAATTTTGTCCTATGGATGGATCATTGATTGAACAAAATTATAGATCATTTTTGGTTGTTTTCTTGTTCCCATGCTTCACCTTGGTGGTTTTTACTTACCCCTAGTCTAGTGTGATCTTACCTAAGGCCTTTCTTCCCTGATCTATTTTGTCAAACAAAATAATGTACATCAAAAATTGCTCAATTTTTCAGATTGTGTCAGTTCCTGCATTCAAATTTAGCTCTTTTGCCTCAGTTTTGTTTCCAATATACTTCCAAATTTGATGAGTTTTAGTTTTGGATATAAATTTTATGGGTGTTGGATTTGAGATCGAGTTCATCCTCAAGATATATGCGATTGGGATTTTTCTTTGTTTTTGAATTCTCACATTCAAGTTGTCTGTTGTTCAGGCGGGAGAAACAATTCTGTGGGACCTCATAGATGGTGGGTGGGATGTTTCCTATCGGTCAGAGTTTTTGTTGAGTGCACAGGGAAGCTATTCAACTCTAATTGACAAGAACAGAAAGTTGTCTTCATCTAATGAGTCAATTTGCAATTTCTTCAAGGCATCAGAGGCAGGGAAGGTAGTTCTGATAATAGACAACTCCTCTTCAAACAAGAAGAAGGCTACAGCCTATAGATACATGGTAAAAAAGAACATAGTCTAGGAGTTTGAGCCTCGTAGTAGATTATATGTACTTAAAAAGCTTTCTTACATTCAACAATCAGAAATGTTAGTAGTTAAGAATGTGCCATCATGCTGGAGAAGCAAGTTTGTCTCTTTGGAAGCTGGAAATTTTATCTACGTATGTGCTACTATATAAAAGTTAATATTGGTAATAATAAAGGTTGGTTGTGTTTCCAGAGTAGATCATCACTGTGAATTCCACAAATTTTCATGTTTGTGATTGATAGGTATATGATATACATGGTAAAGAAAGTATAAATAAAATTTATAAATATTGACCACCCCAAGGATAGTTAAATTTTTTATTTATTGTTTACCCCATACACAAATCTATAGAAATAATATTTTTAGTTCGAAAATTGAATATTGTATTAAATTCCTCATCAATAAAAATGTTCTTCAAGTAATGGTCTACATTCAGAGGGTTACCTATATCTAAATGAAATCAGTGTATGTTCCATATATGTTCCATTATTTTATAGATCATTACACGTTAAATCGACTTTACTCCTTGACTAGCATTGCATTCAACATTGTGCACAAGTATGTTTTAAATGGATCAATCAAAAGTATGATTTTATCTATATTTGATAATGCAAGTTGAATACATCATACAATACATAGGAGTGCTATGGCTATGAAGTTCAATATGAAATAATCTATTGATTGCTACTATTACCATTATATAAGGGGTACTCTTCCAATGGCCATTTATTAGCTATGTGAAGAAGGCTTTGTGGAATTTTTATTTACTATAAGATTATGTATAGCTGAGTTGCGAACAACTAAGTAGAATTTGGTAGGAAGTTTGGAGTATGTGTAATTCATAATGATCTTGTCTTCTCTTCATTGATGACTTTTCAATGTGTGATTTTGACCTAAGCCATTGCATTATCAATGTGTCAAGGCTCAAAACTCGACCTATATGCCAACTACTTCTTATGATTGTTCCTAGGAACATGAATCGTAATTTTTGTAGGTTTAAAATTTATCACAATTTTTCTCTATTGTGGTCGAATTTGTGGAGGTTATCTCAAAATTTATTTCAGGTACCATGGATTTAAATTTCTTATGAACTTTCAACACTAACAAACTTTGGTGCAAATTGTTGATCAATTCTCACTTGGTTAGGGTTATAGATGTTAATGAAAATTTTGTGTGCATGCATGAGAGTTGGGTGCAAATGCACAATGTTGTGTAGCATTAGTGTGACAAATATGGGATAGTGCAAAGCATAGTTTTGAAGATTAGTCTAAGTTGACTCGTACCTAATCAACTCAGTCAAGTTGATTGTTGGTTGAACGGTTAATTGTTGGTTCAATGGACATAAGATCTTGTAGGCACAAATACCAAAGGGAAAAATGGATCCCATCATGGGGTACTCTTTGTAATTCTCCACCACTGCTACCTTCCATGCTTCCTCAAACTCCTCTCCAACCTTAATATCAGTGCTAGTAGTAGCATGAGCAACAACACTACGCTTAGCAGAACTAGAAGAACGTGTTTTCCAAACTGCACGAGAACTACTTCCCTCACGAGTCACCATGTGCCATGCTTGGTCTTGGTGGTTCTCTTCCTTCTACTCTTGGTTCAACTACCATATCTTCATTGGAACCAACACCCCGAACTCCACTAGACAATGATTCACCATTTTGTAGTAGTGATTCGCCATTTGTACTGGTGATTCGCCATGATTTTACAAGATAATATAATCTCGTGAGAGATTCGCCAAAAAATTATATATACATATTATATTATTAATAAAATCGCCTTCCATTTTTCCTATGTATCATGGGGATTCACCCATTTTTTATATATATAAATTTAGGGGGGTTCTTAAAATTTTCCTGCAAAAGGTTTCACCCCTCCGCCCAGGTGTTGTGCTCCTGCCAGAGGTGTGGAAGCCTTGCACGAAATTGTGTTCAGGAGTGACCTGAGTCACCCAGAGATGTTGCGCTCCTGCCAAAAAAGTGCGACATTGCCCGAAAAGGTGTTCAGAGGTTCACAAATTGCCCGGAGAGCTCGGTGAAACCTTTTTCTTGCTGTGAAGGACATTTTAAAGAGGTATTTTCGCTGTTATCACCTCTTCATGATTTTATGAAGGATAAGGACTCCAATTAAATTCCAAATTTGTGTCAAAGAAAGCATGAAGAAAACTTGAAAAGAAAAGCTAACCTACTCTCTGCTAGTCTCCTAACCTTGTTTAAAATCTCAGCACCTCCTTAACCTCTTTACATATTATTTCACAAGCGAGAATCACTTATATTTAAATATTTTTGGGTAGGGTAGAGAAAAAAACCATGTCTAAAGAAGAGAGTGTTGACCTAAATGAAGAGACAAGACCAAGAAAACAACAGAAGAAGGGAGGGATTCCAAATAGGTTTGAACCTATAAGCATAGAAGAACTGATAGTCTCCCCTTCTATTATTTCCTTTTTCCAAGAGTTAGGGTGCTATGAGTTATGTAACAAAGTGAAAAAGAACAAAAGTCACCCTCATTTGACCAATTTATTTGCCTTAAGACTTCACAGGCATAAAGTACATCTAGCAGGGGTAATATTTGAGTTGACCACCAGTGCCATCTCTAAGGCCACTGGAATACCTGGCATAGGAGAAAGGTGGTTTAAACAGAAGCAGCTTGACTTAATCCATTATCATCCATTATTAAAACCTAGTTGTCAAGCTGACTGTAAAACCTTTTCCCTTTTTCTCATATATTGGATAGATATGCCCTCCTCATGAACATTATCATGAAGTACTTCACCTGTGAGGGTAGGTTTTCCAGATTCTATTCCTATCATATTAGAATCCTCATGCATTTCACCAGAACCAAGCTACTGCACATGCCTTACTACCTTTGCAAAAGCATTGAGAAAATGTCCTCCATATTGAAAAAAAGGCCTCCATCCCAAAAAATGTCAAGCCTTTTTCACCATTCCCTCATCAAAGTAATCGTCTCATACCAACTAGAACAACAAGGCATTACCTGGGAGGTTTTTATCTCCCATGATGATTTCAAAACTCCACAGCCCATCCCTCCGCAAAGTATGCCATCATATTCTTAAAATCATCCTCACACACCTCCATCACCCTCCCCTGACCTTGGGTCATCTTCTTCACATGAATCATTCCCTCAAACAGACCCTCCTCATTTGCTTTCCCCTGATAAATATGAACATGAAGAAAGTAGTGATGAACATGAAGAAAGCAGTGATGATCATGAAGAAAACATTGGTGATCATGAATAAAATAGTAAGGGAGAGAGTGATGATCATGAAGAAAACAGTGATAGAAAGAATGATGAAGTTGAAGACAGAAGTGAAGAAGAAGAAGATGTCCAAGAGGGAGATGGCCAAGAAGAGAAAATTGAAGGTAGTAACAAGGATGAGTATGTGGATGAAGAAGAAAACAGAGGTAAAAAAAATGATGCAAGTGATGAGCAAAGAATTCAAGACAGTGGGTCCCATGGTGAAAAGGATGACTCTAAAGACACACAATCAGAGGCAACTTTTCAAAAATAAGACAGTGAGCAAGAAAACATAGTTCAAACCATTGATTCCCATGATGAGCTAAAAATTCAAAATAGTGGGTCTGAAAATGAATAAAATGACACTGAGGGTACAAATGTAGACAGTGGAGAGGAGATATATGAAAGCAATGAAGAAAGCAAGAATGACAGTGACAAGAATGGCACAGGGAGCCAAGAAACAGGGTTTAAAGTTGTTTTCAATAGGCAAGGAAATGGTTACAAAGGGCCAAGTAATGAAGAAAATAAGCAAGGAATTAAAGAGGAAATCAATCAAAGGAACTCATTTAATGAAGAAGGGAATGATTTTCACAGTGATGAGAATACCAATAAAGGTGCCCAAAGCAATGACCCTACAAATAGTGCTAACATTGATATAAATAATGATATTTACAATAAAGACAATGGGCCAAAATATCAAAAGGAGGATAGTCATGAAAGTAAAGAAATGACTAACATAGGCACCTCTAACAGTGCAAAAATAGATCATGGCAGTCTTGAAGGTCTTGGAAGCAAGGAAAGCTTGAGAGAGGTTAAGGATGCTTATCAAAAGGATAGCCAAGAGCAAGGTAAGAAGGATACTCACACAAAAATCATCCATGAAGAAGAAAACAGTCCTAATATCATTAATGATCAAACCTTGCAAGTAAAACCTATGGCACCTTTCACCATCACCTATCAAAGAGGAAGGAGGCATGTGTTTGCTGCCTCCAAAAGGAAAGGGGCCATGCACTCCTCCTCAACTCAAATGAAGGACAAAGGTAAACAACTAGTGAAAGGACAAAGGTAAACAAACATTGAAGGGCAAAGTCAAAAAACCATTGAAGGACAAAGGTAAACAACAACTGAAGAAGGAAGAAGACAATCAAGAGGAAGAAAGAGAATTTGAACTCATTCACATAGACAGTGATGAGGAAAATCAAACAAGGATAGTGAATGCCCTTCTACAAGACTGGAATGCACAGATTAAGGACTTGGAGGCTGAGCTAGAGAGATCAAAATATCTCATTCACTTCCTACAAATACAGAACAAACAAATAAGTGGCCAACTAGCCATCTATGAAGCAAGGGCGCACAAATATAGGAAAGAAGCTCAAAGGTCACAAGTGCAATAGGAGGAATACATGGGCACCTATGAGGAATATGATGTGGAAGAGGGTCAAACTAGAAAGAGAACTAGGACCATGGGTCTAAGAAAAGCATTGGCCAAGCAAAGAGAGGAAGAATCAACCCAAGCACAAAAATTTCCCCTCACCAAAATCCTTGCCATGGAAATTGAGCATAACAGAGAATCATGGCTTGAAAGGGCCAATTTACATTTAGAGGCCAAACTATAGAAGGCCAACAAAGACTTGAGCTTACAAAGGAGGATGACTGAGCACTACAAACAAAGAAATCACTTTGCAAGACATAAGCTCAAAACTGCCCAAAATGAGGGCCTGAAACCAAATGATGAAAAATACCAAGCTAGGCTTGGTATTTTGGCCCAAGTTTCTCTACAAGTCTCTAAGGACCCTTGAGGAACCTACCTACCAAATTTGAGCAAAATTGAACAAGTTTTTGTTTTTTGCAAATTTTTGAGCCTAGGAATGCAACACCCCCTGTGCTGTGCTTTTTCCTAGGGAATATTTTGAGGGAGAAGCTTAAATTTTTGGATTCCCCATCATGAGAGGAGTATGCTCACCAAATTTCAGCTCAATTGGAGTTGTTTTGATCCCCAAAAAGGGTCAAAAACACTCATTTTTTCACCTTTCTGCCCTCTTTTTTGAGCAGGTGTTGCGCTCCTGGAGGCCTTGGATTTTTCCACTTTTTGGAAAATTTGAAGACGTCAGATTGAGGAAAAAAGGTATATTTGGAAAGTAGACATCCACATATTTCCAACGGGCCATCACGGGGCCTTCTCTGACATCGGGAAGGCCTCCGAAACTCTGTTGCAAAACGATCTTTTTTGGTGCTGCGCTCTTGGAAAATTTTCAAGTTTTTGAGACAGTATGCTGCGTTCCTATGTGTAACTGAGAAAATGTGCGTTAGGAAAGTTTCATCATGTATGTCAGAGCCTAAAAGTCAATAATTTTTCTATTTTAGTCCAGAAAATATATTTTGGAAGATATTTTGTGCCTTGGACCTTGTAGGGCCTCAAGGACAAGGTAGGATATTTGTTTTTGGCCAATAGGCTTCTAGATGCTCTAGTGAGCTCTCTTCCTCCTTGCTTGTTATATAAGCCATGAGGATTTATTGTAAATAGTTGAGACTTGATGTGTTATAGAGAAATACATGGTTTATGAGCTTGGAGAAGATATTTGGTTTTATGAAGTGAATGAATGGCTTGTGTGGCTTGATGTTGGAGAAGCTTGCTTGCAGGATTCCATAGCTTGGTGAATGGTGATTTTTTTTCTAAACTTGTTAGTGTTTTTTTGTCCTCATTTTTTTTCAGTCTGCTTGTTTTCTATAGATCAGAAAAGTATAGGTTGAGATATGCTCATGGAAGCACCTCAAACCTCCTGTTTGCTATAGTTTTGATGTTTTCTTCTTTTAGTTCATCTTAAGGAATTCTTGACTACTTCTTAGGCCCACTAAAACTTGTTCTTTGTTTCATAAATGATTATTATGCTAGCTTATAAATATGATTCATGGTATGCCCTGCTTATTTAAAGTTTTCAAAACCTTTTTGTGAAGCTTTTCTATGGA
This sequence comes from Pinus albicaulis, assembly GCA_034641835.2. Lineage (NCBI taxonomy): Eukaryota > Viridiplantae > Streptophyta > Pinopsida > Pinales > Pinaceae > Pinus > Pinus albicaulis. Next base: position 1,733,747,067 of record CM076575.1, on the reverse strand, counting down.
ATACTGATTTATTAGGTTAAGACAAAGAGGTCTTGTTTCGATCTTGCCCTTTGCCCATGCTTACCAACTTGTTTCAGAGTTCCCGATAGTTTGATATATGTTGTTGAGGAGTTCCCTCTCCATATATTGAGTTGTTTGTTTATCTTATGTGTTTTCTCAAAAAGCTGAAGGTGAATTTCTAAATTTAGGATTTCTAATGATTCTATGTATCACCAGAATGTTCATCTTACATGTTTATCAGCTTGAGTATTGTTCATAGAGATTAATGGTTTGCCCTACCTCATGAGTTAATTATTTCAGACTATATATTTTTAATACCTTTTAGTTTTTCCTAAACTTAATTTTCATTATAACTCATACATCACCTAAGGATCCATTAACCTTGCTAAATCGGCCCTGCAATACACTCTGCTTCATCATTTATACACCCTTGAATTCATCTGACCCCATAGCCCTATTGATTCAATACTCTCATTCCACCTATCCTACTTGATCATCTTACCCCAACCCAAGACAAACAAACAAATTAAACTTAACAACTAGCCTAAAATCAATCATCCGAAGTGAACAAGTTCACAATCTTCACACAATAGAGAGAGCCCTCTATGAGTCCAGGAAGGCTAGGTCTTAGAACTCCAATGAATGGTCTGATGTTACCCTGTCATTTGGTTCATCCAATCTGTCAAATCACAGGAACCTACTATAATGGCGATCACGGTGGGACTCTGAGTAAGAAACAAACTTAGACTTCCCTAAACCTTTTAGAAGCCCTTAAGAAAACTATCTTGTGGATTTATCCCATTGCTCACTAACATAATGGTGATCACGGTGGGACTCTGAGTAAGAAACAAACTTAGACTTCCCTAAACATTTCAGCAGCCCTTAGGAAAAATATCTTGTGGATTTATCCCACCGCTCCCTAACATAATGGTGATCATGGTGGGACACTGAGTACATAATAGCCTCACAAACTCTTATAGACTCATTTAGTCCTTCAAATTGAATCATAATATTTGCTGATAGGGCCATAGAGTAAACTCCGTTTGTTTTAGCACCTTAGCTAAGTGATGAATTAGGTATAGGACACTCTTACAAATCTTCGGGCTACACATAGAAACTCAGAAAAACCACAAAAAATTTCTAGATTGGCTTTTTGTCAGTATTGGTGGCGGACCATAGAAAACATGCCTTTAAAACAACTAAAAATATCCATTTGGTGACTCCACTAGCCTCTAGTAGGCATTCTAATTTTTACTAAGTATCTATAGACTCCTGTAGGACTGCATCAAAACAACCTTAGGAAATCTAGAACCTTAGTCACACACAATGCGAGTTTGATAGCACCTAGAGAGGTCAGCCTTCCAAAAGCAGTCATTAACTTTTTTTTTTTTCTAAGTAAAACTATTCTATTAACAGAGAAAAATATTTACAACAGGCCAAAGCCTGTACATTTCCCTATGCAGTGGCATTTGAACAAAAAACTCCTGAGGAACACTGCCCTGCAGTAGGGAAACCAGTGTGGAGCAGTATTCAAGAAAAAATCCCTCGCAGGGGAGATATGAACTTCAGTTTTTGGATCACAAAGCTGCTAAGAGACTGAAAGGTAGGCAAAACATTGACATAACAAGTTGATAACATAGTCATTAAGAAAAACAAGGACAGGCCTAGTAGTGAGGGCTGAGACAGTGCACAAAAAGTAGTAGGAGAGGGTGGAGCTACTCATCAGGAGCTTCTTCAAAAACCCTGCACCAGAATTCATCAGGGTTTCCATCGGCATCGTACAGGTCTGAAATTCATAGATGAATAAGGAACCATCCCCCCGCTCTCGTGACCAGCAGCGTTCCGCTCCAAGCTCATTATACCACCAACAGTCTGCACCTCGCTCGCTTGACCTCCAGCATTCAGCATCTCGCTCGCTTGACCATCATGCTCAGTATTTACCATCGTCTGCCCCTGCTGGGAAAAGCTGCCAAATCCCTGCAAGTTCAAATTATCATTGTGCAACGACCCTTCCCGCATGCCAGAGGACGACACCAGGCCAGAATTAGGATCCGCGCTCTGAGGTTCTTCATGGAAGGCCACCGTGATGGAGGCGGTGACCCGTGGTCGGCTGAGAGAACAAATGAAGGAGAAATGTGCAGTGTGAGTCTGTGGAGGGGGAGGAGAAGGAATGGGGGAGCCTGGGCAGTGAACTGAGTGAATCCTACGACCACGAAGAGCTCTTGACTGACTATCCTCATGAGAAGAAGATGAAGAGGAGGTGCTAGGAGCGGAGGAAGGACACCGAAGCCGGCCACGAGAGGAACCTTTGCGACAACGCATTCGATGCCGGAGGCGCGGCATGAGATCAGACGCAATGGGGAGATCAAAATGTAGAGGAATAGCCTACCTAGGAGAGGATACCAACTCTTGAGGATGCAACAAGAAAGACGCGAGCATACAATTACCAGCGAGAGAGAGGTGAAAATTGTTACCGAGATCAAGACAGCAGTTCAGACTGCTTCTCTTACCAGTGGAAGTGCGATGGGAAGAGTTGCAGGCATCCAGAGAACAACTCTGTGCAACAAGCATGGGAACATCCTCCATATCAAAGAAATTCTCCATAATATCTCCTGTGTACCAAAGAATCCAGAGCCAAGGACCTGCAATAAATTGACTAGAGGGCCGAATCATAGCGCAGTGCATAGAATCGTTTCGAGAAGCGAACATGGGATTGTTACCAGTGCTAGGCATAAATGCCATAACACACCAAACAACCAAAATTAAAGAGCCTGCGTCCTCTAACTTGCGGGATGGTAGGTGTCGCACCAACTTACTCCGCCCCCATCCCATCAACTTAAACGCTTGCCTTGCCACCCGCATCCGGGGTTTCTACATCATTCTGGACCATTTTTTTGCACTGTTGTAGCTGATCATGGTTCTGGATAATGTCTGTAGTGCCAGTAAGAAGACTGTTCTCATTTTCAACTCCCAGGTTGGCAAGAAAATCTGCCACCTTGTTGCCTTCCCTTTTGGTGTGTTTGAAGAGGAGCGCTCTGTTGTTGTGAAGCCATCTTTCTATAGCCATAAGACGAGCTTCCAATCTCCAATTGTTGGCTATTTTGTTCACATGAGTCCCATTGAGGAGGTGATTGGCCATTGTTGATGAGAATTTGGGAGTCCCCTTCAGCTTCCAAAGGGAACAGCCCCAATCGATGGGAAAGGAGAAGTCCCTGCCATAGACCTTCCAATTCAGCCGAATTGTTCATATCCCATCCAATATTTCCAAAATATATGACCAAATTTGTGCCTTTGTGATCTATGATGATGCCCCCAAAGCCTGCTTTACCAGGATTACCTTTGGATGCACCATCGAAATTAAGTTTGAAGGTGTTCTTGGGAGGAGGAATCCAAGAGATCGTGGCTCTGCCAGAGGTTCTAGGAATGCTGTGTAAGGTTTTTCCCTGGTCAAGTTGAAAGCCCCAATTGTCCAAAATTGAAATATCTGTAGCCAGAGTGGGGAAGTCATCCATTTCCCAAGAGTGTAGGGCCAAGGTTTCCGAGAGGTTGAGACAGAAATTCTCCCAAATGATATTAAGGGGAGTAGTTTGGTCCTTGAAAATGCGTTTATTCCTCTCCTTCCATATGGTCCAGAAGAGTAGACCTGGGATAATTCTCCATAGTTGGTTGAGTAATTTTCTCTTGTAGGGGTTATGATGCCAATCTCGAATGGAGCTGGAAATGTCTGCAGAGGGCCTACAATTTCTTTGACATCGGAAGCTGACTTTCTCCCAAAGTTGAGTCGCCAAAGGGCAGGAGTTTAGAAGATGTTGCTGCGTTTCCTCCTGAGCATTGCAGTTGGGACAAATTGAAGGACCATGAAAGCTTCGCTTCCTTAATTTATCCCAAGTAAGGATTCTTTGGTGCCCCAGAAGCCAAAGGAATGAAGATACTTTGGGCCAAATTCCAGAATTCCAAATTCTATCCCAAAGTGGATCTTTGGGAGTAGGATCTCTGCATAAGATTCTGTAGGCTTCCTTGGTGGAAAATGATCCTTTTGGGGAGTATCCCCAATACAGGATGTCCCTATCAATGGAAACCCTGATGCATCTGGTTTGCAGTTCTGAATTTAAAAATTCCTTTGTATGCTCATCACTGTTCTCCATTATCCTTTCCACCGGCTTCCACTTTCTGAAACTCTCCTCATCTGTGTCCATCCATTGTTGTTGAACCGATTCCATCTGCTGCATGTCCCATTCTGTACTGGGAGGCAGTTGGTAGATATTGGTGAGTTTAGGAAATTGGTCCTAGGAATCCGTCCAGAATCTAGCAGTGCTACCGGCCCTAATTTCCCAGAAACTGTGTTGTTGATCGAGCAGGTAATGCTGTTTAGCCGCGTTCCATATTAGTGAACCTTTCTCTGTGGGCGCAAATCTGATGAGTTCTTCCTGTGGTCTGTTGTGCACATATTTAGCTATCCAGATGGTTTCCCATGGCTTCTGGGGGTAATTGAGCCAGTTCCACCAAATTTTTTCACTCATGATGGCATTGCTGTGAGTGGGATCACGCAGACCAATTCCTCCCTATTCCTTAGGCAAGCAAACCGAGGACCATTTAACCAGAGCCCATTTATGATTAGTGCCATAAGATCCCCATAGGAAATTCCTTTATAGGGCTTTGATTTTTTTGAGGACCCATTTTGGTGCTGCCAAGATAGAGAACAAATATAGGGGCATAGCATGCAGCACTACTTTAATTAGAACTAATCTGCTTGCAATGTTCATAGTTCTGTGAGTCCAAGAGGAGAGGCGAGCTTCAAGTTTTTCAAGGAGTCTTTGCCAAGAGGTATGCTTTAGAGCAGAGTCTATAAGGGGGGGCCCTAAATAAGTAGAGTGGAGCTTGGAAATGGAGAAGCCCATAATGTGGGCGATAGCTGATTGAGTGATTTGAGGGGTGTGAAAGAAGAAGATTTGGGATTTGGCTGAATTTATGCTCGCGCCCGAGGCAGCCGAGAAATCATTCAAGAGGGATTTGAGCTGGGCGGCCTCATGTGCAAAAGGATAACCAAATAACATGTTTTCATCCACAAATTGCTGATGGGAAAGGGCAGGGGAATTGTGGACAGAAATACCGTGAAGGAGACAGGATCTAAGGGCATTTTTAAGATGGCGGCCCAGGCCTTCTGCCATTAACACAAAGAGGAAGGGAGACAGGGGGTCCCCCTGTCTGATACCACGAGAAGGGATGAAAGGACGCGAGGGAATTACATTTATGAGGATAGAGAAGAAAGAGGAGGAAATAAGGCTCGAGACCCAGCGAATCCATGTGGGGGAGAAACCAAAAGCATTTAACATTTTTTGAATGTAATTCCAGCTTAATTTATCAAAAGCTTTTGAAAGATCGATTTTTAGAATCATACATGCCTGCTTGGAGTGCTTGAGGGAGTGTATGATCTCATGCGTGAGGATAATGCCATCCAGAATTTGCCTACCCTCCACATATCCCGATTGCTCAGATGAGATGAGCATAGGCAGAAGCGACTTCAGTCTGTTAGTGATCACTTTTGAGATAACTTTGTATATAACATTTCATAAGGCGATCGGTCAGAATTTATCTGCTGTGCTAGTATTTTCTTCCTTGGGTATGAGAGCTATGAAGGTGGCATTTAGGGAGGGAAGAAGCCAGTGCAAGGAGCGTGATTCCTCCACCACCAACCACACCTGTTCTTTGATGAGGTCCCAGAATTTGTGAAAGAATGTGGTAGTGAAGCCATCTGGCCCTGGAGCCTTTCCCTCTTTGAGCTATTGCATGGCTAAATCAACTTCCAAAGTCGAAACCGGGCGTAAGAGAAGATGGTTATGCTCATCTGTGATTATCTTTGGAATGTTTTGAGTTATTTTACCTATGGCTTCCTGTCTGTCCACTGGAGGTTCTTGATGCACCTCTTGGAAGTGCCTAATGAACTCCGTTTCAATCTCTGCATGGTTTTCCAGTCTTTCCCCCTCCTGATTTTTGATGAAATTGATTGTGTTGTGCATTCTTCTTTGGACAGTTGTTCTATGAAATAATTTGGTGTTTCTTTGTCCCTCTTTTAGCCACCTGATTCTAGATTTCTGCCTCCATAAAATTTCCTCCTGCTTATATCTTTCCTCCAGACGAGCGTGAAGATGTTTCTCCTGTTCCAAAGATCGTTCCGTGTGGCCTTATGTAATGATCTGTTGCTGGAGATTCCTCAATTCTTTAATTAGGTCCTGCTGAGCCTAGAATATATTGCCGAAAGTGGTATGATTCCAGCTCTTAATATGTGCTTTGAGGCCTTTGAGTTTTTGTTGAAACTAAAACATTTTGGACCCTTCCGGTGGCATCAAATTATTCCAAAAAGTGCTGATGAGGTATTTGAAAGTGGGGTGAGAGAGCCAAAAAGCTTCGAAGCGAAAAGGACGACGCACTGTGTTCCCCGGTCTTTGCCATTGGAGGGAAATCGGCCAGTGATCAGAGCCTGAGTAAGGGAGAATGGAGGTAGAAATATCACCACCCAGATGGACAGCATTGTCTGAAATTAGAAATCGATCAAGCTTGGAGCCTATTAAGTGCCGCCCTATCTGCCTGTTGCTCCAAGTGTGAATTCCATTGCAGTATTGTAGATCAATCAGTAGATTGCTTTCTATGAAATATTTGAAGTGGCCAGATTCTTGTTCCAGTTTGGCTCTGCCTCCCATCTTTTCCTCCAGCTTGGTGATCATATTAAATTCACCTCCCAAAATCCAAAGGGGGTGAATTCTGTCAAGATTTATCGCTCCTATTGTGTCCAGAAGGGCGATTTTCCTTCCTGCGTACTGAGGAAAATAAACATTAGTGAGGTGACCATGTATGTTCGTTCCAATGATGTGGAAAGTTTCTTGTATGATGTTGTGGTGTGCATGGAAATCGGAGAGAGAGATGGCTTGAGAATTCCATGCAATGGCAAGCCCACTAGAAGCACCTGAGGCATCCACATCGATTGAGTGACAACCCGGCCAAGCTTTGGAGAGAATATTCTCAAGAGTGTGGCTATTACATTTAGTTTCTTGCATGAAGAAAATCTGAGGCTGCTCCTGCTTTATCATGTTTTTTATCATTCTGAGTTTTCCGGGACTGTTAAGCCCTCTTAGATTCCATGAAGTGAGCTTCATATGTCACTATTTGGGAGAGGCTTATAGTACTTCGTCATCTTCGCATATCTACTGGAATCAACCAGGATTTTTCCCACTGTGATAGTCCTTTCCAGATCTGTTTTCCTCCCATGCTTCTTAGAATATTTAGGGAGCTGATTGCCATCCCATCTACTGCCTGGATGAATCCCGAGCTCTTTCTATCTGTAGGCTCTGGCAATGACTACTTCCAGGGTTTCAAGCTGATGGTCTGGGATCTTGTCAAACTCTTTCCTTTTGCAGGCTTGTTCGAGTTCAAAGATGTCAAGCCCTTTGAGGTCGATGCTTTCCGGTTCCTCCTCCATGTGATGAGCTTGACTGATGTGTGGCGAAAGATGATTGGGAATACAGTCAACATCCATTCCATTTGGTTTCCAGTTTGGATCCATCAACGAGTTTTCAATAGGTGAAATCTAAGCCTCCAGGTGGGGAGGTAAGGGGGAAGAGTCAGGCGTCGAGGAAAGCGGGATTATTTTGGCTGCTTTGGTGGCTATATGGGTGTCTGGAGGAGTAGATTCGGCAGCAGTGGCTAGGGCTTCGAAACTGTTGCTGGTGGAAGGAATCGATGGGGTAGCAATGGAAGATTTTTTCCCAGATGACTGTTTCTTGTGAGCCTTCCTTCGGTTGGTAACTTTGGTGAACCCTTCCAGAACATAGGAGTCTGGTTGATCAGAGGCTGGAGGCTTGACATTGAGCGAGAAATCCCTAAAAATATGACCATGAACATGAAATTTACGACACTGGAAGGGTACATGTTCGAATTCTAGGGGTTGGATCCATTCAAAATCATCATGATAGAGGCTTACCGAATCTGGGAGGGCTTGTTCCAGGTGCATGTAGACACAAATGCGAGCATAGGAAGTATATCGACGGAGCTTTGTTTCCTCAGCAATTTTGATAAACTCCCCCAGCCCTTTGCCTATTTCTGTTAGAGATTCTTCATCCCAGTACTCCAACGGGAGCTAGTACATCCTAATCCAAACGAGAGCCCAACTGAAATCTTCCTTGTCAGGGTTGAACCGTTCTACCCAGTCCCTTAGGTACAATCCAGCTGAGTTGAAGAAATACGGTCCTTCATCCATAACCCTGTTACGATCTTCGATGCAGTTGAAGACCATAGTGAAAAAGCCCTTAGGTCCAAGATGAAGGGTGACATGCCCTTTGGGTTTCCATTTGGCATAAATCCACCCTTGCAGAGCTTTTTCAGTGGGCCAGAAGCCAATGAATTTCCCAATGAGGGCATGATCCTTCATATACTGGATTTGACCATTGATTCTGTGACTTGGGAGGTCGATTTTTAGCCTTTCAGGTGCGATTGGCTTGCAGGTTGCAGAAGTCACCGAAGGATTTTCTTTGTGCCCCGATTCTTCTTCTAGTACTACATTGCTCTTTTCTGCAGTGACGTATGTCGAATCGTGCTGTGGGATGCTCTTGTCCTTTGAAGACTGTTGATTCGCGTCAGAGTCCTGCAGGGGATTCTGGGAGACTTGTTTGTCGCTACTTGAGGGGGAGGACTATGCGCCCCACCCCAACGAACCGTCCATTTCCATTGAAACAATGCCCAACCGCTCGATTTTAGGCTGGAAGATCCAGATCTGTGCAAGAGGCGGACAGTGTCAGCAACTGCAGTTGTAGAGAATGAGCGGGAATCCTAGCAGAGCGGGAACCCTAGCACCATTGGGTGATCAGTGTCAGTCATAAAATTTCATCCTCTCTAAATTTTTAATTTGAAAACTGGCTCTGCGGATAATGATTACCAGATCTCATCCGGACCCAAACCCTCCTACTATAGTTGATGACCCAAAAATAATTTTGTGGCAAACTTCTGAAACTGGAAACTTAGCTACTAATAGGACCCTTCATAGAGAAATATTTGTACTTGAACATATTACAACATTGCAAGACCCCCAGTTTGACTTGCACCATACTAGAAACCTTTGTAGAACCAAGTCACAAAGTAAAATTGACCATACCGATATTGAGCCCATAGATTTGCAGCAGAGTCCTAGTAGAGAATCTTCTCCTTCTACACCACCTGATCTACAACTTCTCCATCACTTTGGCTCTTTTCACCCCAAGTCTGCTCAAAATCAATTTACTGGTCCAAGTACTTCTACCACACCCATTCGCACCATCACTGTGCAAACCACTCCATCTCATAGCACAAATCCTCTGCTTGTAAATCAACCATTAGCTCCCACCATGGCAGCATGGTATGCGCCCCTTGTGTTACTGCAACCTTTGGTACCTTTTCCAAATGATTACCAATCCAGAATCCCACACTTCACCGGGGCTAGATCCACTACTACCCAACAACATGTAGATAAAATGAATGATTCTTTTGACTACATGGAATTAGAAGAGGATACCATGAAAATGAGAATGTTTTCCCAAAGCCTAGGAGGAGAAGCTAAGAAATGGTTCAAAATCCTAACTCCCAAAAGTATACATGATCTCCCTTCCCTTTACCAAAATTTCATAAACAAATGGGAAATCAAGAAAAACCCTCTTCAAATCCTCTCGAAATATAGCAATCTCAAAAGAAACACGGGGGAAAGTGTCCAAGACTATTGCACTAGGTTCAATAGTGTTTACAACTCGCTACCGCCAAACATGAAACCCCCGTTAGGCCTAGCCATAGCTAAATTCCTGGAGGGTTTTGACCCCAACATGGCCTATCAACTAAGAGAAAGAGAGCCCCTAAATCTAGAAGACATGAAAAAAGGAGGTATAAGTATAGAGGCCAACTTAATTGAAAAAAGAGCTAGGCTAAGATCATAAAAGAGAGTAACATAAAAAGACGACACCATGCCCTCCACCTCTTCATATGATTCCAAGATGGAAAACCTTCTTAGGACCATGGAAAGAATGATGGAAAGAATAAGAATAAACGAAAGAACACCCCCTAGGGACAACCAAACAAATCCCCAAAATAGAAACCAGAATCAAAATTTTAGAAGAGACCCACCCCAAAACAAACCAAGGGAAAATGATCAACAAATCAGGCCACCCTTCCAAGATAACTCTGTTGATGAAGGGGAAAGAGATATTGAACAACCATATGAGAATCATCTAAACTTAATAGGCTCTAATAGTGAGGGTGAGGTTTTTCTTAGAGAAGAAGAACAAGATTTTTTTCCCTCAAACCAAGATGAAACAAGCTATCAAGATTCCGAAGATCAAGAATTGGGATTAGAAAATTCCATAATGGAAGTCCATAGGCAATATGATCTTAGGAGTAAGAAAAACCAAGACAACTCCAGGAAAAACAACTCAGACACTGCTGTTAAGAAAACTCCTAAAAACATTCTTAAAATAACAACAAACAATAACAATACCATGGCTAAGAAAGCTGATCCCAACACAGATAAAACTAGCCAATCAAGTATTGGCGCAAGCTGTCCTAGCATCTTTGCTAGTGGCCCTGAGAAAACTCTAATTACCAAAGCCCCGAGTCAAAGTCAACAAATTAAAAATGTGGAGAAATTTATGGCTGATAAAACTGATGTAAATATGTCTAAAACTTAAGTACCTTTCAGTTTTGAAGGAGAGATCGCTAAAATCAAAATAACCATCCCTCTCACTGAACTGGTAACTCAGGATATGTACCGCTCCCAAGTCTTGAAAGTCTTGAACATAGGAAATGATACCAACACTTTGAATATGACAGATGATAAATCAGAGTTGTTGTTCGGACCCGAAGCAGATGGAAAATACCAGGAAGGAGCCATTACCCCATTCTATGTTAGCCTAAACATACACGACAAAATTCTACATAATTCCATGCTAGACTCTGGTGCCTCTCACAACATCATGCTGAAGGTAGTGATGGAAAGATTGGGCCTAGAAATAACTAGGCCCTACAAAGATCTGTATTCCTTAGATTCAAGTAGAGTTAAATGCTTGGGCCTGATCAAGGACTTATGTGTCAATCTATCACAAATCCCTGCTAAGAGCCTGGTCATGGATATAGTCGTGGCTGACATTCCCCCAAAATATGGCATGCTTTTGTCCCGATCTTGGGGAGAAAAAATTCTGGGAAACTTCCAACTTGACATGTCTTACACTACTATCCCTATTTTCAATCAAACCAAAATATTGTATCGAGAAACCCACATAAAATATATGGTGAGTAGCCTAGATAGGCCGAACAACACCCCGATTTATTCCATACATTCAGATTTGGATTATTTTATCTTGTATAATGAGCATGAGATTAGTGCACAAGTAAAAGGAAGTGAGAAAGAGCTAGGCCCACCAGAACACTCATATTTGCCCTTAAATGAGGAAAATGATAACCAAAACTCTATCAAACTTGAACAAAAACTCAGTGATAAACATGAAATAGAAACACTTTGGAACATGAGTTTTGAATGTTCATGTGGAAAGGCTAGTTTAGGGGCTGGTGTTTGGATACATAACACAAATGAGGGCCATTATTATAGATTGGAATTTAAATGTACTAATAACATTTTAGAGTATGAGGCTCTCCTCCTCGGTTTACACTTTCTTGAAGACTTAGGAGATAAGAAAATATCAGCCCAGGGAGATTCAAAGATGGTCATTAAATAGATCAAAGGTGAATACTCAGCCAAGAACCCAAGATTAAGAGAATACAAAAATTCAGCCCTAGACCTCAAATTTTTTGAGAAATATGAGCTCACCTACATTGCTAGAGCCCAAAATAGCCTTGCCAATGAGCTCGCCTTTGCTGCCAGTAATTTCCAAATATCACTTGCAAATAAGCAAAACCATATCAAAGTCAAAAATCGCCCTACGGTACCCAACAACATTAATCATTGGTAGTTATTTGAGGGTGACGAACAAATTGATTATTTCCTACAATCTAGGAATGAATTTACATTGACTAAACCTAGCTTAGAACATGGGGAAGATGACCCTGCTGAAGATAGAGATCATCAAACAAAGTTGCCCTCTTTTGCTGATATAAATCTGATCACACATCCTTATAAAGCTGAGATGTGTGAGGACCTAGACCAAAGAGACCTTGAAGTCTTACACTGTAAGAATGACACATTACCAAGAGGCCTTGCAGCTTTGGAAGAGTTGTTCGATTTTAATGATGTAGCTAAGAAACCATAGATAGAGTATACTGAGGCTGATGTAGAGGAATACAACATAGGAAACACTAGGGAACCTAAAATGATCAAACTTTCTAAGACCCTTCCTCCTCACATAAAACATAAATACATTGAGCTCTTCAAAGAGTTTAAAGATGTGTTTGCATGGGGGTACCAAGATTTAAAATCTTATGACCAAGCATTATTCAACACAAAATCCCTCTCAAGGAGAACCAGAAACCTTTCAAACAAAAGTTAAGAAGAATAAACCCTGTCTTATTACCTCTAGTTGAATAAGATCAAAAAGATGTATGACATCGGGATAATAGTTCCTCTCAAATACTCCGAATGGGTTTCCAACCTTGTATCAGTTAGGAAGAAACCCAGAGAAATCAAACTTTGCATTGACTTTAGAAACTTGAACAGGTCCTTCTTTAAAGATAACTATCCTTTGCCCAAAATGGACCACATAGTTCAAAAGGTAGTTGGCTCTAAGAGAATCCCACTTCTTTCTGGTTTTTCCGGTTACAACCACATGCTAGTATTCCCAAGTGATCAACACAAAACCTCTTTCACCACACCTTGGGGTACATTCATGTATGTTAAAATTCTATTTGGGTTGATGAATGCAGGGACCACTTTCCAAAGGGCCATGGACATACCCTTTTCAGAAGACATAGGCTACTTCATAATCATTTACCTCAATGACATTAATGTTTACTCTAAAACTGATGAAGAGCACTTGGTCCACCTTAGAAACGTTTTCGAAAAATGTAGGAAATATGGCCCGTCTCTGAATCCTAAGAAAACATTGTTTGGTCTCGAGGAAGGAAAAATCCTCGGCCACATCATCTCTGAAGAATGAATCAAAATAGACCCCAAAAGAATTGAAGGCCTATTGCAAATAAGCCATCCCAGAAACATTAAGGAATTTCAATCCTTTATTGGGAAAATCAACTTCTTAAGAAGATTTATCCTCAACCTTGCAGAACTCCTGAGAAATATTACAAACATGTTAAAAAAGGAGGTAGGAGTTAAGTAGACTTTGGAAGCCAAACAATCTTTCGAACAGGTTAAACAAGCACTCACCCAAACACCAGTCTTGATAAGTCCTGATTTCACCAAAGACTTCTATATTTTCTCATTTGCATCTAAACATACTGTGGTTGCAGTGTTGCTAACAAAAAACGCCATGGGACAAGAACAACCCATAGCCTTCTTCAGCAAAGCCCTTAGGGATGCTCCCTTAAAATATAACATCATGGAAAAACATGCCTTCGCATTAATAAAATCATTAAAAGACTTCAGAATTTATATTTTTCATTATCCTATTATTGCTTTTGTTCCACACACAGTTGTCAAATATATCTTAAATCAGGATCCCGATGGTAAAGGGGGAAAGTGGATTGCTATTATTTTAGAATATGATCTAGAAATGAGACCCACTAAACTGGTTAAAGGACAAGGACTTGCAAAACTCATGTCTGAAACAAATCTACAAGCATTAGATATGAATTTTGTTGACTCTTCAGAAGAACAAGAAGAATGCACAACTCCTCATGTTGAAGAAGTATTTTTAAATTCACCTTGGTATGTTGATATTCTTTATGTGATTTTCTATCTTAATTCTCCTCCTACCTTATCAAAGACAAAAGAAAGATTCCTGAAACAAAAATCTTTAAAATTCTGCATTTTAGATGGAGTTCTATATTGGAAGAATCCTATTGGTATACTGCTTAAATGTTTGCTTGAGGATGATGCAGGAAAAATCATGCATGAAATACACAAGGGAGAATGTGGGGGCCATGTTTATTGGAAAACCACAACTAACAAGGTCCTTAGAGCCAGTTACTATTGGCCCACCCTTTTTCCCGACACCTACAAACTGGTCATGACTTGTCATAAATGTCAAATCTTTGATGGAAAGAGAAAGATTTTATCTTTGCCTTTACATTCGATCATTTTTGAAGCTCTGTTTCAACAATGGGGTTTAGAATTCATTGGAAAGATCTACCCTTCTTCATCTGCCCAACACAAATGGATCCTCACCACTACTGATTACTTTACCAAATGGATAGAAGTCATGCCTTCTAGGAATGCCACCGATTCAGTCATTATCACATTTCTTGAGACCAACATTCTATCTAGATTTGGTTGCCCCAGGAAAATAATTACGGACAATGCAACCGCCTTTACATCCAAAAGAATGGTTGAATTCTGCTATAAATATCACATCACATTAGGAAATTCCACAACTTATTACCCTCAAGGTAATGGGTTGGCCGAGTCATCTAATAAAAGCCTGGTCAGTATCATTAAGAAAATTTTGTAACAAAATCAAAAGGCATGGCATGGAAAGCTAGTGCATGCACTATGGGCTGATAGAATAACCACTAAGAAATCAATCGGTATGTCTCCCTATCAATTAGTGTATGGCATGGACGCCATTTTCCCGACATCTTTGGGAGTCCCGGTAATGAAGATGTTACAAGAAGTACAATCAGAAGAAAATGACATGCAAAGGAGGCTGAACAAAACTATCCATTTACAGTAGACAAGAGAGGAGGTGTACAAAAAGACACAGTTAGTTCAGGAAAATATAAATAAAATATTTGATAGAAGAACCAAGGACAATGATTTCCAGTTTGGAGATAAGGTACTGAAATGGGACTCAAGGAGAGAAGACAAAGGTAAACATGGTAAATTTTAAAACTTGTGGAAATTTCCATTCATTATCAATTCAGCTATAGGAAAAAATGCCTTCTTTTTACAAGAACTTGATGGACCTAAAACATTTGGAGGTCTTGTCAATGGCAGGACACTAAAACACTACTTCTGTAAATATTCCTAGCTTTAATTTTTACTCAGTGTACATACCATAGTTTGAAGAAACAAGTCAAAAAGAGAGATAACACAAAAACATAGAAAAAGCAGAAAAGAGGGTAGATTCTAGAAAAAGGGTACATCCCCATACACAAAAAATAGTGATACTGAAAGTGTGCAAGCCTAAATGCCACTACTTGTTCTGAAAGAAGGTCTTGTTCAGTCATCTAGCCTAATCATGGTTGAACATGTTTTTAATTTATTGTTGATAAGTTAGTGAAAGAATGCTGCTCAAATTATTGAAGCTTGACTTATCGAAGAAAGTATATTAAGAAAAGAAAGATATTGGTTCCACATGCTCAAAACAAAAACAAAGAGGAAAATAGGGAGGAATAGAAAACTATGTATCCTAGCCCTGATTTTTCTAAATCTTATTTTGTACAAAAATAACATTTGTGTGCAGCTTGTTGTTATGCCACAAAATCAAGATAAATCAGACTTAGTCATGTTTTCAATTTCATGTCTTTAGCCTAGTGAATGAATCCTGTAAAATAGTTTAACCTTGGTAGTTGAATATTATAGGTAAAGAATCAAAGGAGTTCATTTGCCTAATCTAAACTTCCGGAAGAGATAAGTGTAGAAGTAGATAGTTTGTTTTCACTTTCAAAATAAAATGTCAATGGGTCTGCCAGTTCATGTGCACCCAAGGAAGAAAAAATGTTAGGAAAAGTAGGTTGGGTAGGTAAAAGTGAAGTTGAGCTAATTATGCTTTCAGATTTTCAAAATCACTACTTCAGGGAAATCAATAGCAAAAGAAAGAGAAAAAACGCCCAATGGATGAGGCACTGATCTTCATAAACCAAGAGATCTGAAATTCTGGACACCTCCTGAAAAGGAGCTACCCTCCCCAAGTGGAGCCACTATTAGTCATCAGTAATTTTCACTTGTTTTATATGACTAAATTCTTTGTCCAAAATTTCTAGAAACAGAATTCAAGAATCATGTGAGTTATAGAAATCCCCTCAAAGAGAATTTTTTTCTTCATTATCTCATCTCCTTGTCAAAGCATGGCTAATCTATCATCCAGATAAAACCTCATCCTGAACTAATGTCCCTCACTCTATCCATGATTGCTACCTTTGTCTACAACACTCTACCTCTGTTACCCAAGCCTTCTAATTTCACAATTTGTTTCGCCAAGTAAACCAAGCTTTCTCTCTTACTCACCAAATGCCTCAAGAAATGGTGGTGTCAATTTTATTTCTAGAAAGCCCTCCAAAGTAAAAGAATATTTCTAGCTGTCTAGGATGGTCGTGCATAAGTAGAGTTTCAAAACCCTGTATCTTCATTCGAAACCCTGTTTCAATCTTTTAGTAAAAAACCTATTCTAAGACCTTCCAAATGAGTCAATTAGGTTTTCACTAGGTCATGCACTATCATGATTCTCATTCCACTATATCCATAGGAATTCAAAGGTGAATTCAAGATAACACAAAGTGAGGCTTATCATTATCCAAGGAACATTAAAGGACCTCCAAAGGTACCCTCCTAATCCAGCACTAGGTCTGCAAAAGAATAATCTATCATATCCAAGCATTTCTACAGGAATGCCTTGTAATTTGGTCTACAACAGAAAAAGGGCAAGGAAGGACACCTAAAGGAGTTCATAAAGGAATTTGTAGTTGATAAAAGGTACAACAGGCTGAGGTCTATAGGGAAAATCGTGATCTCATGATAATATATTGTCAAGTGCTACCCATCAAAAGGTCTGTGCAGATTCCAAAAAAGACAGTGGCACATAAGCAACATTGCTCATTAAAACAAAGAGAGCATTGGGAGGATATTTGGCCTCAATCATGAATTTTTTAGAGGGACAACTACCCTTTGCCCACATTTTTGCAAAGAGACTAAAAATCCATCAGATAAGCCATAAGGTGAGGTAAAAAGAAGGATCAACACAAGGAGCCCATTCATAACAATAAGAAAAGCAGTAGGTGTGTATTTACTGAGAATGCAAATGTATGACTGATTTGACAAAATAGTGGAAAAATACTTACAAAGGTTAAAGAACTACCCCAACCCTCCAAATTATCACTAGAAACCTTTCAGGCATGAGTGATAAGTTCGAATGGATGTTTTCTTTAAGAATTTTGAAGGTAGCCTTGTGTGCCTTTCTAAACATCCCTAAAATCTCAGAAGTTGGGAAACTGAACAAAATGGTCATAATAAGAGGCAAAGAAACCTCCTTCACCAATAGCAGATGTTTTCAACAGTTTTCCAACTATCTTCTAAGTTTGGCAAACAAGCACCAACTCTACTTAATCAAAGGATAAGATCAGAGTTCTTAAAAAGATCTAAGGAGACAGATATAGGGCACTAAATGCCACTTTAGCTCAAGGAGGCAAAGCATCAGCTCAATAATATGTTTACTAACAAAGAAACACTTAAAGGCGTGATCACAATGTCTAAAGGAGGCAAAACATGATTTAAAAACCCCTCTAACAAATGATTTTGACAAGCAGGGATCATTTTGGATCTAACCAACTGTCCAAGTGAAAAAAGAAACAGTGGTTAAAAAGGGCTATTGTAATGTTCCCAATTTTAGCCTCAAGCTAAAATGGAACATTATAGTTGCAAATTATATTTTTGCTTAATAAAATGGGGAAGGAGACACCTTAGCCCCTTTTAGATGAAGAAATAACACTCCTAATGTGAAAAGGGAGTGAATAAAGCAGCTGAAATGAACACCAATGGTGTGAATGGAACCTAGCTCACTTGGATTAGTCATTTTTTACTAAAGTCAACAGCGCTGCCTATAGAGGAGAAGCTTCCTAGAGAAGCTGCGCAGTTTTGGAGGGAAGACATTAATGCAAGGATGGAAACCCTAATTGGTGGGACCATGGTGGAGAAGAGTTCTCTCACTTTATATGGAGGAGATGGCAGCCCATTTTCATTATGTTATGATTTAGAGTTTTAGACAAGGGTCTGCAAAAGCTTGCATCCCTGGGCTGTTTAGCAGGGTGATGGTGCCCTCGGGCACTAGGGTGTTCCCGGTCGAGAATCCCTACCTCTTCCTCAAGGAAGGATGAGGATTGAGCTACATTTCCTCAATCCGGCATAGGCCACAGCTTCATTCATCTTCTACAGCGCTATTTCTGTAGCAGAGAGGACGTTGTGTAGCTGGGTGCAGCTAGAGAGGAACTCATGGAGTCTCTCTTGTATTATTTTCTTCAGTGGAGGAGTGATCCACTCATTGGAGGAGCTGAAAGGAGGATTCCTGGGTATGATTTCATATCAGTGGCATGAGGCCACACTTCCATCATCTCCCACTGCACAGTTCCATGAGGAGAACTGTGTTATTTTGGAGAAGGCAGTGAGAGAGGGGTTTCTGGAGCTTCAGAGGTGGATGTTTCTGAGACAAAGTGATCAGAAATTTGTATTAGAGACATGATAAAAGGAAGGAATCTACATTTTAGATCAGCCACAACCTCATTCTTGTTTTGGTTCAGTTGCAGTGACAACTTGGTTGTCACATTTTTGTATTCTTAGGCATTTCTAGCAATCTTCCTAGATTGGATAGAAATATTGTATTTCAGCCCATTTCTTGTTGCTGGGATATTTTCTTGTATTCCTTTAGTCATATGTAAATTTATTCATATTCATTAGCTTATACCTTCATGTACTCAGCGCAGTTGCAGCTACTCCGACATTTTGTGGAGTTGCAGCTACTCTTGTATTTCATGGCTTATTCATTGGAGGTTGGATCTTAAAGCTTGAGTGGCTTGTCCCTCAGTTATATCTTGTATTTATTTGCTAATATATCATAATATCATGATGTCTATATCATTTTTCCTCTTATGGTGTATTTCAGATATGCAGAGTTTCTGGTTATGTTCTTGTATTGCTGTAGCTCTCTCATTGAGCATTGTTTTAGAGACCTAGATTGGGATGATCTGAATAACCCATCTAGATGTATTTCTTTGAGATCATATTCTGCATAGGAGTTGTATGAGATGTTATCTAGGGTATCCCAGTGTTGGTATGTCTTATTTATGCAGCAACATCCTTATACAGTGTCCTCAAGGACCCTGTAGCAGAAATTCCCAAGGTGGAATATTGCATATCCATAGGCAGAGTTTGAGAAGGGCCAGCTAGCCTCAGGATTTCTCCCTTCTTTATAAGGAGTCATATCTTATAAATTCCCCATTAGTCAATCTCTGAAATTGACTTGTGATAGCTCACTGAAGAAGGAATTGTAATATTTGAAGATATTCCCGACGGAGTAGCATGTTCCTAAAAAAAGGTCATTACAGTGGTATCAGAGCATGATCTTGGCTCAGACTGTACCCAAGATCTATTGCCATCAGCATGAAGAGCTTCTCTCCAAGGAGAGGAGATTGATATAGGAAACAAAGAAGAGGAATGAAGGAAGAGGAGGTTTCCCTTCTTCTTTTCTAGACCTTTGAGCACACCATTGAAGATCTGCTGAAAGGGGAAAATTTTGGAGAAATTTTCTGAAAGGGTTTGTGAATGATCAAGCCCTAGCTATTTTCATGAAGGGTGTGAGAATTCAACCACACATGAAAATCCACAATGCAGTACATTTCCCATAGCTACTGCAAGAAGGATGGAGGAAAGAGTTGAGGCCTTTGGAGGAGCAGCGCTACAACTCAAAGGTATGATTCATGATATTTCAGAGTTCTATTTCATGTTCTCATGCAAATGAGAGATCATATGTTATAGTCAAAAAGAGTTTTTCAAAGGGGATTGATGAAAATCAATATGCAACTGGGTGTGAAAAAACTTCAAACACTTTGCATGCATGGAAGGGAACCATGAAACAAAGATCATTCCATATTTCTAGAGGGGGAGAAATCAGGAGAATGACTTGCTAGAGGCAAGACCCCCATTGTATGAAGGGCACTCTTCCATTTGTGAGGGTATGGAGATATTTATCTCTAAGGAAGGCCAAGGCCTCTCACTGGGGAGGAGATACACTCACATGTTGGTAGAGAGGAGATGCATACAACACTGCACCATTGGAAGAAGAAGAAGAAGATCAAGAGGATCAACATGAAGGGATGATGGAAATTCACCCTTATCTACTTCAGATATTTTCTCACATGGGAGAAGGACTACATTATGCAGTAGAGAGAGAGAGGACCTTTCCTTCCTCTCATATATTCAGTCCACTTCCTATCTTGATGTCTCACTTTTGGGGGCTTTCCACTTGGGAGGCTACATGATCTAGAGATGATGAGAGGCATCATGCTATTTGGTTCACCACTCATTGGATTCCGGAGGGGTGGAGACATTAGAGGAGTCCATTACAACGCAGAGAGTTTGGGGATAAGCACAAGGAGGAGGGATACACTCTCTCATTTTCAGTCTCACCCATTAACATCAGTTTCACTGTGCAGATAGAGTTGCTGTATGGATGGAGGATAGCATCTTCATGATGTGGGATGACTACTACATGAATTTAATGAGAGATAGATCACTTCCTTTGGGGAAGAACTCTTTCATGCTTTGGAGTAGATGGAGGCCACTCATGCTTACATTGCCTAGGATCGAGAGATTATTTGGAGATGATAGTCTCTCATGGGAGGCTTATTTTCAGATATCATCATTTCTTTGAGCATGAGTAGCTGCATGATGGGCATGGCAGCAACTTGGAGGATGACTTTGGCATGAGGGGATGTCAAGGTAGCATGCAGTAACATGATGGAGAACCTTATTGCAAAATACCAGTGCTGTCTATGTGGAGGATTGATCCATGTTGGAGGACTCAACTTCTAGTTGAGAGGTCCCAGGATCTTGATG
This sequence comes from Pinus albicaulis, assembly GCA_034641835.2. Lineage (NCBI taxonomy): Eukaryota > Viridiplantae > Streptophyta > Pinopsida > Pinales > Pinaceae > Pinus > Pinus albicaulis. The sequence continues at coordinate 1,733,726,171 of CM076575.1, read as the reverse complement.
CATGCATGATTCTTGGATGGCCTTGATGGAGATGGAAGACACTTAGTGGATGATATGAGCATCTATCATCATGGAAAACTCTTCTTGACTGGAATTTATAGTCTCAAGGAGAAAATTTTGCATGCAGCACATGAGGAATTCCTAGCTATGCACTTGGATGCATACTTTGCCTTGCTAGGGGAGTTCATTTTGGAGGGAATTCAGCATGATCTACATCAGCATATGGATAGATGTAGAGCCCAATTATTTTTGGAGAGGTTGGCACAACCATTCCCTTACTCATTGGAGGAGAGGGAGAGTATTCACGTTGAGCCATTTCAACTCAAGAGCTCTAGTGCATGATGGAGGAGGTATAATTTCGTGTTTGGTATTGTACTTCTTTTCATTGATCGAGGAGCATGATGTGACAAGGAGGCTTGTTCCTTCTTTCATTTTTCATGAGGATGTACTTGCAGCTACTTGTAGCCTTGATATTGGCTATTTTTGCGATGGTTGTGGGGGAAGCCACATGTTCCTTGGTGTGCACCATTGGCACCAATTTGTATTCTCATGTTTTCATCTTAGGAGGAGATGTGTGGCAGAAAAAAAGTGGCTAGTACAACACTTTTTATTTTTGATTTTGAGGCAGGCCAAGGAGTCACTGCATAGTTCCATGAGTGGAACTTTGAACCACTCTCCGATTTTCATTTGGAAACTTGTTTTTATTGCATATTGATCCTTGTATATTTCTGATGTTGTTCACTCATTGAGGAGCATTATTTGGAGAGTATTGTATGTACAGCCCATTGGGAGCATGATTCTCCCCATTGTGTATGTTTTATCTTGCAGGAGATATCGTGGGCAAACCATGATTGCCACATTTCTACTTGTCTCTTCTTGTGGGAGGAACCACTTGGAGAATTTGCAGAGGCATTTCATGGCTGATTTTTCTTGATGGGGTAGCTTGGGCCATTCTTGGAGGCCATACATTTCAGCCCAAGGATAGAGGCAGCCCCATATGTGCAGCAAATGGAGAGAAGGCCATCATGAGAAGCATAAGCACACTCTCCATTCAGCCCCAACATATTGCAGAAATCAGGGGTTGAGATTTGTATTTGGATGATTTCATGGATGAGAGGATCATCATTGGGAGCAAAATTTTCCCATGCATATCATCACTCCTACCTTAAGGAGGCCATAGCATAGCAAAAAGGATTCCACTACACCTTCTATCTTTCCATGAGGAGCATTGTTGACAGCTTGCATACTTGGGAGAGAGCATTGGAGGACAATTTCATTGCATCATACTTGAGCAGTGGTGGGACCATTGATGAGGAGGCCACAAGAGAAGAAGGGGGAGACAATTTTGTTCTCTCTATGCAGTTTCTTGAGGACAAACAACATGTGGGAGGGGAGGACTGTAATGTTCCCAATTTTAGCCTCAAGCTAAAATGGAACATTATAGTTGCAAATTATATTTTTGCTTAATAAAATGGGGAAGGAGACACCTTAGCCCCTTTTAGATGAATAAATAACACTCCTAATGTGAAAAGGGAGTGAATAAAGCAGCTAAAATGAACACCAATGGTTTGAATGGAACCCAACTCACTTGGATTAGTCATCTTTGACTAAAGTCAACGACGCTGCCTATAGAGGAGAAGCTTCCTAGAGAAGCTGCACAGTTTTGGAGGGAAGACATTCATGCAAGGATGGAAACCCTAATTGGTGGGACCATGGTGGAGAAGATTTCTCTCAATTTATATGGAGGAGATGGCAGCCCATTTTCATTATGTTATGATTTATAGTTTCAGACAAGGGTCTGCAAAAGCTTGCATCCCCGAGCTGTTTAGTAGGGTGATGGTGCCCTCGGGCACTAGGGTGTTCCCGGTCGGGAATCCTTACCTCTTCCTCAAGGAAGTATGAGGATTGAGCTACATTTCCTCAATCCATCATAGGCCACAGCTTCATTCATCTTCTACAGCGTTATCTCTGCAGCAGAGAGGATGTTGTGTAGCTGGGTGCAGCTAGAGAGGAACTCATGGAGTCTCTCTTGTCTTGTTTTCTTCAGTGGAGGAGTGATCCACTCATTGGAGGAGATGCAAGGAGGATTCTCGGGTAGTATTTCAGATCAGTGGCATGAGGCCACACTTCCATCATCTCCCACTGTGCATTCCATGAGGAGAACTGCGTTATTTTGGAGGAGGCAGTGAGAGAGGGGTTTCTGGAGCTTCAGAGGTGGATGTTTCTGAGACAAAGTGATCAGCACTTTATATTAGAGACATGATCAGAGGAGGGAATCTACATTTCATATCAACCACAGCCTCATTCTTGTTTTGGTTCAGTTGCAGTGACAACTTGGTTGTCACATTTTTGTATTCTCCGGCATTTCTAGCAATCTTCCTAGATTGGCTAGAAATCTTGTATTTCAGCCCATTTCTTGTTGCTGGGATATTTTCTTGTATTCATTCAGCCATATGTACATTTATTAATATTCAGCAACTTATACCTTCATGTACTCAGCGCAGTTGCAGCTACTCTGGCATTTTGTGGAGTTGCAGCTACTCTTATATTTCATGGCTTATTCATTAGAGGTTGGATCTTAAAGCTTGAGTGGCTTGTCCCTCAGCTATATCTTGTATTTTTTTGCTGATATATCGTAATATCATGATGGCTGTAGAATTTTCCCTCTTATGGTGTATTTCAGATATGCAGAGTTTCTGGTTATGTTATTGTATTGATGTAGCTCTCTCATTGAGCATTGTTTTAGAGACCTAGATTGGGGTGATCTAAATAACCCATCTAGATGTATTTATTTGAGCTCATATTATGCATAGGAGTTTTATGAGATGTTATCTAGGGCATCCTAGTGTTGGTATGTCTTATTTATTTAGCAGCTTCCTTATACAACGTCTTCAAAAACCCTGTAGCAGAAATTCCCGAGGTGGAATATTGCATATCCATAGGAAGAGTCTGAGAAGGGCCAAATAGCCTCAAGATTTCTCCCTTATTTAGAAGGATTCATATCCTATAAATTCCCCATCAGTAAATCTCTGAAATGGACTTGTGATAGCTCACTGAAGAAGGAATTGGAATATCTGAAGATATTCCCGACGGAGTAGCATGTTCCTGAAAAAGGGTCATTACAGCTGTAAAGGACATTTAGAATCAGCTCCAAAAGGCATTGTCAAAAGGAAAAGGGTGCAAAAGGAACCTTATAAAAGGAGGTTTTAAGTTTAATTATTTCAAATAAAGGGGTATAAAACACTACAAAAACTATTTTCCCGCTCATTGTTTCATTTGAAAAAAATGCAGTGAGGTTTTCAGTTTTCTGCCGGAGTCCTCGGGTGAAAAAATCAAGGTGATGTGCTCCTATAGCAGCTTAATTTTTTTTTTCCTTCTGAGTTCTACGTGCCTATAGATTGGCACTACGCTCTTGCGACTCCGCTCGACGTGCAGGGGAAGGCCCGAAACATCGTACAGCCTTGCCCGGAGATGTTGCGTTCCTGCCACACCTTGCAAACCGGCACGAGACTACGCTCAGGCCTGCTCGCCCTCGTGCCGGTGTGCTGTGCTCCCACCAAATACTTCAACCACTGCACAGTTTCACTTTGAACGCTTGAGCTGCCCAACGGATAGTTGTGTTGTGCTCCTGAAACGGTCGTGCAGCCTTTGCCCTTGCATGCAGAATTACATGACCGCTCGTTCAGTAGCCCGAGCTACCCATTGATGTGCTTCGAGCACTGTCCAAATGCTGCACAATTCTGCGTTCAGGCTGACCCGAGCTGCCCGGGCACCTAGGTGTTACGCCCTTTTCAAAGGTTTCACCCCTCCGCCCGGGTGCTGCGCTCCTGCCACAGGCGTGCAAGCCCTGCACGAAATTGCGTTCATGAGTGACCCGAGTCACCCAAAGACACTGCGCTCCTACCACAAAAGCGCAACATTGCCCGAAAAGGCATTCAGAGGCACCCACATTGCCTGGAGAGCTCGGTGAAGCCTTTTTCTTCCTGTGAAGGAAATTTTAAAGAGGTATTTCACTATTATCACCTCTTCATGATTTTATGAAGGATAAGGGCGCCAAGTAAATTCCAAGTTTGTGTCAAATAAATCATGAAGAAAAATTGAAAAGAAAACCTAACCTACTCTCTGCTAGTCTTTTAACCTTGTTTAAAAGCTCAACACCTCCTTAACCTCTTTACATATTATTTCATAAGAGAGAATCACTTCTCTTTAAATATTTTGGGGCAGGGTAGAGAAAAAAAACCATGTCTAAAGAAGATAGTGTTGACCTAAATGAAGAGACAAGACCAAGAAAACAATAGAAGAAGGGAGGGATGCCAAATAGGTTTGAACCTATAAGCACTGAAGAACTGATAGCTTCCCCTTCTATTCTTTCCTTTTTCCAAGAGTTACGGTGCTATGAGTTCTATAACAAAGTGAAAAAGATCAAAAGTCACCCTCAGTTGACCAAGTTATTTGCCTTAAGACTTCACATGCATAAAGTACATCTAGCAGGGGTAAGATTTGAGTTGACCACCAGTGCCATCTCTAAGGCCACTGGAATACCTGGCATAGGAGAAAAATGGTTTAAACAGAAGCATCTTGACTTAAGCCATTATCATACATTCTTAAAACCTAGTTGTCAAGATGACTGTAAAACTATTTTCCCTTTTTATCATCTATTGGATAGATATGCCCTCCTCATGAATATTATCATGAATTACTTCACCTGTGAGGGTAGGTTTTCCAGAGTCTATTCCTATCATATTAGACTCCTCATGCATTTCACTAGAACCAAGCTACTGCAAATGCCCTACTACCTTTTCAAAAGCATTGAGAAAATGTCCTCCATCATGTAAAAAAGGCCACCATCCCAACAAATGTCAAGCCTCTTTCACCATTCCCTCATCAAAGTAATCGTCTCATACCAACTGGAACAACAAGGCATTCCCTGGGAGGTTTTTATCGCCCATGATGATTCCACAACTCCATATCCCATCTGTCTGAAAAGTATGCCATCATCTTCTCAAAATCCTCCTCACACACCTCCATCACCCTCCCCTGACCTTGGGTCATCTTATTCACATGAATCATTCCCTCAAACAGAACCTCCTCATTTTCTTTCCCCTGAGAAATCTGAACATGAAGAAAGCAGTGATGATCATGAAGAAAGCAATGGTCATGATGAAGAAAGAAGTGGTGATCATGAAGAAAGCAATGATGATCATGAAGAAAACAATAAGGGAGAGAGTGATGATCATGAAGAAACCAATGATAGAAAGAATGATGAAGATGAAGAAAGAAGTGAAGAAGAAGAAGATGTCCAAGAGGGAGATGGCCAAGAAGAGAACAGTGAAGGCAGTAACAAGGATGAGTATGTGGATGAAGAAAAAAACAGAGGTAAAAATAGTGATGCAAGTGATGAGAAAATAAGTCAAGGTAATGGGTCCCATGGTGAAAGGATGACTCCAAAGACACACAATCAGAGGCAGCTTTTAAAAAAGAAGACAGTGAGCAAGAAAATAGAGTTCAAACCATTGATTCCCGTGATGAGCTAAAAATTAAAAACAGTGGGTCTGAAAATGAAGAAAATGACACTGAGGGTACAAATGCAGACAATGGAGAGGAGACATATGAAAGCAATGAAGAAAGAAATAATGACAGTGACAAGAAAGGCACAGGGAGCCAAGAAACAAGGTTTAAAGTTGTTTTCAATAGGCAAGGAAATGGTGACAAAGCGCCAAGTAATGAAGAAAATAAGCAAGGAAGAAAAGAGGAAATCAGTCAAAGGAACTCATTTAATGAAGAAGGGAATACTGATTTATTAGGTTCAGACAAAGAGGTCTTGTTTCAATCTTGCCCTTTGCCCATGCTTACCAACTTGTTTCAGAGTTATCGATAGTTTGATATATACTGTTTAGGAGTTCCCTCTCCATATATTGAGTTGTGTGTTTATCTTATGTGTTTTCTCAAAAAGTTGAAGGTGAATTTCTAAAGTTAGGAGTTCTAATGCTTCTATGTATCATCGTAATGTTAATCTTACATGTTTATCAGTTTGAGTATTGTTCATAGAGATTAATGGTTTTCCCTACCTCATGAGTTATTGCTTTCAGACTATATATATTTAATACCTCTTAGTTTTTCCCAAACTTAATGTTCATTACACCTCATACATCACCTAAGGATCCATTAACCTTGCCAAATCGACCCTGCAATACACTCTGCTTCATCATTTAGACACCCTTGACTTCATTTGACCCCATAGCCCTATTGATTCGATATTCTCTCATTCCACCTATGATACTTGATCATCTTACCCCAACCCAAAACAAACAAACAAATTACACTTAACAACTAGCCTAAAATCAATAATCTGAAGCGAACAAGTTCACATCCTTCGCACAATAGAGAGAGCCCTCTCTGAGTCCAGGAAGGGTAGGTCCTAGGACTCCAAAGACTGGTCTGATGTTACCCTGTCATTTGGTTTAGCCAATCTGCCAAATCACGGGACCCTAACATAATGGCGATGACGGTGGGATTCTGAGTAAGAAACAAACTTAGACTTCCCTAAACCTTTTAGAAGCCCTTAAGAAAACTTTCTTGTGGATTTATCCCACCTCTCACTAACATAATGGAGATCATGGTGGGAATCTGAGTAAGAAACAAACTTAGACTTCCCTAAACATTTCAGCAGCCCTTAGGAAAACTATCTTGTGGATTTATCCCACCGCTCCCTAACATAATGGAGATCATGGTGGGACAGTGAGTACATAATAGCATAAAAAACTCTTATAGACTCATTTAGTCCTTCAAATTAAATCAGAATATTTTCCAATAGAGCCAAGTAAACTCCGTTTGTTTCACCACCTTAGCTAAGTGATGAATTAGGTATAGGACACTCTTACAAATCTTCAGGCTACACATAGAAACTGAGAAAAACCCCAACGAATTTCTAGATTGGATTTTTTTCAGTATTGGTGGTGGACCATAGACAACATACCTTCAAAACAACTAAAAATATCCACCTGGCAACTCCACTAGCCTCCATTAGGCCTTCTAATTTTTGCTAAGTATCTATAGACTCTTGTAGGACTGCATCAAAACAACCTTAGGAAATCTAGAACCTTAGTCACACATGATGCGAGTTTGATAGCGCCTAGAGAGGTCAGCCTTCCGAAAGCAGTCATAAACTTTCAACCTCTCTAAATTTTGAATTTGAAAATAGGCTGTACGAAGAATGAATACCAAATCTCATAGGGACCCAAACCCTCCTACTATAGTTGATGACCCAGAAAGAATTTTGTGGCAGACATATGAAACTGGAAAATCAGCTACTAATAGGACCCTTCATAGAGCAAGACTTGTACCTGAACATCTTAAAACATTGCAAGACCCCTAGTTTGACTTGAACCATACTAGAAACCTTTTCAGAACCAAGTCACAAAGTAAAATCGACCATACCAATCTTGAGCCCATAGACTTGCAGCAGAGTCCTAGCAGAGAAGCTTCTCCTTCTACACCACCTGATCTACAACGTCTCCATCACTTCAGCTCTTTTCACCCCAAGTCTTCTCAGAACCAATTTATTGGTCCAAGTACTTCTGCCACACCCATTCACACCATCACTGTGCAAACCACTCCATCTCATAGCACAAATCCTCCGCTTGTAAATCCACCATTAGCTTCCACCATGGAAACATGGTATGAACCCCTTGTGTTACCACAACCTTTGGTACCTTTTCCAAATGATTACCAATCCAGAATCCCACACTTCACCAGGGCTTAATCCACTACTGCCCAACAACATGTAGATAAAATGAATGATTCTTTTGACTACATGGAATTAGAAGAGGAAACCATGAAAATGGGAATGTTCGCCCAAAGCCTAGGAGGAGAAGCTAAGAAATGGTTCAAAAGCCTAACTCCCAATAGTATACATGATCTCCCTTCCCTTTACCAAACTTTCATAAACAAATGGGAAATCAAGAAAAACCCTCTTCAAATCCTCTCGGAATATAGCAACCTCAAAAGAAACATGGGGGAAAGTGTCCAAGACTATTGCACTAGGTTCAATAGTGTTTACAACGCGCTACCGCTGAGCATGAAACCACCGTTAGGCCTAGCCTTAGCTAAATTCCCAGAGGTTTTTGACCTTGACATGGCCAATCAACTAAGAGAAAGAGAGCCCCTAACTCTAGAAGACATGCAAAAAGGAGCTTTAAGTGTAGAGGCCAACTTAATTGAAAAAAGAGCTAGGCTAAGATCAGAAAAGAGGGTAACATACAAAGAAAAAACCATGCCCTCCACCACTTCATCTGATTCCAAGATGGAAAACCTTACTAGGACCATGGAAAGAATGATGGAAAGAATAAGCATAAACAAAAGAACACCCCCTAGGGAAAACCAAACAAATCCCCAAAACAGAAACCAGAATCAAAATTTTAGAAGAGACCCATCCCAAAACAGACCAAGGGAAAATGATCAACAAATCATGCCACCCTTCTAAGACAACTATGTTGACGAAGGGGAAAGAGACATTGAACAACCAGATGAGAATCATCTAAACTTAATAGGCTTTGATAGTGAGGGTGAGGTTTTTTCTCACAGAAGAAGAACAAGATTTTTTTTCCTCAAACCAAGATGAAACAAGCTATGAAGATTCCAAAGATCACAAATTGGGATTAGAAAATTCCATAATGTAAGTCCATAGGAAATATGATCTTAGGAGTAAGAAAAAATAAGACAACTCCAGGAAAAACAACTCAGACACTGTTGTTAAGAAAACTCCCGAAAAAATTCTTAAAAGAACAACAGACAATAACAATACCATGGCTAAGAAAGTTGATCCCAACACAAATAAAACCAGCCAATCAAGTATTGGCACAAGTTTTCCTAGCACCTCTGCTAGTGGCCCTAAGAAAACTCTAACTACCAAAACCCCGAATCAAAGTCAATAAAATAAAAATTTGGAGAAATTTATGGCTGATAAAACTGATGTAAATATGTCTAAAAATCAAGTACCTTTCAGTTTTGAAGGAGAGATCGCTAAAATCAAAATAACCATCCCTCTCACTGAACTGGTAACTCAGGATATGTATCGCTCCCAAGTCTTGAAAGTCTTGAACATAGGAAATGATACCAACACTCTGAATTTGACAGATGATAAACCAGAGTTGTTGTTCGGACCCGAAGTAGATGGAAAATACCAGGAAGGAGCCATTCCCCCATTCTATGTTAGCCTAAACATACACGACAAAATTCTACATGATGCCATGCCAGACTCTGGTGCCTCTCACAACCTCATGCCGAAGGTAGTGATGGAAAGATTGGGCCTAGAAATAACAAGGCCCTACAAAGATCTGTATTCCTTCGATTCAAGCAGAGTTAAATTCTTGGGCCTGATCAAGGACTTATGTGTCAATCTAGCACAAATCCCATCTAAGAGCTTGGTCACAGATATAGTCGTGGCTGACATTCCCCCCAAATATGGCATGCTTTTGTGCCGATCTTGGGGAGCTAAACTTCTGGGAAACATCCAACTTGAAATGTCTTATGCTACTATCCCCGTTTTCAACCAAACGAAAATATTGTACCGAGAAACCTACATGAAATATATGGTGAGTATCCTAGATAGGCCGAACAATACCTCGGTTTATTCCATACATTTAGATTTGGATTATTTTATCTTGTATAATGAGCATGAGATTAGTGCAAAAGTAAAAGGAAAGGAACTGAGAAAGAGCTAGGCCCACCAAAACACTCATATTCGCCCTCAAATGAGGAAAACGATAACCAAAACTCTATCAACCTTGAACAAAAACTCAGTGATAAACATGAAATAGAAACACTTTGGAACATGAGCTTTGACAGTTCATGTGGCAAGGGCGGTTCAGGGGCTGGTGTTTGGATACATAATAGAAACAAGGGCCATTCTTACAGGTTAAAATTTCAATGTACTAATAACATTGCAGAGTATGAGGCTCTCCTCCTTGGTTTACACTTGCTTGAAGATTTAGGAGCTAAGAAAATATCAGCCCAGGGAGATTCAGAGCTGGTCATTAAACACATCAAAGGTGAATACTCAGCCAAGAACCCAAGATTAAGAGAATATATAAATGCAGCCCTAGAAATCCTCAAAACTTTCGAGAAATATGAGCTCACCTACATTCCTAGAGCCCAAAATAGCCTTGCCAAAGAGCTCGCCTTTTCCGCTAGTAATTGCCAAATTTCACTTGCAAATAAACAAAACCCTATCAAAGTCAAAAATCGCCCTACGGTACCTGAAAAAATTAATCATTGGCAGGTATTTGAGGGTGACGAACAAATTGATGATTTCCTACAATTTAGGAATGAATTTACATTGACTAAACCTACCTTAGAACATGGGGAAGATGACCCTACTGAAGATAGAGATCATGAAATAGTGTTGCCCTCTTTTTCTGATATAAATATGATCACACATCCTTATAAAGCTGAGATGTGTGAGGACCTAGAACAAAGAGACCTTGAAGTCTTACACTGTAAGAATGACACATTACCAAGAGGCCTTGCACCTTTGGAAGAGTTGTTCGATTTTAATGATGTAGCTAAGAAACCAAAGATAGCATCTACTGAGGATGATGTAGAGGAATACAACATAGGAAACACTAGGGAACCTAAAATGATCAAACTTTCTAAGACACTTCCTCCTCACATAAAACATAAATACATTGATCTCTTCAAAGAGTTTAAAGATGTGTTTGCATGGGGGTACCAAGATTTAAAATCTTATGACACAAGCATTATTCAACACAAAATCCCTCTCAAGGAGAACCAGAAACTTTTCAAACAAAATTTAATAAGAATAAACCCTGTCTTATTACCTCTAGTTTAACAAGAGATAAAAAATATGTATGACGCCGGGATAATAATTCCTCTCAGATACTCTGAATGAGTTTCCAACCTTGTGTGAGTTAGGAAGAAAACCACAGAAATCAGACTTTGCATTGACTTTAGAAACTTGAACAGGTCCTCCTTGAAAGATAACTATCCTTTGCCTAGAATGGACCAAATACTTCAAAAGGTAGTTGCCTCTAAGAGAATCTCACTACTTGATGGTTTTTCCGGTTACAACCAAGTGCTAGTATTCCCAAGTGATCAACACAAAACCGCCTTCACCACACCTTGGGGTACATTCATGTATGTTAAAATTCCATTTGGGTTGATGAATGCGGGGGCCACTTGCCAAAGGGCCATGGAAATAGCCTTTTCAGAAGACATAGGCTACTTCATAGTCATTTACCTCGATGACATCATTGTTTACTCTAAAACCGATGAAGAGCACTTGGTCCACCTTAGAAAAGTTTTAAAAAAATGTAGGAAATATGGCCTGTCTCTGAATCCAAAGAAAACATTGTTTGGTCTCGAGGAAGGAAAAATCCTCGGCCACATCATCTCTGAAGAAGGAATCAAAATAGACCCCAAAATAATTGAAGGCATATTGCAAATCAGCCATCCTAGAAACATTAAGGAATTGCAATACTTTATTGGGAAAATCAACTTCTTAAGAATATTTACCCCCAACCTTTCAGAACTCCTGAGAAATACTACAAACATACTAAAAAAGGAGGTAGGAGTTAAGTGGATTTTGGAAGCCAAAAAATCTTTCAATCTGGTTAAACAAGCACTCACCCAAACACTAGTCCTGATAGGTCCTGATTTCACCAAAGACTTCTATATTTTCTCATTTGCATCTGAACATACTGTGGCTGCAGTGTTGCTACAAAAAACGCTATGGGACAAGAACAACCGAAAGCCTTCTTCAGCAAAGCCCTTAGGGATGCTCCCTTAAAATATACATCATGGAAAAATAGGCCTTCGCATTAATAAAAGCATTAAAAGACTTCAGAATTTATATCTTGCATTCTCATATTATTTCTTTTGTTCAACACACAGTTGTCAAAGATATTTTAAATCAGGATCCTGATGGTAAAAGGGGAAAGTGGATTGCTATTATTTTATAATATGATCTAGAAATCAGACCCACTAAACTGGTTAAAGGACAAGGACTTGCAAAACTCATGGCTGAAACAAATCTACAAGCATTAGATATGAATTTTTTTGACTCTTAAGAAGAACAAGAAGAATGCACAACTCCTCATGTTGAAGAAGTATTTTTAAATTCACCTTGGTATGTTGATATTATTTATGCGCTTTTCTATATTAATGCTCCTCCTACCTTATCAAAGACAAAATCAAGGTTCCTGAAACAAAAACCTTTAAAATTCTTCATTTTAGATGGAGTTCTATACTGGAAGAATCCTATTGGTATACTGCTTAAATGTTTTCTTGAGGATGATGCAAGAAAAATCATGCATGAAATGCACGAGGGAGAATGTGGGGGCCATTTTTATTGGAAAACCACAGCTAACAAGGTCCTTAGAGCCGGTTACTATTGGCCCACCCTTTTTCCCGAAACCCACAAACTGGTCATGACTTGTCATAAATTTCAAATCTTTGATGGAAAAAGAAAGATTTTTACCTTTGCCTTTGCATCCGATCATTGTTGAAGCTCCGTTTCAACAACAGGGTTTAGAATTCATTGGAGAGATCCACCCTTTTTCATCTACCCAACAAAAATGGATCCTCACCACTACTGATTACTTTACCAAATGGATAGAAGCCATGCCTTCTAGGAATGCCACCGATTCAGTCATTATCAAATTTCTTGAGACCAACATTCTATCTAGATTTGGTTGCCCTAGGAAAATCATTACGGACAATGCAACCGCCTTTACATCCAAAATAATGGTTGAATTCTGCTATAAATATCACATCACATTAGGACATTACATAGCTTATTACCCTCAAGGTAATGGGTTGGCCGAGTCCTCTAATAAAAGCATGGTCAATATCATTAAGAAAATCCTGGAACAAAATCAAAAGGCATGGAATGGAAAGCTAGTGCATGCACTATGGGCTGATAGACTAACCACCAAGAAATCAATCGGCATGTCTCCCTATCAATTAGTGTATGGCATGGACACCAGTTTCCCAACATCTTTGGGAGTCCCAGTAATGAAACTGTTACAAGAAGTATAATAAGAAGAAAATGACATGCAAAGGAGGCTGAACCAAACTATCCACAGACAAGAGAGGAGGTGTACAAAAAGACACAGTTAGTATAGGAAAATATAAAGAAAATATTTGACAGAAGAACCAAGGACAATGATTTCCAGTTTGGAGATGAGGTGCTGAAATGGGACTTAAGGAGAGAAGACAAAGGTAAACATGGTAAGTTTGAAAACTTGTGGAAAGGTCCATTCATTATCAGTTTAGCTATAGGAAACAATGCCTTATTTTTACAAGAACCTGATGGAAATGAAACATTTGGAGGTCCTGTCAATGGCAGGACACTAAAACGCTACTTCTGTAAATATTCCTAGCTTTAATTTTTTCTCATTGTACATACCATAGTTTGAAGAAAAAAGTAAAAAAGAGAGATAACACAAAAACATAGAAAAAACAGAAAAGAGGGAAGATTCTAAAAAAAAGGTACAGCCCCATACCTAAAAAATAGTGATACTGAAAGTGTGCAAGCCTAAATGCCACTACTTGTTCTAAAAGAAGGTCTTGTTCAGTCATCTGGCCTAATCATGGCTGAACATGTTTTCAATTTATTTTTGATAAGTTAGTGAAATAATGCTGGTCAAATTATTGAAGCTTGACTTATCGAAGAAAGTAGGTTAGGAAAAGAAAGATATTGGTTCCACATGCTCAAAACAGAAACAAAGAGGAAAATAGGGATGAATAGAAAACTATGTATCCTAGCCCTAAATTTTCTAAATCTTATTTTGTACAAAAATAACATTTGTGTGCAGCTTGTTGTTATGCCACAAACTCATGATAAATCAGACTCTCTAATCCTAACTTAGTCATGTTTTCAATTTCATGTCTTTAGCCTAGTGAATGAATCCTGTCAAACAGTGTAACCTTAGCAGTTGAATAGTATAGGTAGAGAATCAAAGGAGTTCATTTGCCTAATTTGAACTCCCGGAAGAGATAAGTGTAGAAGTAGATAGTTTTTTTTCACTTTCAAAATAAAATATCAATGGGTCTGCCAGTTCAAGTGCACCCAAGGAAGAAATTTTTTTAGGCAAAGTAGGTTGGGTAGGTAAAAGTGAAGTTGAGCTAATTATGCTTTCAAATTTTCAAAATCACTACTTCAGGGAAATCAACAGCAAAAGAAAGAGAAAATTTCCCAATGGATGAGGCACTGGTCTTCATAAACAAGGAGATCTAAAATTCTGGACACCTCCTGAAAAGGAGTTGCCCTCCCCAAGTGGAGCCACTGTTAGTCATCAGTAATTTTCACCTATTTTGGATGACTAAATTCTTTGTCCAAAATTTCTAGAAACAAAATTCAAGAATCATGCGAGTTCTAGAAATCCCCTCAAAGAGATTTTTTTTTTCATTACCTCACCTCCTTGTCAAAGCATGACCAATCTATCATTCAGATAAAACCCCATCCTGAAATAATGTCCCTCACTCTCTCCATGATTGCTACCTCTGTCTAAAACACTCTACCTCTGTTACCCAAGCCTTCTAATTTCACAATTTGTTTTGCCAAGTAAACCAAGCTTTCTCTCCTACTCACCAAATGCCTCAAGAAATGGTGGTGTCAATTTTATTTCTAGAAAGCCCTCCAAAGTAAAAGAAGATTTCTAGCTGTCTAGGATGGTGGTGCATAAGTATAGTGTCAAAACTCTGTATCTTCATTCAAAACCCTGTTTCAAGCTTTCAGTCAAAAACCTATTCTAAGACCTTCCAAATGAGTCAATTAGGTTTTCACTAGGTCATGCACTATCATGATTCTCATTCCACTATATCCATAGGAATTCAAAGTTGAAGTCAAGAGAACATAAAGTGAGACTTATCATTATCCAAGGAACATTAAAGGACATCCAAAGGTACCCTCCTGATCCAACACTAGGTCTCCAAAAGAATAATCTATCATATCCAAGCATTTCTACAGGAATGCCTTGTAATTTGGTCTACAACAGAAAAAGGGCAAGGAAGGACACCTAAAGGAGTTCATAAAGGCATTTTTAGTTGATAAAAGGGTACAAAAGGCTGAGGTCTATAGGGAAAATCATGATCTCATGATAAGATATTGTCAAGTGCTGCCCATCAAAAGGTCTGTGCAGATTCCAAAAATACAGTGGCACATAAGCAACATTGCTCATTAAAACAAAGAGAGCATTGGGAGGATAATTGGCCTCAATCATGAATTTTTTAGAGGGACAACTGCCCATTTCCCACATTCTTTCAAAGAGACTAAAAAGCCATCAGATAAGCCATAAGGTGAGGTAAAAAGAAGGATCAACACAAGGAGCCCATTCATAACAATAAGAAAAGAAGTAGGTGTGTATTTACTGAGAATGCAAATGTATGACTAATTTGACCAAACAGTGGAAAAATACTTACAAAGGTTAAATAACTCCCCCAACCCTCCAAATGATCACTGGAAAACTTTTAGGCATGAGTGATAAGTTTGAATGGATGTTTTCTTTAAGAATTTTGAAGGCAACCTTGTGTGCCTTTCTAAACATCCCTAAAAGCTCAGAAGTTGGGAAAATGAAAAAAATGGTCATAATAAGAGGCAAAGAAACCTCCTTCACCAACAGAAGATAGTTTCAACATTTTTCCAACTATCTTCTAAGTTTGGTAAACAAGCACTAATCCCACCTAATCAAAGGATAAGATTAGAGTTCTTAAAAAGCTCTAAGGAGACAGATATAGGGCACTAAACACCACTTTAACTCAAGGAGGCAAAGCATCAGCTCAAGAATATGTTTACTAAAAAAGCAACACTCAAAGGCATGTTCACAATGTCTAAAGGAGGCAAAACATGATTTAAAAACCCATCTAACAAATTATTTTGACAAGCAGGGATAATTTTGGATCTAACCAACTGTCCAAGTGCAAAAAGAAACAATGGTTAAAAAGGGATGAAAAGAACATTCAAAATCAGCTCCAAAAGGCATTTTCAAAAGTAAAAGGGTGCAACAGGAACCTTAGAAAAGGATGTTTTAAGTTTAATTATTTCAAAAAAAGGGGTATAAAACAATACAACAACTCTTTTCCCGCTCATTGTTTCATTTGCAAAAAACGCAGTGAGGTTTTCAGTTTTCTTCCGGAGTCCTCGGGCAAAGAAATTAAGGTGCTGCGCTCCTGTAGTGAATTCCTTTGTTTTTTCCTTCTGAGTGCTACATGCCTGTAGATTGGTGCTGCACTCTTGCAACTCCGCCCGACGTGCAGGGGAAGGCTCGAAACATCATGCAGCCTTGCCTGGAGATGCTGCTTTCCTGCCACACTTTGCAACCCTGCACGAGACTTCGTTTAGGCCTTCCCGCCCTCATGCAGGCGTGCTGCGCTCCCACAAAAGACTTCAATGACTGCACAGTTTCACTTTGAATGCCCGAGCTACCCAATGGATAGTTGTGCTATGCACTTGAAATGGGCGTGCAACCTTTGCCCTGCGTGCAGCCTTGTACGACTGCTCGTTTAGTAGCCTGAGCTACCCATTGTTGTGCTCCGGCCACTATCCAAATGCTGCACGATTCTGTGTTTAGGTTGACCTGAGCCGCCTGGTCTCCCAGGTGTTGCGCCCCTGCCAAAGGTTTCACCCCTCCGCCCAGGGGCTGTACTCCTGCCACAGGCATGCAAGCCTTGCACGAAATTGTGTTTAGGAGTGACCCGAGTCGCCCAGAGATGCCGTGCTCCTGCCACAAAAGCGTAGCATTTCCCGAAAAGGCGTTCAGAGGCGCCAAAATTGCCCGGAGAGCTCAGTGAAGCCTTTTTATTGCTGTGAAGGACATTTTAAAGAGGTATTTTCACTGTTATCACCTCTTCATTATTTTATGAAGGATAAGGGCGCCAAGTAAATTCCAAATTTTTGTCAAAGAAAGCATGATGAAAACTTGAAAAGAAAACCTAACCTACTCTCTGCTAGTCTCCTAACCTTGTTTAAAAGCTCAGCACCTCCTTAACCTCTTTACATATTATTTCACAAGCGAGAATCACTTCTATTTAAATATTTTGGGGCAAGGTAGAGAAAAACACCATGTCTGAAGAAGAGAGTGTTGACCTAAGTGAAGGGACAAGACCAAGAAAACAACAGAATAAGGGAGGGATGCCAAATAGGTTTGAACCTATAAGCAGTAAAGAACTGATAGCCTCCCCTTTTATTCTTTCATTTTTCCAAGAGTTAGGGTGCTATGAGTTATGTAACAAAGTGCAAAAGATCAAAAGTCACCCTCATTTGACCAAGTTATTTTCCTTAAGACTTCATAGGCATAAAGTACATCTAGCAGGGGTAATATTTGAGTTGACCACCAGTGCCATCTCTAAGGCCACTGGAATACCTGGCATAGGAGAAAGGTGGTTTAAACAGAAGCATATTGACTTAAGCCATTATCATCCATTCTTAAAGCCTAGTTGTCAAGCTGATTGTAAAAGCATTTTCCCTTTTTCTCATCTATTGGATAGATATGCCCTCCTCATGAAGATTATCATGAAGTACTTCACCTGCGAGGGTAGGTTTTCTAGAGTCTATTCCTATCATATTAGACTCCTCATGCATTTCACCAGAACCAAGCTACTGCACATGCGCTAATACCTTTTAAAAAGAATTGAGAAAATGTCCTCCATCATGCAAAAAAAGGCCTCCATCCCAAAAAATGTCAAGCCTCTTTCACCATTCCCTCATCAAAGTAATTGTCTCATACCAACTAGAAAAACAAGGCATTCCCTGGGAGGTTTTTATCGCCCATGATGATTCCACAACTCCATAACATATCCCTCCGCAAAGTATGCCATCATCTTCTCAAAATCCTCCTCACACACCTCCATCACCCTCCCCTGACCTTGGTCATCTTATTCACATGAATCATTCCCTCAAACAGACCCTCCTCATTTTCTTTCCCCTGAGAAATATGAACATGAAGAAAGCAGTGATGAACATGAAGAAAGCAATGATGATCATGAAGAAAGCGGTGATGATCATGAAGAAAGCAGTGGTGATCATGAAGAAAA
The DNA here is from genome assembly GCA_034641835.2 of Pinus albicaulis. Classification (NCBI taxonomy): domain Eukaryota; kingdom Viridiplantae; phylum Streptophyta; class Pinopsida; order Pinales; family Pinaceae; genus Pinus; species Pinus albicaulis. The sequence continues at coordinate 1,733,708,120 of CM076575.1, read as the reverse complement.
CAATAAGGGAGAGAGTGATGATCATGAAGAAAACAGTGATACAAAGAATGATGAAGATGAAGAAAGAAGTGAAGAAGAAGAAGATGTATAAGTGGGAGATGGCCAAGAAGAGAATAGTGAAGGAAGTAACAAGGATGAGTATGTGAATGAAGAAGAAAACAGAGGTAAAAATAGTGATCCAAGTGATGAGAAAAGAAGTCAAGACAGTGGGTCCCATGGTGAAAAGGATGACTCTAAAGACACACAATCACAGGCAGTTTTTCAAAAAGAAGACAGTGAGCAAGAAAACAGAGTTCAAACCATTGATTCCCATGATGAGCTAAAAAGTCAAAACAGTGGGTCTGAAAATGAAGAAAGTGAAACTGAGGGTACAAATGCAGACAATGGAGAGGAGACATATGAAAGCAATGAAGAAATCAAGAATGACAGTGACAAGAATGTCACAGGAAGCCAAGAAACAGGGTTTAAAGTTGTTTTCAATAGGCAAGGAAATGGTGAAAAAGGGCCAAGTAATGAAGAAAATATGCAAGGAATTAAAGAGGAAATCATTCAAAGGAACTCATTTAATGAAGAAGGAAATGATTTTCACAGTGATGAGAAGACCAATAAAGGTTCCCAAAGAAATGACCCTACAAACAATGCTAACAGTGATATAAAGAATGATATTGACAATAAAGACAATGGACCAAAAGATCAAAAGGAGGACAGTCATGAAAGTAAAGAAATGGCCAACATAGGTGCCTCCAACAGTGCAAAAACAGAGCATGGGAGTCTTGAAGGTCTTGGAAGCAAGGAAAGCTTGAGAGAGGTTAAGGATGCTTATCAAAAGGATAGCCAAGAGCAAGGTAAGAAGGATACTCACACAGAAATCATCTATGAAGAAGAAAACAATCCTAAGATCATTAGTGATCAAACCTTTCAAGTAAAACCTATGGCACCTTTCACTATCACCTATCAAAGAGGGAGGAGGCATGTGTTTGCTACCTCCAAGAGGAAAGGGGCCATGCACTCCTCCTCAACTCAAATGAAGGACAAAGGTAAATAACCATTGAAGGGAAAAGCCAAAAAACCATTGAAGGACAAAGGTAAACAACAACTGAAGGAGGAAGAAAGAGAATTTGAACTCATTCACATAGAAAGTGATGAGGAAACTGAAACAAGGATAGTGAATTCCTTTCTACAAGACCGGAATGCATAGAATAAGGACTTGGAGGCTGAGATAGAGAGATCAAAAGATCTCATTCACTTCCTACAAATGCAGAACAAACAAATGAGTGGCCAACTAGCCATATATGAAGCAAGGGCACTCAAATATAGGAAATAATCTCAAAGGTCACAAGTGTAGTTGGAGGAATACATGGGCACCTATGAGGAAGATGATGAGGAAGAGGGTCAAACTAGAAAGAGACCTAGGACCATGGGTCTAAGAAAAGCATTGGCCAAGCAAAGAGAGGAAGAATCAACCCAAGCACAACAATTTCCCCTCACCAAAATCCTTGCCATGGAAATTGAGCATAACAGAGAATCATGGCTTGAAAGGGCCAATATGCATTTAGAGGCCAAACTAGAGAAGGCCAACAAAGACTTGAGCTTACAAAGGAGGATGACTGAGCACTACAAACAGAGAAATCACTCTGCAAGAAAAAAGCTAAAACTGCCCAAAATGAGGGCCCAACACCAAATGATGAAAAATACCAAGCTAGGATTTGTATTTTGGCCCAATTTTCTCTACAGGTCTCTAAGGAACCTTGAGGCACCTACCTACCAAATTTGAGAAAAATTGAACAAGTTTTTGTTTTTTGCAAATTTTTGAGCCTAGGAACGCAACACCCCCTGTGCTCTGCTTTTTCCTAGGGAATATTCGAAGGGCTAAGCTTACATTTTTGGATTCCCCATCATGAGAGGAGTATTCTCACCAAATTTCAGCTCAATTGGAGTTGTTTTGATCCCCCAAAAGGGTAAAAAACACTCATTTTTTCACCTTTCTGCCCTCTTTTTTGAGGAAGTGCTGCGCTCCTAGAAGCCTTGGATTTTTCCACTTTTTTGGAAACTTGAAGAGGTCATATTGAGGAAAAAAAGGTATGTTTTGAAATTAGACATCCAAAAATTTCCAACAGGCCATCATGGAGCCTTTTCCGACATCGGGAAGGCCTCCAAAACTCTGTTGCAAAACGACATTTTTTGGTGTTGTGCTCCTGGAAAATTTTCAAGTTTTTGAGACAGTATGCTGCGTTCCTATGTGTAATTGAGAAAATGTGTGTTAGGCAAGTTTCATCATGTATTTCAGAGTCTAAAAGTAAATATTTTTTCTATTTTTGTTCGGAAAAGATATTTTGGAAGATATTTTGTGCCTTGGACCTTGTAGGGCCTCAAGGACAAGTTAGGATATTTGTTTTTGGCCAATAGGCTTCTAGATGCTCTAGTGAGCTCTCTTCCTCCTTGCTTGTTATATAAGCCATGAGGATTCATTGTAAATAGGGGGACTTGATGTGTTATATATAAATACATGGTTTATGAGCTTGGAGAAGATATTTGGTTTTATGAAGTGAATGAATGGCTTGTGTGGCTTGATGTTGGAGAAGCTTGCTTGCAGGATTCCATAGCTTGGTGAACGGTGATGTTTTTTCTAAACTTGTTAGTGTTTTCTTGTCCTCATTTTGTTTCAGTATTCTTTTTTTCTATAGATTAGAAAAGTATAGGTTGAGATATGCTCATGGAAGCACCTCAAACCTCCTGTTTGCTATATTTTTGTTGTTTTCTTCTTTTATTCCATCTTAGGGAATTCTTGACTGCTCCTTAGGCCCACTAAAAATTGTTCTTTGTTTCATAAATGATTAGTATGTTATCTTATAAATATGATTCATGGTATGCCCTACATATTTAAAGTTTTCAAAACCTTATTGTGAAGCTTTTCTATGGAATACTGATTGATTAGGTTAAGACAAAGAGGTCTTGTTTCGATCTTGCCCTTTGCCCATGCTTACCAACTTGTTTCAGAATTCCCGATAGTTTGATATATGTTGTTTAGGAGTTCCCTCTCCATATATTGAGTTGTTTGTTTATCTTATGTGTTTTCTCAAAAAGCTAAAGGTGAATTTATAAAGTTAGGAGTTCTAATGCTTCTATGTATCACTGTAATGTTCATCTTACATGTTTATCAGTTTGAGTATTGTTCATAGTGATTAATGGTTTTCCCTACCTCATGAGTTATTGCTTTTAGACTATATATGTTTAAGACCTCTTAGTTTTTCCCAAAATTAATGTTCATTACACCTCATACATCACCTAAGGATCCATTAACCTTACTAAATCGGCCTTGCAATACACTCTGCTTCATCATTTAGACACCCTTGACTTCATCTGACCCCATAGCCCTATTGATTAGAAATCTCTCATTCCACCTATACTACTTTATCATCTTACCCCAACCCAAAACAAAAAAACAAATTACACTTAACAACTAGCTTAAAATCAATCATCTGAAGCGAACAAGTTCACATCCTTCTCACAATAGAGAGAGCCCTCTCTGAGTCCAGGAAGGGTAGGTCCTAGGACTCCAAAAACTAGTCTGATGTTACCTTGTCATTTGGTTTAGCCAATCTGCCAAATCACGGGACCCTAACAGGATATGTAGTATAAAATGAATGTGGATAGTTTGTAGTTAACGCTGTGTCACAAGGAGAGATGAGTAAATTTCTGAAATGGAATTTTCTATCTTCCACTTAGCTATTTGCACTGGAAAAGAAGGATTCAGGAATCTGTGATGACATGAGCATGGTGTCAAATGGCCAATCCATAGTCTTGGGGCAGAAAATTATACTTCCATATATGAGAAATATTTCTAAACATGAAAAGAGGGTATTAACACTCTTGTATGGATGGGCCAAACTATGTAAGTTTTGGAAGAAAGAGACCTTTCAAAACGAGGGTGACTTCCATGAAATTCAATCTTGTCTTGAGCAAGATCAACTGCAAGAGAGGCAGCAAAGGTGGAGCTACAACACTCCAACATGTGACTTTGGCATTGAGAATGTCAAAGAGGAGAATGATGATGTGATAGCCACTTCATTTCAGAATTTTACAGCACTGTCATTGTTGGGAAACCTAGATCCATATTGGGTGTCCCAACTCTTGGTAGAATATTCCAAGAACCTATTCACATGTAAGGTTCTCGAGGGACAAATGGAAGATAGGATGTATAGAGCGGTTGATGGAGTCATCTAATTTCATGATCAGATCTATTTGACTGGAGACTCAAAGCTTAAAGATAAACTATTGTATGTAGCCTATGATATATTGCTTTCTAATCCCACTAGTTTCATTAGAACATACCATAATATCTTAGATGGATTCATGTGGGAAAACTTCAAAGAGGAGATGCACTCTCATATGAGGAAGTGCATAGATCATTTGTTGGTTGAGGAGGAACATACATCTTGAGAAGAGTTATCATCATCACCTCCTTATTCATTGGGTGTGAGAGGGAGCTCATCCATGAGTTACCTCATTGATTTAAATCAAGTGTATAGTAAGACTTGTATTTCTAAACATCATGATGTATCTACTATATGCTTATATTTTCTCAACACTCATGTACAGAGCTTTGCTCCAAGAGGGGGCACTTTTTCCTATGGGCTTCATAGGCTACTTAGAGCCATGAACAATAGAGATGTTGATCACTCCTTAGGAGATTTTGGGGAGATGATGTATTCTTCTTGTTGTGCCACATTGACACCAAACATCATACACCACTCCAAGTGTATGAGGAGAAATCTTGGTAAAGGATATGATTTTGTATCTCATGATTCATTTGATTATTACTTGTATTATTTTACCATGTATATGCAAGCCATAGCTCCTAAGAGGAGTGTTATTCCATACAAAATTCATGGCCAAATTTGGGCCACAAACATTTTTGAACATGGCCACTCCCTTATAGGAAAAAGGGAGATTCTGTTTCATGATGGGTGCTTTCCTAAGGCACCAAATATATCTCACACTTTCAGCCATGGTGAGATGATATGGGCAGAAAGTAAGTGGTGTGGAAACCAATTACCATATCACTATCTGATGTAGTCAGGAGATCTACTGTGCTGGTTCCACTTGTGGGACTATGATCCACCTCCATCATTGCCTTTGATTGTTTATGTATTACTGGTTTTGATCCCACATGATGATGATGCTCTTATCTTTGTTGGGAACATTATTGGACACATTGGTTGGATGTGTCCATTGGGAATGAAACTTCCCATATTTATTCATGCTTCAAGAGGGGGATGGGACACTATATGGCTGCTACATTATATCCTTTGTTTCCTTATGCAAGGGCCAAGGGGCCATATGTTTGACTTATGTAATTGGGAGAAGCCTCTCACATGGGAGGATTTTTGGCAAGACATGTGTTGCTTGAATCAAATTCAGCCAACATCTAATATCCTCTACTATTTTTAGGCTTTGGAGAAGCTTATGGAAGCAAGAAAGTGGTTGGATGACCACTTATTATATCATGTTTTGAGGCTGCAAGAAGAAGAACAAAGCTGGTCTCAATGGGGGGACTATTGTCACCATCCAATATATCAAATGACACTTAGTCCATGTTTCTTTTGGAGCACATATGGTGGTGATAATATATTCACTACATGCATGGAGGATTGGGCAAGGAAACTCCCTAGAATCAATGAAGGGAATCATGAGGTTCCAAGCATATTTTGGCTTCATGAGGACTATATTATTGCAGTCCAGGATCAACAGATCCAAATTTATCATAAATGGAGGGAGAGGCAGCACAAGTTGAACAATATTACCTCTCATTTTCAGCCATGCAGCCCCTACACATTGCATAAGGAGGGGATTGGTGACAGTTTCTGTGAGCTGCAAAGGATGGATCACTTTTTTTGGATGATAGCATGGATATTGGAGTTTCTCATTGGGGTTGAAGCGCCCAACATTTATCATCTCCCATGCCTTAAGGAGACCAATGGACAACAGCTAATTATTTCTATATATCTACCACTTCTTCATGATGACAACTATTTGGTTTATTCACTAAAGGAAAACTTGTATTCTTGGGAGGAGACATATCCATTGGAGATTTTACAATGTCCTGGTAGTTGCTTGAGGACAAGCAACATTTTGGAGGGGAGGAATATAATATTCCTACATTAGCCTACAACTAATGGGAATATTAAAATTTTGTTTTCTCACAAAGGTAGGTGAATAAGTGGGTGGGAGGACCCATAAAACTCTTTATGGTGAATAAAACCACTTCTAATGTGAAAATGGATCATATTTTCAGCCTAATAAAGTACCCCAAGGTGTGGACAGGGGCTAAAATATATTGACTGGGTCAACCTTGACCAAATATACAACGTTGTCATGGAGGAGTGGCCATCAATGAGGCACAACACAATTTTAGATGGAGCTTCTTGGTGTGAAAGGAGTGTTTTCAATGAAGGTGGTTTAGGGTTTGCAAAATCTGAACTTATAAAAGGAAGAAGATAGCAGCATGAGAAGGTTGTTGATGATTATCATATTTCTGAACATATTGTCTATTTAGACACATATCATTCTCTGGTTGTTTAGTTGAGAATAGTGTTGTTTAGCACATAGTATTCCTGTTTAGGAATTCCATTCTCTTTCCTTGAGAGAACTCTTGGGAGAGTTTGTACTACATTGTCCGCTATCTGGCTAAAGTCCAAGCTTCTTCTTCCAACTACAACACATATCCTGTTGAGGGTTTGGTTGTCTTTGCAAGTTGCAGCAAGTGGAAGCTAGATCTACTCAGATCTAGATCATTTAGGTGCCCTTTTTCAGTGGAGGAGGTTTATACTCCATTGGGAGGAGTGTATTGGAGTTCTTGGGCATCATTTTCATATCTTGGCATGTGGCCAACTATTATCTAAATCCTACAATGCATTTTCCCTTCCAGATCTGCGTTATTCCTGTAGGTGCTGTTGCAGGGTGTTTTGGCACATTAGTTGGAGAGATGATTTTCAAGTGTTGGGGATATGCCCTCCACTTTGAAGATCCATTGAAGGAAGATATATTTCTTTTCATATCAGATCTGAACTGAGTACTTGCATGCTTTAGAATTTCTGAATATTTCTGCAGATCTGCAGACTTAGATCTTAGATCTACTGCTTGTACTTGGTGTAATGTTGAAAACCGCAAGGGGATCTGAAAGAGGAGCCTTTATAGTGTATGGATCTATTATAGATCTGAATTTTCATGCACAGATCTGTTCTATATTTGAAATTTAATCAATAGCTATTGCAGCCTAATAAGATAACGCTGTCAAGGCAGTTTCCGTCAATACATGTGGTTGCTGCACCTCTTTTGAGGGTTTTTCTTCTATTGGTGTCTTGTATTTCTAGCTATGCATCTTATGGGCCTCATTATACATCTATTTTTCTGCTGTAAATAAATATTTTGAAGAACCTTTTTATTGGCCTCCTGCTTTTCTTTAGATGAACTACATTATTTTCCTACATATCTGCATGTATTGCTGCATTTTCCCATTTTGGGATATTACATCATCATCATCATCTAGTATATATATATATATATATATATATATATATATATATATATATATATATATATATAGGTAAAGTTCCCTCAGTCACTTCTATCATCATCATCATGAGTACTTCCTTCAAGGCTTCTACCCCACTAAAGGTTCAACAAGAGTTACTTCTTGGTTTCAAGCCATGAAGAAGTCTACCCAAACAATTTTCCTTACCACCAAGGGAGTCCAAGAGTCATGCTGGGCACCTAGCCAATCTCCATGTGGCTAAGAATGACCCATCCATCACAAATATCATCAAGTTCCACCCTTGTCTCGGGCATTTGAACCTATTAGCATGAGATCACAAATTTCCCTATCAAGGTCTACAATATCCAATGCTCCTTCCTTCTCCAATGTACAAGGTCTCATCATAGTCATCCAAGGACAGATCATCCATGGTGTTGGCAAAGAAGTCATTTCTTTTCTTACTCCTCCATAGGGTCCATCTTCCAAAATGCTTCAATGAACACAAGCCATATCTTCATGAAGACTCCCTAAGTGAGTGTCCTCCATCCTCATCAATTTCTGTAATGTTTCCAATCCTGGTACGACCAGCTCATCAAGTTCCTCCTTGATCATTTTCACCTCTGCAACATCTTCATGTGGTTCTACCACCACTAATCCCTGCAGTGTGCTTGGTCTAGGTTCAACTTGTTTCACAAGTTATTCCTTGATCTTTTCTGCATCTACAACATCCTCATGAGAATTATCCACCATCAATTCTTGTAATGTGCTTGGTCCATGTCCAACTTGTTCATCAATTTCCTCCTTGACTTCAATCAAATTCACAAAATTCTTCGGTTTGGTCATATTAGGTTTCCTACCTCTATGCTTCTTCTTTCCAAGCTCGACAATATCCTCCTGAAGTCCCTCTAGCTCATAACATAATTCTATCCAATCTTAGAAATGAGTCATCTTCTCAAAAAGTCAACCAGCTTCATCCTTGTTTGAGTTAGTTACCCCTTGCTCATACAGGGCTTTAAGAGTGTTTGCTGTAGCATTCCACTCTTCTGTAGTCGCTTTTACCCTTCTTAAGGATTCCACCACTTATTTTTCCAAGACTCAAAACTTAGCCCGAATTAGTGGTTTGTGCCCTTATTTCATATGCCTTATCTAATGTAAGGCCTCAAAGGCTTTCTCCTAGAATTCATCCCAAGTTGGCATGTCTTCTTTGCAGCTTCAGCCTTGACCAATGTCTTGCTCATGCCAAGGTCTCAAAAGACCAAATAATATAAGTCCAGCTTCAACACCACCTGTAATCATGAAACTGTGTTTTTTCTCCCTTCAAAGGATACCAACTCCAAATCCACCTTAAAAAAGGTATGGGATCAGAGTTGTGAAGGAAGTATGGGCTTGGCAGGTATAATTATTTAGAATTGTACATATTTATTGAAACATAATATCAGGCACTCATTATAGGGAGTTGATCCTCCCTTGAATGTATGGGTGTTCTTGTGGATTGATGTTGATGTTCTTTATCATATGAAATGGATATAAAAATGGCATTAAACATCAACATCAATCCACAAGAACGCCCATACACTCATGGTAGTCTTTCAACCAAGTAGTATAGTGGGTGTAGCATGTTGGCCCTCAATTTTGGTCATTTTTGTTTTATCATAAAACCAATTATTTACCATCATATTCCACCTTATCCCACTCACATATGCCTCATTTTACCCTTATTTTTCATAACTAGGTACTTAGATTAATTTTTCCAATTTTTAGAAATTTTAGTAAAAATTGGGTTTTAAGAGTATTTTTGGACATAATGAAAAATTCCCGTAATGGCTCCATTGAAGTCATACTTGCAAGACACCTAGGCACAAGCGGAGCACATATATAGAAATATTGGGAACTAAGGATGGACGTGTACCTATTGGTTCTGTCAAACCAAGCTAAAACAAGCTCGGTCAAAACTGGTCAAACACGACCTGTCATTCAAGAAATCCCTAGGAAATAGGCCAATGTTAGGATTTTATGGGATTTTCCAGATTTTGAGTGATTGGATGGATGAGTTCAACCTATATGGATGGGATTAGGATAAGATAAGGCTATTAGAGAAATAATAGCATAGTTGGTTTATTATTTCTCTATTTATATCAATTTTATGAACCATTGGAACATGCAGAATTTGTATAATTTCACTTTGATATTTCTGAAACTTTGAGAGATAATTGAAGAACTAGTTCTATCTCCTTTTCTTTCGTTCTATATGGTGAATGCTTGATTGAGTTTTAGTAGCTGAAATTACTATCAGTGTGAGAGGCAAGGGTGGAGGGCCCCCACACCGAGCTAAGTGCACTTTCTGGTTAATTTAGTTGAAATTTCATAAACTAGTTTTGCTTCATGTTTAAATCAGTTAATTAGATGTATGATGATATATTATGTTTGTTGAAGAATCTTAATCTAAATTATAATATGCATATGAAGGTTCAAACTAGTGTTTAAGTTAATCTCTCCTAACTAATCAGTGAATAGAAACTAGAATTCATCTTCCTTGCTTTTGTTTAAAGTGATTTTCTGAATTTCAAGTTTTCATACAATGGCATTAATGATGAATGAATTTCTAAATAAGGACAACAAGGACCTCCTTATTTAGGAGTCTCTTATATTATTATTTTATGCACATTAAGCTATTTTTCATTAGTGATTTTTTATTTCTGTTCATGAAGTAGTATTGTAGAGAAGGTCAACCCAGTTCTCCTAAGTTAGAAGCTTCTTCTTCTGCTTATTACATAGTGAATTAGAAATTATCTAGTTAAGATTTATATTTGTAATATGCATTTACTTCAAATTCAATAATTCATCTTCTAAAATTGACTATAGTTGAAATCTATATATTTTGGACACGCTTCCAAGTTTTACAAACCCTAATTGATAATTAAATACTTGCATTAGTTTACCCAGTAAATTGACCCAACACGACACTAACTTACTTTTCTTTTCATAATACTTAGTAAGTAGAATACACATATGTTCAAAACTTTAAGTTATTAATCTTCAAGTGTTCTTTCAATTAACAATGTAAACTATGAAACGAGAACTATAAACTCAAAACGAGAACTCTAGCAAAAAAATCATGAAAAAATAGCTCATAAACAAAAAGTGGCGAAGATGGAATAACATTTTTTATTTCAGAGGTAGATTTTCAACATGTTTAAAAATAGCAATGAAAACCAATTTTTATGTGCCAAAAACACCCTCAAAAAGAAAAGTGAAGATGTTGGAATAACATTTTTTTTAAGGACAATTTTTCAACATTTTGAAATACCATGTAAAAAATAAAATATCATCACTCCAAAAAAACTTAAAATTTCAAAAGAGAAATGAAAAAAAAAAATTACAAATAAAAACAAGGGTTAAAACAATAAAAAAAACAAACAAAACAAACAAACAAAACAACCAAAGTGAAAAAAAAAGTAAATAAAAATATATATTATAAAAAAAAATATAAAATTAAAAAAATGACAACAAGAAATCAAATATATAAAAGTATATAAAAAATCCAAAAAAAATCAAACATAAAAATAGAAAAAGAAAAAAAAACAACTTAACTTGCAAAGATAAAGATACAAATAAAAATAAAAAATAAAAAATAAAAAAATATAAAGAAATAAATAATTAAACAATAAAAAATATAATTAAAGAAACAAAATTAGCAAAAGAAACGAAAAATAAATAAATAATACTTTATTAGACAATTAAAAAAATATATACAAAATAAATATTACATTTAAAAAAATCAATAAAATTAAAAAATTAAAAAACAAGCACAGTAAAAAATTCAAAATTCAAAATAAAAATATTATACAACTAAAGATAAAAAAAAATTATAAAAAAAATTAAATAAATGAGAAAAAAATAAAAAAATAAACATTGAAAAAAATAAAATTAAAATATCTAAAAAAAACGTAAAAAAACCTAAAACAAATTAAAAAAAAATCACAACTTAAATTACTAAAAAAAATAAAAAAAATAACACACATATAATTAAAATTAAAAAATAAAATAAAATAACTTAATAAAACATTAAAAACAAAAATAAAAATAAATTAAAATTTTATTTAAAATTTCATGAACAAATATATCAAAAAATAAAAATTTGTGGCCCTCAAGCCTTTGGGCGGGCTCAACCCAATTCTCAAAATCAAGTTGAGCTTGCCCAATGGCCCCTCGGGCTCTCAGAATCGGCTAGGGGGTGGCTCCGATTCTCAGAATCAACTCTGAGCCCTGTCGGGTGGCTTGAAGGGCGGTCGACGGAGCTTGGCCTGCTTCGACGGCCCACGACGGCCACCCGACAGGACTGGCCAAAGCTTATTCTCAAAATAAAATTAAAAATATATATTGAAAAAAATAAAATTAAAAAAATTAAATATCTAAAAAATAAACGTAAAAAAAAATAAACGTGAAACAAATTTAAAAAATAATAATAATTAAAATAACTAAAAAAAGAATTAAAAAATAAAAAACATGAACACAAATATAATTAAAAAAAAAAAGTTAAATAACTTAATAAAACATTAATTTTTTTTTTAAACTTATAAACAAATTAAAAGTTAAAAAAAATTAATAACAATTATATAAAAAATAAAAAATTTTGTGGCCCTCAAGCTTTTTGACAGGCTCAACCGCCGGGCAAATCTGATTCTGAGAATCGTTTTGGCAGGTCGACGGGGAAAATTCGATTCTCAGAATCGGGTTTTCCCCGCCGGCCGGGCAAATCCGATTCTGAGAATTCGATTTTCCCCGTCGGCCTGCAAATCCAATTTTGAGAACCAGATTTGCCCGACCAGCTGGGAAAATCCAATTCTTAGAATCAGATTTTCCCTGTCAGCCTACAAATCCAATATTGAGAATCAGATTTTCCCTGTAGGCCAAACAAATCCTATTCTGAGAATCAAATTTGCCTCGCCAACCGAGAAAATCCGATTTCGAGAATCAGATTTGCCCCGCTGGCTGTGCAAATTGATTCTGAGAATTGGATTTGCTCGACCTACCTGTAAATCCGATTATGAGAATTCTATTTTCCTAATTAACAAATTTTATTATGAGAATTGGATTTTCCCGATCGGTGGGGAAAATCTGATTCTCAGAATCGAATTTTCCCGACCGACGAGGAAAATCCAATTATGAGAATCGGATTTTCCCAGCTGGCTTGGAAAATTAGATTCTCAGAATAAGATTTGCCCTGCCGAGAATCAGATTTTCCCCTCCAGTCAGGAAAATCCTATTATGAGAATCAGATATTCCCCGCCGACCTGCAAATCCGATTCTTAGCGGTGCCAATCTGATTCTGAGAATTAGATTTTCCACGTCGACCTGCAAATATGATTCTGAGAATCAGATTTGCCTCGCCGAGTGGCTGCTGTGGGCCGGTGGAGCTTGGCCAACCCAAGGCAGCTCTATCCCTTGGGCCACCCGGCAGGGTTGGCCGGAGCCGATTCTCAGAATCGGCTCCTGCCAGCTCTGCCGAGTGGCCTGAGGGGCGGCCGTCGTGGCCTGGAAGAGCTTGTCCAGCTTCGCCAACTCACGACAGCTGCCCTTGGGCAACCCAACTGTTATTTTTTTTATTTTAAATTTTTTAAAATTTAATTTATTTATTTTTTTAATGATTTTGTTTTTAATTAATTAATTAATTAATTAATTTTTTAATTTTATGATTTTGTTTTTTTAATTTTATTTTTAATAAAATTATGTGATTTTCACTTTGCGTTTTAAGATAAGAAAAAAAACATTAAAAAATTAAAAATTAAAAATTTGTATAATGTGATTTTCACTTCGTTCTTTATGTGAATCATTTAATTTTTGGAAAAAAATGTTACTATTATTAATATTTGACATAAAATTCATAAAAATTGCTATTTTTTATATTTATTTTGGTCATTTTTTTTTCTATAAAAATGGTTTATTTGACATGTCACTTTTGGCAAAAAGACTCAAAATGCGTATTTTTTTCAGTTAATCTATATTCAAAATGTGTATTTTTATGTAAATTGTTAAAAATTTCTGGTTTTTTAGTGACAAGTATTTCATGGGAAATGAAATATTATTTAACAATATATAATTAGATAGAATATTGAAATTTTAAAATTCCTAATATTGAAACTTTAAAATTTTGGTTAATTTTTTTTTTAATACTACAAAATATCAAATATCTCACTAAAAAAAAATGGAACGAAAAAAAAGAAGCAAAAACCTGGAAAAAAAAAATGTAAGTGAAGAGGAATAAGACGAGTACTTAAAACATTGTTAAATTTAGAAAATAATTATTAGCATTTAATATATTAGAAAATTTAAAGTAAAAAATAAGTCTTCTAAAAAAATGGAAAATGTTGGCATCAACACTTTTGAAAATCAACATAAAAATCATTAACATTTTAAAAATAATGTTTATACTTTGTACATCAGAAAATTTAATGTGTAAAAAATATGCTAACAAAAATTAAGAGTATTCTGAATCAACATTTTTCAAAATCAGATGATTTTTTGCTACCTAAAAAAAGCGGGTACTCATTTCTGTTCCCGTTTCAAAGTTTACATTGTTAATTATGAAGCAGATATAAAAACAACATTAAACACCAATATCAATCCACATATACGGCCATACATATAAGGGAGGGGAAAATCCCGATGATGAGTGCCCGATATTATGTTTCAATAATAATGTGCAATTCTGAATAATTATACATGCAAGCCCATGTAAACACTTACACCTCTTTCCAAAGTGTTCTTGTGCTTTGTCCAAGGCTTACAGCTTCCCAACAACCCAAACAACCAATGAGGATCCCGAAAATCCCTTTAAAACATGTTACTGAAGTCTGCCTCGAAAATCAAGTTCAAGAGGGTCACTGGGTCATGAATGCCCTCGGCACCCTGCACATGTTTCTCTATGCGGGTAAACATGGTCACGACACCCTCAGCCATGCACACTATTTTATGAATGCGTTCGGGTCGTGTCTGACCCAACTCGGCCTTCCTGCATGTTTTTCGCTCTTCAAAACACGTCCTCCTCACATCCACACTGAATGCGCTACACAAACCCAACTTTGCTCGAAACTCAAGCCTCTGAACGCGTTTCTACATGCACCTTGTCGAGAAGACCCGTTGACCCTACGGAATGACCCATGTCTACCTGCAACGTAGGTGAATGTCTGAACTCGTTTAAATCGACTCAACCTGGTCTGCACGTCTCCTTTCTGCGGCTTCGTCTCCCACCTTTAACCCTTGCTCGAGCTGCTGCTTTTTCTTGTCAAGGTGGATCAAAAATTTGTTGATGCCTTGTTCGATGATCTCCATCCATCACACGCCTTGCCCATATATATGTGTACTATCCACGCGTTGCTGTTGAATCTCAGAATTACCCTATCCTTGTGTAATGTTCCAAATTTTATGGAACATTAATTTTTGTTAAAGAGATGAATAAAATGGGTAGGGGACCCATTCTTTGCATGATTAGAGAATAAAAATCCTCTAAGAATGAAATAGGATCATGTTGGAGCTGGATTTCACACCTCCATGTGTGAAAGGAGGTTTTTTCATAAAGGTTTGGCCAAAGTTGACCAAGTCAAACTGCGTTGGCATGAGTTGGAAAGCACTATGTGGGAAAACATAGGAGGGACGATTCTAGAGGGAGGAAACCCTAATTCTAAGTAGGGCCCACGGAGGGAAGGCTCACTTGTTTAAAAGAGGAGCAAGGTAGCCATTGAGATTATCTTTGATCATTTTAACATTCAAGTCTTGGAGGCTTGTTGCTGCCTCTTGTTGTTCATCAGAGCTGTAGTGCCTTCGGGCACGAGGGAGTCCTGTTGAGGATTTCCTCTCCTTATTGAGGAGCTCATGAAGTATTGCACTCCATTCCCCATATTCAGGCATTCAGGCCATAGCTTCAGCCATCTACATCAGCGCAGTTTCTGCAGCAGATATTATGCAGTGTTGCTGGGTGTTGCTGGGGAGGTTTCCACATACCATCCGGAGCTATTTTTCCAGTGGAGGGAGGTTCCATCCTTTGGGAGATCAGAAAATGGGGTTCTTAAGCAGATCCCATCATCTTTGGCATCAGGCCAACCACATTCCATCATTGGCAGTGCAGTCCCTCTCTTAGACAACATTTTTCTTGGTGCATATTTGCTGTGAGGGATTAGCAGATTTTGGAGGGGAATTCTTGGGTGAAAGGATAAGCCTTTCACTTAAGATTTTCATTGGAGGAGGGTTCTTCATCAGAAAAAGCTATTTCAACCTTCTCCATCCATTTCCAGCTCTTGAGTTGCAGCAGCTACTGCAACTCCGACATTTTTGTATTATAGTGTTTTTGTATAGATTTCAGCCAATCCTTTTAGAGGATTGATGTTATGTATTTTCAGAGGTTGAGATCTTGCTCCCCATACTTCATTTGAGCCTACATTGTCATATCATTGTATTTTCATTATTTATGCAGCAGTTCCTCTCTATAACTGCGCAGTCATGGCCTAGGGCTTTCTTTATGTAGCAGTATTTCTTATGTTTCCTTGTACAACTTTCTTGAGGCTTGTTGTGCCTTTCTTGAGTGATCATTTCCTCAAGATGATGTATATTTTATGCTGATATGTATTAATATGATGGCCATTGTATTCTCTGACATTTAATGTGTATATGATTCACTGCTATTTTCCATTTGATGTATTTGTTATTGTTGTAGCTGCAATGTTGGGTTTATCTTAAGAGATTCTCAATCTTGTTGTATTTTCCTATTGGGGATATTGTCCTTTGACAATCACTCTATAGACAGAGTCTGCTAGTGGGCCAAGTAGCCTCTGGAGCTCATCCTTTGTTCAAAGGTGAAAAATCCAGTAAATGCCCCTGCAGTCTATCTCTGGAATAGATTTTCTTTGTCGATTGACAATGTTTCTAAAAAAGGAACATTACAGTGGTATCAGAGCATCGAACTGGCACAGCCTGTGAGTTCGATTTTAGAGGAGAATAATGAATAATATGAGCTTGAGCTCATATGTTTTTGGAATAAGGAAGAGCCTCCTTGAGGAGGAGGAGAAGAAAAGGGGAGAAGAGGAAGGTCCATGCACTTCCTATTCTCTTGAAGACCAGCATGGGAGATGCTTGGATTTCCAGATCTTAAGAAAGTACCTGGGTGACTATAAACCCCATTCTGCAGCATTCGAGAGAGCTACAACGTTTTCACAGTCTATTCAGCAGATGGAGGAGAGAAGGCCCTATGGAAAAGTAGAAATCAGAGGAAATAGGCTTCTATTGTCTACATTTGATGGGGTTACCTCAGCTAGAGCTTGGGAGAAGAAGCTGGAGGCAATTTTATTGCTGCATCCAGTGGCAGAGGAAGAAGTAATGGAGATGGTAGCACTGCACATGGAGGATAAAACCTCTGTTTGGTGGTTCAAACCCTTGATCCATTCAAGGGTGAGTTCTTTTGGAGACTTTGCTCAAGGGTTTATCCAAACCTTTGATGGAGGGAGGACAAAGGAAGAGAAATCCATTCCACCATGGGAGGAGAATTGCACCAACGCTGCTACAAATTTGGAGGAGAAGCCTTCTACATCTATGGATGAGGAAGCCATTGGAGGAAAAGCCATTGTAGCCACACAAGAAGGTCCCAAGATCCACCAAGGTATGAGTAAAGTTCCACTTTCTATTTCAGCAAATAATCTTAAGGGTGGTGGAATTTCATATAAGGAGGTCCCAGGATCAAATCACATGGCCACTTTAGGGCCTCATGATTGCACTGTGCTGTGAAAGGGGTTCAAGGAGGAGATGAACCCTCATCCTCATGCACTATTGATGAGTCTCATTCAGCCCTTGAGTTTTGGATGTGGACCATTGGGGGATGAAGTAAACCATGACACCTCCATGGAGAATCATGAAGCAAATTGTAAAATCGGAGGAAGAGACATCTGCTACATCATTGAGGAATCAACAACGCTGTTGAACATGGGTGGAGAGGAGACATCACCTACATCACATTTGGATCCTCATAGATCCAACATATTCATAGTAGAGAGGCCTTTCCTAAGAGGTCTCCAAGAAGCTGCATTTCAAACTCTCATGAAATGCAAGGAGCAAGAATTGGTTTGGGAGGATGGTAGCCCTCATGGGAGGAGTACCAAAATGATGGAGAAGAGATGGTAGAATGTTTACATCATTGGGAAGCAAGGAGAAGGGATACATATTGCTGATATAACATATATATCAGTCATGATACCTTCATCACATGAGTCATATGATGTGAGCATGAGGAGACAACAAGCACTTGAGTTGCTTGGGATTGATGGGAGAGAGCACAAGCAGATTTGCTCTCATATGAATGATGGTGTTGCAGGAGTAGAGGAGGGAACTCTCATAGTGCAATGGGATCACTCCTTATCTGGGATTTATTTGGAGGCATTTCCCTCTTGGGAGAAGCTTCATATTTGCAACAGCATCACCAGAGTTGTTCTTGACAAGGAGCATGTCAAGGAACAAAGATTGGCATCGGCAGGAGCCTTTTTGCATGAGCTCACAACACTGTCATTTGGGACGAGGATCAAATGCATAGATCCATATATCATCTCAATTCCATCCTATGGTAAGAGTCTTGTAGGTACCTTTGCTGATTTACATACTCTTATCATTATGATACAGTGCAGGGCTTTTCAAAGGGGTAGATTTTTCATGTTGCTCCATGAGCAAAATTGGGCCAAACTATGTGATGGAGACAACCATATTTTATATGGCCTTTGGCAAGTGTTACCTTCCATGTATGTTCAACATTTATGTTCAGCCACTTACCATGAATTATCAGATGTAAGAACATACATTGTTATTCCTGAGATGGAAAACAACTTTCCATATCATTTCTCAAAGCAGCAGTTTGGGAAACTGCGCTGTGACTACTTGGGAGACTGTTGGTACAACTTTGCACAACATGAAACCTCCAGTACTTGCCTCATTTTATTGCTGAGTATGGTCTCCTTGGCTGATATTTCTGTTATCTTAATGGAGGACATGATCAGAGGAGAGACACATGGGATGAATGTGTCCTTGATGAGGAAAGTCTCCCATATTTTCTGCATTGCATGTTCTAATGGGAACATGAGAGGAGACATGGCCACCATAGCCATCTATTTGCTTTCTCTTGAGGAGGGCCATGAGTATGATGATGAAATCCATCCATTTCTTATATTTGGGCATGTATTTGATTTTGTATTGCTGTTTCACTCATCTATTTACTGTTCAGTAGTAGAGGTGATATTTTTGCACAGTACTTGCCATGCTATTTTTTGCAGCTGTAGTGGATGAGGGTGCATTATAACCCTATGAGGCATTGTTTGAATTTTCTGCACATGGTATAACCTACAAAAAACATTTCATGGGGGCATTCTATGGTGATCTTGTCCTATTCATCATAGATGACATGTCTTGGGCCAGTCGGATTATCATTGTTGAGAGGGGAAATCCTTGAAGGATTGCTTTTCATTTTGCCACTTGAGGGCAATAATTTTGTAGCCCAGGATCAGCGTTCACTCCACACTTGTCATAAGTGGAGAAGAGGACAGCATGAGGCAAGTTATAGTGCTTGCCATGATCATATTTTCATCCCACCTTCATTTTTGGAGCTCAAGGTGGAGGGAGATTTTCCATGAGTTGTCTTGTTGGGAGGCAGCTTATTTTTATGATTGATGTCTTGGGGATGAGAGATTCATATGGGGGATGATAATTCCCATTATACATCAGATCTCATGTCTCAAGGAGGCCCTTAGACAACTCTTTGTTCCTTCATGGATGGTTATTTCTACATGATAGTTGTTTGGGAATGTTCACCCAAAGGCTAGATTGCATATGTTGGAGGGACAATTTGAAGACTTGATTGCTGATATGGCATCCTTTTATTGAGGAGATAATCACATGAGGATGCTACATAAGGAAGGGCAGAAAGAAATTCAGTTCATCCTTGCAATTTCTTGAGGGCAAGCAATATTTTGAGAGGGGAGGACTGTAATGTTCCAAATTTTATGGAACATCAATTTTTGTTAAGGAGATGAATAAAATGGGTAGGGGACCCATTATGTGCATGATTAGAGAATAAAAATCCTCTAAGAATGAAAGAGGATCATGTTGGATTTGGATTTCACACCTCCATGTGTGAAAGGAGGTTTTTGCATAAAGGTTTGGCCAAAGTTGACCAAGTCAAACTGCGTTGGCATGAGTTGGAAAGCACTATGTGGGACAACGTAGGAGGGAATATTCTAGAGGGAGGAAACCCTAATTCGAAGTAGGGCCCATGGAGGGAAGGCTCACTTGTTTAAAATAGGAGCAAGGCAGTCATTGAGATTATCTTTGATCATTTTTACATTCAAGTCTTGGAGACTTGTTGCTACCTTTTGTTGTTCATCAGAGTTGTAGTGCCTTCGGGCACGAGGGAGTCCTGTTGAGGATTTCCTCTCCTTCTTGAGGAGCTCATGAAGGATTGCACTCCATTCCCCATATTTAGGCATTCAGGCCATAACTTTAGCCATCTACATCAGCACAGTTTCTGCAGCAGATATTGTGTAGTGTTGCTGGGTGTTGCTTGGGAGGTTTCCACATACCATCCAGAGCTAGTTTTCCAGTGGAGGGAGGTTCCATCCTTTGGGAGATCAGAAAAGGGGGTTCTTGATCATATCCCATCATCTTTGGCATCAGGCCAACCACATCCCATCATTGGCAGCGCAGTCCCTCTCTTAGACAACGTTTTTCTTGGTGCATATTTGCTGTGAGGGATTAGCAGATTTTGGAGGGGAAGTCTTAGGTGAAAGGATCATCCTTTCACTTCAGATTTTAATTGGAGGAGGGTTATTCATCAGCAACAAATATTTCATCCTTCTCCATCCATTTCTATCTCTTGAGTTGCAGCAGCTATTGCAACGCTGACATTTTTGTATTATAGTGTTTTTGTATAGATTTCAGCCAATCCTTTTAGAGGATTGATGTTATGTATTTTCAGGGGTTGAGATCTTGCTCCCCCTTCTTCATTTGAGCCTACATTGTCATATCATTGTATTTTCATTATTTATGCAGTAGTTCCTCTCTATAACTGCGCAGTCATGGCCTAGGGCTTTCTTTATGCAGCAGTATTTCTCATGTTTCCTTGTACAACTTTCTTGAGGCTTGTTGTGCCTTTCTTGAGTGATCATTTCCTCAAGATGATGTATATTTTATGCTGCTATGTCTTAATATGATGGCCATTGTATTCTCCGGCATTTCATGTGTATATGATTCACTGCTATTTTCCATTTGATGTATTTTTTATTGCTGTAGCTGCAATGTTGGGTTTATCTTACAAGATTCCCAATCTTGTTGTATTTCCCTATTGGGGATATTTTCCTTTGAAAATAAATCTATAGACAGAGTCTGCTAGTGGGCCAGGTAGCCTCTGGAGCTCATCCTTTTTTCAATGGTGAAAAATCCAGTAAATTCCCATGCAGTCTATCTTTGGAATAGATTTTCTTTGTCGATTGACAATGTTTCTGAAAAAGGAACGTTACACATTGAAAATTTTTCTCACCTCCTTCCATCACTTTCTCAAAAGATCACAGACCCCAATCATTGATAAATGCTAGGTTTTGTCTTAAGGATGCATCAAAATGATTTCCATATTATATTTTCATGTTCTTGCTATTTGGATAGATTTTTGCAATTTAGCTACATAATGCAGCTTGTTTTGCAGCTAATTGTGGATTCTGTAGCTACTCTCATGGTTTGGCAGGTTCTAGGTGTCAAATGAAGAATTGGGCCATATGGGTGTTTCTAGAATCATTTCTACATGGATTCTATCCTATTCACTCGATTCAGATCGACAAAAAAGAGAGCCTAAGATCATGGTCAAAGATGGAGTCAAAGTATGTTAACTGAAAGCAGTAGGACTCTTGATTTTCTCTTCGTAGAAAATCAAGAGTCCAACAGTACTATTGAAATTATAATTTGGCTTAGCCACCTGTAGCAAGTTTATCTCACAAACTGTTATGTATTTTCCTTTAAATATCGGTTGTAAAAGGCTGAGAAGACAGTTCAGATTTTAAGTGTGAAGATCAAGATTTTTGTTGATACTCTGTATTTAGACTTCATTTTATCTTAATACTAAGTTCGTGTTGCCAATGAATGTTTAAGCGCATCCTTAACCAACTAGTAGTTCAACCGAATCAGTTGTAGAGGGCCCCTGCACTGGAGGAGGTTTTTCCTTTGTTGTTTTAGTTCAATTTTCATTACTCTGTTTTCAACAAATTTGTTTTCTAATTAGATTGATGTTCATTCTATTTTTTAGTCAATAGCATAATATTCAATCACAATTGTGCAGCCTTATTCTTCTAAGATATTTAGTGAAGATAGATAACTATGTTTTCAGGATCAAATTAAGATTGGGATAATAAGATTACACAGTTGCCTAGTTTCCTTACTATTTTTCTTTTTATTTCCTTAGACATAATTGTTAATTAATTGCATCAATAGATGTTTTCAAAAATCCATTTTCAATATGATGATCATAAATTAAATGGTTAAATTTCTAATTCATACAGTGGTTGAATTTACTTTGCACATTGAGATATACACTTAGTTATTTTTAGCTAGTCTTACATGCTTTCATATTTTTCTTTCAGATCCTCACTTAATTGTAATCAATGATATTCCTAAAGATCATTCTAAAAGAAATTGATTTAATCATGTTTCAAGATTGAATGGTTGAATGTTTAATGAGTGCAATTACTGAGTTACCTTTTTGCAGACTTTACTTAGTTTTCTAGTTCATTAAAGTTTAATTGGTTACTTAACACTATCTCAAGAAGATCACACTTCATAATTGAATTTTGGAAGTAACTGAGTATACATTCGATTTTTTCATTGCATTATTTGCTTAATGTCTTAGAACATTAGAAGTTAAAGTGCAGACATTTACTTAACATCATCTCAATAAGGTCATCCCTCATAATTGAATGCTAAAGTAACCAGAAGTACATTAGTTGTTTCATTTTCTGCTTTTACAGTTTTCATCTTAGTTTTAGAATTCAATCCATGGAATAAAACTAATTATAGGATAAAATAGATGCTCTGTTTTCCAAATTAGGTCTTAACTAGCCAATATTTTTTGGTTTCTTTTTGTGAAAACTAGACTAACTTAGGAACACTTTATTTTCTTCTTTCTTAAAATGCATTAGATTCATTTAAATCTTCTCATAGTTTTAGAATAAACATTCTTAGACATCAAATAACAAAAAACCCCCCAAAACAACATAAAATACAAAACAATGAAGTAAGAAATAGGTTAACTAGGCACATACAATGCACCATACTTCATCAACTTACTAGCCTTGGTTGATAATTAATGAAAACAATTTAATACATTAAATTGACTAAACATTTTAGCACCGTTTCTGAGGAAGTGTAATTAGGTAACCTCATTTCCTACATCTAAAAAAATGATATGCATAGAGAAAGAGACTCTAGGGGAAGATTCATAGCTAGAGGCAGGGGTTTAATCCCTAAAACACCACTCACTCCACCAATACTAAGAAGTGATATACCTCCATCTCAAACTCATATTCCATATTTCAATAGCCATAGACTCCCTGAAGTTCTAAGGTCAGAAATCCAATTAGGAGGATCCCCTACTTCATATACTGAGGCAGTATTAGAAGAAGAAGATCCTAGGTCTCCAACAGAAGGAGTAACCTTTTTCACGTCTACAGGGGAACACATTTTAGCTGAATATTTTGAAATTCTTAGTGGAGAGGAAGAAGAATAACATTTCTTCAACATACCATTGATAGAAGAACCAGAGGAAGAGCAGGTAACCTTACAAGTTGACTCTCATATCATCTTTGAAGAATCTATAATGGCAGGAAGAGGAGAAGAAGAAGGAGAAGAAGAAATTCTAAATGGAGAAAATGTAATATTTGAAAGAGGAGATAGAGGTAGAGGTAGAAAAGGATATAGAGGAAGAGGTAGAGGAAATGTAGAAGGAGGCAGAAGAAATAGGGAAATTGAGATTTCTTTTGGATTCCCTATAGTTGATGAAGATACAAATGCCATCATGAAAATATCTCACCTTCTGTCCTCCCAAAATTTCATGGATTGAAAAGTGAAGACACTGAAACCTTTTTATTTGAATTTGAAGTCTTATGAAGAACTTATGATTATTTACAAGACTCTCAAAAACTCAAATTATTTCCTTCAACATTGAAGGGAGCAGCTCTAAAATGGTTCACCAGTCTAATCACTAGATCTATTAGGACATGGAATGATATGAAGAGAGAATTTCTAGAAAGGTATTTGGATTATTGAATACCTATTAATCACAAGGAAGAAGTGTTTAAAATGATTCAAAGAGAGGATGAAAATTTGGAGGATTTACTTAAAAGATTCAATTAAACATAAAAAGAGAAAAAATGGAAAACATAGATCAAGACACTTTAAAAGCTCTTTCGTTGAAAACCATTAGAGATGAGTGGATAGATATCCTTAACATGATGGGGAAGTGGGACATCTCTCAACTCCCATTACCTGACATTGGGGAATTATGTATTCATCTCTCAAGAGGAAAATAAAAAACTGGGAAAGGTCCAAGATATCCTGCTCTTGCTAGGGTAAATAAATCTGCAACTGGAACAATGAGTAGGGTAAAAATTGGAAACATGCTTGATGAGTTCAAAACAGACATTTTAGGGAGTCTAAGTGAAAAAATAGACACCCTTAAGTTACAAAACAAGTAGAAAGATGAGACTGATGCTTTAGCTATTTTCTATCCCAAATGCAGAAAGAAGCATGCTTTAAGAGAATGTCCTCTTGATGCAAAAGTTATAGAGACCTGTATGATTTGTTCAGAAAGTCATGAGACTAAGATTTTTCCATCAATTCCTAGTCTTAAGGTTGTTTTTCAAGAAGAAAAAAATTCAAATCCAATAGAATCTCTTTTCTTTGTCTCTAGAATATCATGGCAGGGGCCACAAACTCAAGGTTTTAATAACCAAATGTATACTCAGCCCCCACCAAATTGAAATTCTTGGCAGCAACCTTGGCCTCAATCTCAATCTCAACCTTGGCTCAAGGAATGAAAAACCCGTATGGAATATTCTCCCAATACTATCAATATCCTCGATCATATCCAAACTATCCTCCTCAACAAAGTCAACAACCCCAACTCCAAAACCAAAACCAAAATCCACAACTCTCTCTACCATTCCCTCAAAGACCAAATCAGTTACCTGCCCAACCATTACGAAACCCCAACAATAAAAATCCTCAGAATACCTACATGATAGAAGGACAAAAATTTCCAACCTATATGATTACTCCTCTAGATCTTAATGATGTCCAACTTAGATCTAGTAGGATATTAGAAACAGGGAAAATTTTAAGGATGTAAGTTTATCTTAAAGTTTAGAAACCTTGGCGAATCTTGCTAGTCCCTAATATGAAAATTGTAAAGTTTTTGGCGATATTTTTGTATAAATATTTATATTTCCAATGATTTTATATTATCCAATATAATATTTTGGCGATTTTTAAGGTAAAATAATGGCGTACTATAGAATTTGGGCAAATCATCTTAGAAAAAAACAAAAATTTGTGAATCTTTTTTTTTGAAAAAACATGGAAAATTAGCCCACCTGCGAATATTAGCCCCTAAAATTTTCCCTGATTAGAAAAGAAAAAGCCTTATATAGTCATTCAAGAACAAAACAGTTTCAAGGAAGACTTTCTATAACCAAATAAAATTTTTGAAGAATAAACATATGTTCAAAACCAAAATTTTGAAAATAAAAAACAAAGAGAACTAATAAACTCAACTCTTGTCATAGAGAAACCATCAGTATCTACTTCTACACCTCCTTTTCCTGAAATATTACGAGTTGATAGAGGAGTAGAAAAGCATATTATGTTGCCTAATTATGATTTTCTAGATGAATTGAAAAATGTTTGTATCAAAATCCTTTGTTGCAAGCCATCAAGGAAATTCCAATTTTAGCTAAAACAATAAAGGAGTTGAGCATGAAGAAGCCGAGAAGAAAAAAAAAGAAATAAAAAGAATTCAACTTGTATGAAAAATAACAGATATAAGGATGGGAAAAATTGTCATTCAAAAATATTTAGATCCAGGAAGTCCAGTTGTAAAAACACACATCAATGGTGTTGAAATTCCAAATACAATGATTGATTTAGGAGCAACAATAAATATCATGAGCAAACAAACCATGGAACAACTAAAGCTTTCTAACCTTCTTTATACACCTACATTACTGCAATTAGCAGATAGATCTGTAATCAAACCAGATGGTGTGTTAGAAGATATTTCAGTATCCTTATATTCTTGGGAGTAACCTGTTGATTTTATGATCTTAACTCCTAAGAATAATTTAGGAGGACACCCACTCATATTAGGAAGACCTTGGTTGGCTACAACTGATGCTTTAATTATCTGTAGATCTAGTGACATGTATATTTATGATGGTAATTCAACTAAGAAATTCACTCTATATCCTCCAGCAATAATAATCACAGAGATAGATTACAAAGAATGGATTGATGATGAATATGATATACAACCTCTCTTTACTATTTCAACCATTAGTGAAGATAGTCAACTCTTAAATACAATAGAAAATTATGAATCATCTCCAGAATATGAACATGATCAATTTCATGAAAAATACACTATTGAATATTTTTCATCTAGGCAGATGTCTCTTTACTCTATGGAAGAATTTGGTAGCTCTATAGTTGAAATATTTCCAGAGAAAACCTTAAACATAAACAATAACTTGGAAAAATTACAATAGGAAAAGCTAATCAAAACATTACAACAACATTCTTTTGCATATGCATGGGAATACACTGACATGAAAGGAATTAGTCCTAAGAATTGTATACATCACATTTACATTGAGGAAAATTGTAAACCTCTCAGAAAACCTCAAAGAAGGATGAATCCAAATCTTAAGGAAATTGTGAAAGAGGAGTTGCAAAAATTGCTGAGTATAAAATTAATTTACCCAATTTCAGACAGTCAATGGGTTTCTCCTCTAGTGATTGTGCCTAAAAATAATGGTAAATGGAGGGTATGCATTGATTATAGAGAATTAAATAAAGCTACCCTAAAATATCATTGTCCTTTACCTTTTATAGATCAAGTGTTGGATACATTAGCAGGTAAAAAATATTTATCACTCCTGGATGGTTTTAGTGGTTACAATCAAATTCAGGTAGCACTTGAAGATCAAGATAAAATAACATTCACCTATCCATGGGGGACTTATGCCTGCCGATTACTTCTTTTTCGATTGTGAAATTCACCTGCAACATTCCAAAGGGAAGTACTAGGAATTTTTTCTGATCTAATACATGATTGTGTAGAGGTGTATATGGATGACTTTATAGTTTATGGTAATACATTTGAAGAAGCTTTAGAAAATTTGGAAAAGGTTCTTAAAAGATGCAAGGAAGCAAATATTTCACTAAGCCATGAAAAATGTTTCATGATGTTTACAGAAGGGATTTTCTTAGGACATCACATTTCAGGGGATGGAATTAAAGTTGATAAATCTAAAGTTGAAGTCATCTCCAAACTATCAATTCCAAATTGTCGAAAATATGTTAGAAGCTTTCTAGGATTCACAGGATATTATAGAAGATTTATAGAAAATTTCACCAAAATAGCATCCCCACTCTTCAAACTACTCACCAAAGATTTTGAATTCAGTTGGAATCCTGATTTCCAGTTAGCATTTGATACTTTAAAACAAAAAATTTCTGAAGCACCCATCTTAAGAGGTCCAAACTAGAAATTACCTTTTCATATTTCAATAAATGCTTTAGATACAGCTCTAGGAGTTGTATTAGGACAAAAATATTTGATCCCCTATGCCATCTATTACACAAGAAAAAATTTGACTCCCTCAAAGTTAAATTACATTGTTATTGAAAAGGAATTCTTAGCTGTTTTTCATGCTATAAACAAGTTTAGACATTATATAATAGGCTATGAAACCTTTATTCATACAGATCACTCTGCAATTAGATACTTAATGAATAAATATATTACTAATGGCATAATTACAAGATGTTTATTACTCCTGCAAGAATTCAACATTACTGTTCTAAACCGACCTGGAAAAAAAAATACAGTTGCAGATTTATTGTATAGAATTCAAAATATCAAAGATGACACTCCAATTGAAGATAAATTTCCTGATGAATATCTTTTTGCAATAATTATTCAGACTCCTTGGTTTGTAGATATTGCCAATTACTTAGTTACATGAAAATTACCTTCACATTTGATTTCTAGAGATAAAATAAAAATCATTAAATTGAGTGCAAGATAATCATGGATTACTAATGAATTGTATAAGACAAGTCCAGATCTCATTATCAGAAGATGTGTTTGAAAATATGAAATGCCTAAAATTCTTAAGGCATGTCATGATGAGCCTTGTGGTGGACACTTTGCTGACAAGAGGACAACCTATAAAATCCTTCATTTAGGATATTATCGGCCATATATCTTCAAAGATGCCAAAGAATATGTCAAAAGGTGTAATAGTTGCCAAAGGGTAGGGAAACCTGCTCCTTTAAATGAAATGCCATTACAACCTTAGGTACTCATTGAACCTTTTGAAAAATGGGCCTTGGATTTTTTTGGACCTATAAATCCTCCATCTAAACAAAAGAAGTATATTCTGGTATGAACTGATTATGTCACTAAATGGGTAGAGGCTAAAGCATTACCTTTTGCTAATGAAGGATCTGTAGTTAATTTATTTTTGAGGATATCTTCACTCGTTTTGGTGTTCCAAGAGAAATTGTAACAGATCAAGGAACTCATTTTACATCAAAGATGGTGAAAAGGCTCATGGAAGATTACAATATTAAGCACAAAAAGTGCACTCGTTATCATCCACAAGAAAATGGTTAAGTTGAATCTACCAGTAAGGTGATTGAGGGAATTCTCACCAAGACTATTCATCTGCATAGAAGTGATTAGGTAGAAAGGCTTCTTGAAGCGTTATGGGCCTACAGAACTACATGGAGGTGTTAACTCCCCATAATTCCAGTAGATTAGCGAGACCAGAACTGCGGAGAGAACACTTGAACCACTTTGGTATTCTAGGATCTAGCCCTCCTGAATCTGGAGAGGGATCTCTCCTATAAGTGCAAAGATTGATTTATCTTTAAAGGTTTTTTATGTATTATATTAGGCTAGTTATTAAGAACAAGGGTTTTTGTTTGTTTTTGGACGGTTGAGCATGATTTCAGTTGAGTGGAAAGTCCTAAAATGAAAGAGTTTCAAAGGTGTGAAGTTTCGAGCAATCAGAACAAAATTTGGCTGATTAGATAGATATAACGCTGGTTTTTTGTCCATTGGGCTATGGAGTCATAAAAGGGTTTAATTGCGCAAAAATTTCAAGAGTGGTCCAAGGGGAAAGTCATCTATATCACAATATCTTTGAGATTAAATGATGGGATGGAAACAATAAAAGTGTTGAAGGGGTCGAAACAGACAATTATTTCAACTAGGATTAATCAGTCTGTCCAAACAAGAAAATCCTTTTAAGTAACTATTTAAAACTGGCCAAAGGACAGGGCTAACCATAAAATTATTTGGGCAAGTTCATATTAAAGCTAACTCAATAGACAAACAATCTAGTAATCCACATAATTACCTTCAGAAGGGATGAAAACACATAAGAGAAACAAAATGCAACTTAAGATCAGATAAGATACTTTTAAATCTAGCCTGCTTTCAGCATACACTTAGGGAAACTTTTAGAATTTACCTTTGGAGAAAGAAGCTAGAAAACAGGGCACACCATCACTTTTCTAGTCTAACTTTACTAAGAATATAATGAAAATAACATTCAAGAAACGATGTTTAAATTAAACAGTAGGACGAGGGAACACCAGCATTCCTAACTGCTTTAACGGTATTGAATCATTCTTAAATACACAATTTAGAGGAAAACATTGAGATAAAGCTTATCAGTCAGAGAAGGGTACTGAAAACAGTAAATCCTAACTCTATGCTTGTTTTTCTTTATCAGAGAATAAATGGAAAAAATGGCATAAATGAAAAGAAAACAATTACACAAAAAGAAGCACTTCACCAGTGATATAGACCAGGATCCCAAGAAACAACTTGTATATTGATATCAAACCAGTTACATTCTTTAAGTCTAATGTTTCAGTTCAGAAACCATCTTCACTTCTCAACCTAACTTATTAGATAAAAAATAGAGCTTCAAGAGCCTTTGAACGTTATTTACATGTAGAAAATTCGAGCACAAGTATATTTCAAAGTTCTGCAACCAACATTGTCTCATCTTCTACAGAAGTATTTATAGAAGAAATGAGGAGGTGGGATGGGACAAAAGATCTTCAAGTTTCAATTAATACAAAATTTAATGCTTCTCAGCCTTTGAGGGGCTCAATGGAGAAGATTACAGATATTTCTTCTGTATTAATTGTTTTACATTAAGAATCAAGCTCGCTGGAATGATTTTGTTGACTTTAAGGCTCTGTGTCATCTTGTAATAACTCTGCTGATAGTTTATATTAGTTTCTTTGATTAGTAATAACTATTCAGTTGCATTGGGGAAAATATCTTCTGTTCTGATCATAACTCGGCTTATTTTTAATGCTTTGAGGCTACAGGTAGCTTCTGGTAGCTGGGAGGAATCAATTAGCCTCTAATGTGGCAGTGGAGGCTCTTTCGGTCTAGTAGATATTTTTGTTTTGACCTAAAATAGGACTAATTGCTTCTGATATGTGTGTTAGGAATAATTAGGCCTAATTCTCTATCTTATGTTCTTTAACTGTGTTTAATTTAGTGGATTACGCTTTTGATTGTCGATCTTAGTCGTAATCCACCCAAAACTGTATAATCAATGTTCAATTCTTCATCACTTCTGTGGTTGGGTCTTCGACACTGATACTCTTTTTTTGTTTAAGCTTTTACTGTGTCTTGTTGATGTGCAGGTGCGCAGAGGGTTCTTATGGCATCAGTGCTCATGATGCACTGATGAAACATGGCATTGAACCCTGTATAATGGATACTCTTTTATGAATAAAGGTCGAGGGATCGTCATCCCCGGATTTCAAATTTTCTTTAAAATAATTGGAAATCCATTTAAAACCTGCAAAATACACACAAATATTATAAAAATCCTACGTGGCTGGGTAAAACTGCTTCAGAGGCTGGTGATTAGAATGCAGCCATTGGATGAAAGCATCCAACAGTGGAGATCACGCGCATAGATTAAAAGGGAGGCGGTTGGAATCAAATGATGGGAGATTAAGTCTGAACCGTTGATCTGTGTTGATTTACGGTCGAGATAAACCGAGGAAATACAATGTGAAGGGGTCACATATATTATGAAATGGCGGAAAATACAAAGAAATGGGGTTAAAAACCTTAATCAGTAGTGAAAAATGCCGGACGAATTTTGGGGTTTCCGAAAAGGATCTAGGCCATCGGATGAGATCAGCCCATGGAGATCAACGGTGGAGATCACTTATGAAGTCCCTTGGAGGAAGGCGGAGGGAGATAGTGTAATGCTCAGATTGAATGTGAGCCGTTGATCTGCAAAGATCAATGATGGGAAGCAAACGCAATGGAAAGTAGTGGAAACAGGGGAAAGTGGTTTCGGACGAGAAAACCACCGGTATCGCGCAACGAAAAGGCGGGTAGGTGATTTCACCCTTTTGAACGTGATATGCATTGGAGGCCAACACGTGGCTTCTAAAAACCACCTATATCACGTAGGCTTTGGAGAATTATCCTTCATGCTTGAATCTGCACGAAAATGAGCGTTGGTCGTTGGATCTGAGGTCTTAGATCGGACGGCTGAGGGAAGAGCGCAATATCAATAAGATGCACGGGCAGTAGCAGGTGGGGTGGTTTTAATAAATGGATCAACGGTGGAGATTAAATCTAGGGTTAAATGGAATAACATATAAGGCGGAGAATGGGTCGGCCGAGATTTCCCCAAACAACGTTACAAAGCGGGGTTAATTATTTTAACGAAGGTTGGGAGGTACAATCTGGACCGTTGGATCTTGACACATGGATGGCCCAGATGAAATCAAAGGTTTGCGATCGACGGGGGCAAAAGAGGATGGGCGCCGATGCAATTGATTGTGGGCCATAGATCTGCAGTTCAGATCGATGGTGGAGGATGAATCGAAGGAGTTATCAGCGGGGGAAAGGGGCTTTGGGAAGGAGTGATAAGGGCCGTCGGATCTGGATCTGGCGGGTAGATTCAACGACTGATATTTCATCGGGAGATCGTTAATTGGGAGGGGGCGAATAAAATATAAATTGCGCCCAAAGAAATATCCCGATGCTAGATTGCGCAGACTGTTTGATTGGTTCAAGATCAACGGTCGGGAATGGGTTTAAAAAATGAACGGGTGAAACCCTTTATAACATAGGAAAATCGAAATTTTATGAAATACAAAGGATTTTTGTGTCGGGGAGGGGTTATATATAAGGTTTAGCGCCCGATGGTGGGGCCTTCAGGTATATGGAAAAAGATAAAGGGACTAAGATTATATGCATAAGAGGGCCAATTGGAATCAAGACGAAGGAGTAGGCTTTTCAAATGCACCCGATCAAAAACTCCGATGCGATATTGTATTGACCATCGATCCGGGAAAAGATCAACAGTCCTTTTCATTAAAAACATTGAACCAGCGGGTTTCAATACAAACATAGGAAAAGTGGGTTTTTATGAATTTACAAAGGGAGAATATGATCGGGAAGGGTTTTATTCATAAGTTTAAGCACCCGATTGTGGGCTCTTGGGTTATATGAAGCAGTAAATGGGATCGAGGGTTTATACAAAATGGGCTCATCATCATCGGGTTTTTATAACACAAAAAGACTTGCACTCATCAAAAAGTTTCCGATGTGATAAGCGCTCGATGGGTTTAGTGCCTGGTTCTAGGGCGTGGGTATATGTGGGGAAGTGGTTTAGGACTTAGCCCAAAGGGGCTAAAGCCTGTAAAGCAAAAGTGTGTTTTTTATGATTTTTTCAAGGTTTTTCAATGGATTTGGGGGTTTCGGTAAGGTCCAAAAAGGATTTTCAAACCTTATAAAAGGGATTTTAATGAAGGGAAGAAGGGAAAAAAGGGAAAATGGAGGAATTTAATGGGGAAAAAAGGGAATAAAATGAAGGTTAATTTTGAGTGGAAGGAGGGGAAAAATGGAGTTTTGCAGTAGTATTTTCTTCATGAAAACAACATAATTTCAAATTTTAAAAGGGAAACAACAGTGAAGACTAACCAAAGGATAAGATGTCTTCATAAGACTTCAAGAACTAACAATTTTTTGGGAATAAAACTTGTTTCTTGAAGGCTTAAAAAATGATTTAGCCACCATTTGATATGACAAATTTTATAGGTGGCTAACAGGGGCTCCACTTGGGGATGGTGCCTTCTTGAAGGCATCAAGAACTTCAAACTTGCATTCTCTGGTGGGCTGATCAATGCCTTATCCATTGGGCTGCAACTTTCTTCACTTGGATGATCTTCTTTTGCTCTAAAAATGTTAGCAGCTATGAAAAACAT
The DNA here is from genome assembly GCA_034641835.2 of Pinus albicaulis. Lineage (NCBI taxonomy): Eukaryota > Viridiplantae > Streptophyta > Pinopsida > Pinales > Pinaceae > Pinus > Pinus albicaulis. The sequence goes on along the minus strand of CM076575.1, from coordinate 1,733,674,972 downwards.
TGGAATTCCATCAAACAAGCTTTCTACCTACCCAATCCTACTGATCTAACATTTTTTCTTCTTTCAGAGTGCACTTGGATTGGAAAACTCTTTTACAAAACATTTTATTCTTTTTGAAAGAAAAAAACTAATCTAAGTCTACTTCTTATTTCTCCATGAAATCAGATTAAACAGTTGAGTTCATAAGCTTCTCTACATAATCTACTATCTGTTAGGATTAAACAGTCCAACATATTTTCATTCTCTAACTTCTAAAACAGAAATTCAAAAGCATACAAGTCAGGATTGAACAGTCTAACTTGTTGCTGATCTATGGCATAAAACAAGCTGCACATAGATAATCATTTGCAGAAAATTAAATCAAAACATTGAAGGCTTAAGATCTGAAAGTTTCTAAGCACGGCCTTCTCTTTTATTCAGCTCTATTTTTGAGTTTATTCGAGCTATTTTTTCTTTGTTCTCTGGTTCAGATTTTGGACTTATTAGAACCAGTTTACCTCTGTTTTTGACTCAGGATTAAAACAGATGGGAGTCATTCTTCTTTTGAAAACTTAGGTTCAGATTTTGAGCTTGTTTGAACCTTTATTTTCTAGCCTAATCTACCTAACTGATAAGCCAAGATTAAGGTGTTTGGAAAATCTATTTCACTAACCTATTAGCAATCAATTTAAAACTAATTAGTCATGATTAGGCTGTATGACTAACTAGAAGTGCGTTTTTCAGGAGTGGCATTTAAGCTTGCACACTTTTAGACTTTGTTTCTCTTTTTTGGTATGGGGCTGTATCTTTATTGTTTTTACAATCTGCCCTCTTTTCTTTCTTTCACTATTTTTGTATTTTTGATTTTTCTAACTTTGAATGCAATGATGGATGAAATATTTATAATGAGAAAAAATACAAAAAGGATTTCAAAACATAATAGGATCAAGAGAAGTAGTGTTTGAGCATCCTGCCATTGATAGGACCCCCAAACAGCTTAGCTCCATTCAACTCCTACAAGAAAAAGGCATTGTTATCAGCAGAAGAATGAATAAGATAAGGGCCAAGCCATAAGTTGTCAAATTTCTCATGCTTTCCCTTGTCTACTCTCCTTGAGTCCCACTTTAACACTTTGTCCCCAACATTGAAATTGCTGGCCTTTGTTCTTCTATCAAAAATCTTCTTGATGCTCTCTTGCTTTTGTAATGCTCTGTTATAAACCTCCTCTCTGGTTTGCTGAAGATGAATGGTCTGACTTATCCTTATGATCATGTCATTGTCTTCAGACTGCACCTCTTGAATCAAATTCATAACTGGAACACCAAGGCTGGTTGGAAAAATTGCATCTGTACCATACACAAGCTGGTAGGATGACATTCCAATAGATTCCTTTAATTTTAACCTGACAACCTGCTGTGCATGCACAAGCTTTGTGTGCCAAGACTTCTTGTTGTCTTCCAAAAAATTCTTGATTATGTTCACCAAAATCTTGTTTGAGGTTTCTTCTAGCCCATTACCTTGAGGGTAATAGGCAGTGGAATGGCCCAATGTTATCTCATATTTGTGACAGAATTCAATCATCTTCTTGGATCCAAATGTAGCTGCATTATTAGTGATAATCTTCCTAGGACAACCAAATATAGAGAGGATGTTAATCTCCATGAATTTTATGATGACCGAGTCATTGGCTTGCCTAGAAGGGATGGATTCTATCCATTTGGTGAAGTAGTCTGTTGCAGTGAGAATCCATCTGTGTTGAGTAGAGGATGGTGGATGGATTTCTCCTATGAAGACAAGTCCCCACTGTTGAAAAGGAGCTTCAATAGTGATTGGATGCAGAGGTAAGGGAAACAAATTTCTTTTTCCTTTAAAAAGTTGACATTTATGACAGGCAATTATCATCTTGTGTACATCAAGAAAGAGAGTGGGCCAATAGTAACCATCCCTTAGCATTTTGTTGGTTGTTTTCTTCCAGTATAGGTGGCCTCCACATTCTCCTTCATGGAACTCGTGCTTAACCTTCTCTGCATCATACTCAGGAAAACATTTAAGCAATATCCCACTTGCATTTTTCCAATAAAGACATTTATCTATAATGTAGTAGTGTACAACTTTTAACTTTAAAAACCTTGCCTTTGTTTTTGATAAACTAGGAGGTGTATTCAAATTAAGTAAAACATATAGAATATCAGCATACCAAGAGGAATTCATAAAATGATCTTCAACAATGGGGGTTGACAGTTCCTCTTGTTCATCTAAAGCATTTATCATATTAATATCAAGAACTTCAAAATTGGATTCAGCCATCAATCTAGCTAGACCTTGGCCTTTGATGAGTTTAGTGGGCTTGATCTCTAAATCATATTCAAGTATAACAACTATCCACTTACCTCTCTTACCATTTGGGTCCTGCGTTAGAATGTATTTCACAACTGAATTTGGGACAAAGGTAATGATGTGTGAGTGCAAGATGTATACTCTGAAGTCTTTTAAAGCTTTGACCAAAGCAAAAGCTTGCTTCTCCATGATGTTATACTTCAGAGGGGAATCCCTCAAAGAATTGCTAAAGAATGAAATAGGCTGCTCTTGTCCTTATGGATTTTTCTGCAATAGGACAACAGCTATTGTATGTTCTGATGTGAATGAAAAAATATAAAAATCTTTTGAAAAATTAGGACTTATTAGAACCGGTGTTTTGGTTAATGCTTGTTTCACCAGCTCAAAGGACTTCTTTGCTTCCAAGGTCCACTTAACCCCTTGCTCCTTTTTCGCATGTTTGTAATGTTTCTAAGGAGCTCAGCCAAGTTGGGTATGAACCTTCTCAAGAAATTAATCTTTCCAATGAAAGATTGTAACTTCTTCATGTTCTGAGGATGAGAGATTTTCAATATGGCATCAATCCTCTTTGGGTATATCTTAATACCCTCTTCTGAAATGATTTTCCCAAGAAGTTTACCTTCTTGGAGACCAAACAGTGTTTTCTTTGGGTTTAAATATATCCCAAACTTTCTGCACCTCTCGAAGACTTTTCTCAAATGTTCTAAGTGCTCTTCATCTGTCTTAAAAAAAAACAGTAACATCATCAAGGTAAATAATGATGAAGTAGCCCATTTCCTCTGAGAATGCAATGTACATGGCTCTCTGAAAAGTTGCGCCAACATTCATTAGACCAAAGGGCATTTTCACATACATGAAAGTGCCCCAAGGTGTAGTAAAATCCATCTTTAATTGATCATCAGGATGAACTAAAATCTGATTGTATCCTGAGTAGCCATCAAGCAAAGAAATTATTTTAGAACCAACTACCCTTTGTAAAATATGATCCATCTTGGGTAAAGGGTAGTTTTCTTTCAATGAAGCTTTTTTTAAGTCTCTAAAGTCTATACAAAGCCTAATATCTCATTTTTTCTTCCTAACTGACACCAAATTAGACACCCACTTAGAGTATCTAATAGGGACAATAATACCAGCTTCATACATTTTCTTGATTTCCTTCTCAACCAAAGGTAACTGAACAGGGTTTATTCTGCGCAGCTTTTGTTTAAATGGCTTTTGGTTTTCCTTGAGAGGAATTTTGTGCTGAATTATTTCAGTGTCATGGGATTTCAGATCCTCATAACTCCACGCGAAAACATCAGAAAATTATTTAAACAGCTCTATGTATTTGAGTTTAATGTGAGCTGGTAAAGTATTAGATAGTTTTATCATCATTGGTTTCAGTTCACTACCTATATTACACTCTTCAACTTCAGTCTCTACAAGCTCCAGTTTCGGCTTCTTAGCCACATCGTTAAAATCGAACAACTCTTCTAAAGGGGACAGGCTCTTTGGAAAAATTTGATCTTTAGACTGCAGAGTTTCTAAGTCTTATGTTTCTGACTCTGCAGTCATTTCTGTTGTGTTTTCAAGTTTGTGAGACAACAGATTTACATCAGCTATCTCAGGAGACTTTTCTTCTTCATCAAGAAAATTTTCTTCACTAGGGCAGTTTGTTTCATAGTCTGAATCCGAACTTGGTAGTTCAAATTCATTTCTGAACTGCATGAAGTCTTCTATTTGTTTATCTTCATCAAACACTTGCCAATATTTCTCGTTATCAGGGACAGTTAGTCTGAATTTAATTTGAGTTGTGCATTCTTTAGTTTCATAAGGTGTTAAGCATGTTCTAGCTGCAAAAGCTAAATTGTGGGCCATGATATTCCTTTTTCTTGGGACAAAAATTAATTGGGATTCCTCAAAAGTTTTTAATAAATCCACGACATCGTTCCGATAGGCTCTAAGTCTAGGGTGATTAGCGTTGTATTCCCCATTTACTTGCCTAATTATTAATTCTGAATTCCCATGCACTTTAATTCTCTTGGCTCCTAATTTATTTAACAAATGTAAGCCTAAAATAAGGGATTCATATTCCGCTATGTTATTCGAACACTGAAAGTTTAATCTATAGGAATGGCTTTCCATGTGGTTGTTCTTGGTGTTGCATATCTAGACGCCTGCACCAACATTACTCCTAGTGCAAGACCCATCGAAGTTCATACTCCATTGAGGACTAGTCTTGGGTTCATCAATTTGACTATCATCCTCTTCAACTAACGTGCTTTCAGATTGTTCTTGAAAATCAGCACTATGTTTTAATTCCTCAAGTTTTTCACTATGTTGAGGACTGCCTTGTTGACTGTCAAGGTTTAAAAGCAAAGGACGCATGATTTGTAACTCAAGACCCATGTTTTGTTTGCTGTAGTTTATAGGTTCAGCAAACTGTTTCGACAGTTCTATGTTGTCTTCCTCCTCTTCTCTATTTGCCATTAAATCAGTTAAAGTCACTTGTTCACTGAAATTTTCATCGTTGAAAAGGATAAATGAATCAAGGCCTATGTTTACAGAATAAAGGGGAGAGTTTTGCGATCTGTCTTGGCTAGTAACCATATACTTCATATGAGAATCCCTGTAAAGTCTTCTTGTCTGATTGAAATCAGGGATGGTCGCATATGTCATGTCCATCTGCATAGTCCCTTGTAACTTAGCTCCCTAAGATCTAGATAACAGCATACCATACTTTGGGGGTACATCAGCCACAACAATATTCATGACTAAAAATTTGGCTGGAATCTATGCTAAGTTAACACAAAGGTCTTTAATTAAACCTAAACATTTTACTCTGCTTGAGTCAAAGGAGTAAAGGTATTTGTAAGGTCGGGTGATTTCAAGGCCTAGGCTCTCCATTACAGCTTTGGGCATTAAATTGTGAGAGGCCCCTGAATCATGCATAATGTTGTGAAAAATCTTGTCATGAACATTTAAAATAACATAAAAAGGAGGAACTGGTCCTTCTTGATATTTACCCTCAATCTTAGGACCAAAAATGAGCTCTGGTTGGTCATCGTTAAGATTGACAGTATCGTTATTCTCTTCTATGTTAAAAGCCTTCAAAATTTGAGATCTATATACATTCTGGGAAGCTAATTCAATAAGAGGAATAGAGATTTTAATTATGGAAATTTCCTGCTCCAAACTAAAAGGAATCTGATTTTTTGAAGTACTTGTCTCAGCCTTATTAATTGCCACTCTATCAGCAAAATTAGTTTGCTGATTTTGTCTATTTACATTTGTCAAAATTGTTTTAACAGGAGTATTAGCTGAGGTGCTAACACCACTAAGGTCTGCACTCTGTTTTGCATTGTTTTGAGTGCCTTTCTCTTTATTTTTATCAGAATTTCCAGCCACTGTTTTGTCCTTCTGTTTTACAATTTTGGGTTTATTTACAATGCTGTTTTGTGAAGATTTTTCAGAGGTTTTGGTTTTGGGAGCTTCTTGATTGGTTTTACTTCTAAGGTCATATTCTTTTTGAGACTCTATGATAACATTTTCCATGTCTTGATACTAACTTTCATCCTCATCTCTTTTGTCATCATAGGGTGTGTATAGACCTTGTTTTCTATCATAATGAACTTCAAAGTCATCATTATCTACTCCCAGCATGTTGATATCATCTTCCTCTGTTTTCTCATCTATTTCTTCAACCTCGCTTACATATTTTTGATGAAAAGGAGGAGTGATCTATTGATCATCCTCCCTTGGTCTATTTTGAGGCTGGTTTCTCCTAAAATTCTGATTTTGGTTCTGGTTCCTGTTTTGAGGAGCTGTTTGTTTTTTATTTGCTTGTGCTCTCTCAAGAATGCTCATTTTCTTCATCATCTCCTCCATCATTCTCTCCATCTTTGAGCTAGATGTGGAAGGTGTAGATTCCTCTTTAAAGGACACTTTCTTCTCATTCCTCATTATTTCTCTTTTCTTTCTCTTTTCTCCATTAAGTTAACTTCCACAGCGAGAGCTCCCTTTTTCATATCTTCGAGAGTTAAAGGATCTCTCTCTCTCAGTTGATAGGCCATTTCAGGATCAAATCCTTTAGGAAACTTGTTTAAATCTGAGCCTTTTGGAGGTTTTAAGTCTGGGGGAAGGGCATTATAAACACTGTTAAACCTGGTGCAATAATATTGCACACTTTCCCCAGTGTTTTTGTGGAGGTTCTTGTAGTCCGAAAGTATTTGGAGAGGGTTTTTCTTCACTTCCCATTTGTTTAAGAATTACTGATGGAAGGCTTGGAGATCATTTATACTGTGATGGGTTAAGCCTTTAAACCATTTTCTTCCTTCTCCCCCTAAACTTTGAGCAAATAATCTAAGCTTGAAATATCCATCATCAATTTCATTTCTTTCAAAGTATTCATTCATCTTGTCCACATGTTGTGAAGCAGTAATAGCATTACTGGCATCATACAATGGTATCTTGGACTGATAGTCCTATGGAAGATTGACTAAGGGAAAAGGAAGGACTAAGGGAGCATACCATGTTGCCATGATAGGTGGTGGAGGTGGATTTACAAGAGGTGGATTAACAAGAGGGAAAGTGGGCTGAAGTGGAGTGGTTTGAACAGTGGATGTATGCAGAACAGATGTGGATGGACCAGGAATAGATTGCTGAGCTGACCTTGGATGAGAGACACCTAAATTGAGAAGGAAATGTAAATCAGGTGGTGTGGTTTCTCTACTACCAGGATGTTCACTTCTTTCTAGGGATGAAAGTGAAGACTTTGAATCTAGCTGGTCTAAATCATCAAGCGACCTAGTTCTAAATGGATTTCTTAAGTAAACTTGTGATTGTTGTAGAGCTGCAAGGTTTTCAGGAACTGAATTGGCTCTCAAGGGTGATCTGAAAACAGTTGAAGATTTAATATTAGGATACTTCCTAAGGATACTTTCAGGGTTATCAAATATCTCAGGTGGGTTTGGGTCAGGATAGGCTCTAGTATGAATCTTTCTAGGAGCCACTATGTTGTGTTTTTCAGACCCAACTAAACAAGAAAATTTTAACCAAATATGACAATCTTTAAGAGGTTAACTGATCTTTTAACAAGAAAAATTTAATCCTAAAGCCTTCTAACTAAGTTTAAATGATGTTATGATGATTATGGGTCTTCCCAGTGGAGTCTTAAGGTCTTTTTAGGATTGTGGAGTCACCAGGTGAAATTTTTTAGCTCTTTTGGAGGTAAAAGGTTTTATGGTCCACCACCATGTTTATTGAATACCAATCTAAAATGTTTTTGTATTTTTCTGATTTTTTTCAGTCCTATGGGTTCTAAGAGTGTCCTAAATATATTTCAAAACTTAGCTACGGTTACGAGACAAAGACATGCTACTCTTATGGCTAAGCTAGCTGATCTTTCAAGGTTTGATAAGCTCTTATGAGAATCCAAAGGTTTCCTTAGTTTGTCACTGATTCAAACAAGTTTTATCATGATTACCATTTGCTTGGTAGTGCTTGAAAATGGCTGCTTGTACTCACTGAACAATGTTCTTGAATCGAGGGATAATTTGAGGCCTTAGAGGTATCAAGGATGAAAAACACTCACAAGTTCCCCAGTGGGGTCGCTAGAAATGTTAGTTCCCCGTAATTCCAGCAGATTGGTGAGACTAGAACTGCGGAGAGAAAACTTGAACCACTTTTGTATTCTAGGATCTAGCCCTCCTGAATCTAGAGAGGGATCTCTCCTATAAGTGCAAAGATTGATTTATCTTTAAAAAAAATTTGGGTATGATATTAGGCTAGTTATTAAGAACAAGGGTTTTTGTTTGTTTTTGGATGGTTGAGCATGATTTTAGTTGAGTGGAAATTCCTAAAATGAAAGAGTTTCAAAGGTGTGAAGTTGCGAGCAATCAGAGCAAACTTTGGCTAATTAGATAGATATAACACTGGTTTTTAGTCCATTGGGCTATGGAGTCATAAAAGGGTTTAATTACGCAACAATTTCAAGAGTGGTCCAAGGGGAAAGTCATCTATATCACAAGATCTTTGAGATTAAATGATGGGATGGAAACAATAAAAGTGTTGAAGGGGTGGAAACAGACAATTATTTCAACTAGGATTAATCATTCTATCCAAACAAGAAAAGCCTTTTAAGTAACTGTTTAAAATTGGCCAAAGGACAGGGCTAACCATAAACTTCTTTGGGCAAGTTCATATTAAAGCTAACTCAATAGAAAAAAAATCTAGTAATTCACATAATTACCTTCAGAAGGGATGAAAACTCATAAGAGAAACAAAATGCAAGTTAAGATCAGATAAGATACTTTTAAATCTAGCCTGCTTTCAGCATACACTTAGGGAAACTTTTAGAATTTACCTTTGGAGAAAGAAGCTAGAAAATAGGGCACACCATCACTTTTCTAGTCTAACTTTACTCAGCAAATAATAAAAATAAAATTCATGAAATGATGTTTAAAGTAAACAGTAGGACGAGGGAACACAAACATTCCTAACTACTTTAACTGTATTGAATCATTCTTAAATACACAATTTAGAGGAAAACATTGAGATAAAGCTTATCAGTCAGAGAAGGGTACTGAAAACAGTAAATCCTAACTCTATTCTTTCTGTTCTTTATCAGAGAATAAATGGGAAAAATGGCATACAAGAAAGGAAAACAATTACACAGAAAGAATCACTTCACTAGTGATATAGACCAGGATCCCAAGAAACAGCTTGTATATTGATGTCAAACCAGTTACATTCTTCAAGTCCAATGTTTCAGTTCAAAAATCATCTTCACTTCTCAGCCTAACTTATTAGATAACAAACAGAGCTTCAAGAGCCTTTGAACGCTATTTACATGTAGAAAATTCGAGCACAAGTATATTTCAAAGTTCTGCAACCAACATTGTCTCATCTTCTACAGAAGTTTTTATTGAAAAAATGACGAGGTGGGATGGGATAAAAGATCTTCAAGGTTCAATTAATACAGATTTTAATGCTTCTCGACCTTTGAGGGGCTTAATGGAGAATATTATAGATATTTCCTCTGTATTAATTGTTTTACATTAAGAATCAAGCTCGCTGGAATGATTTTGTTGACTTTAAGGATCTGTGTCATCTTGTAATAACTCTGCTGATAGTTTATATTAGTTTCTTTGATTCGTAATAAAAATTTAGCTACATTGGGGCAAATACATTCTGTTATGATCATAACTCAGCCTCTTTTGAATGCTTTGAGGCTACAGGTGGCTTCTAGTAAGTGGGAGGAATCAATTAGCCTCTGATGTGGCAGTGGATGCTCTTTCGGTCTGGTAGATATTTTTGTTTTGACCTAAAATAGGACTAATTTCTTCTGATCTATGTGTTAGGCATAATTAGGCCTAATTATCTATCTTCTATTCTTTAACTGTGTTTAATTTAGTGGATTAGGCTTTTGATTGTCGATCTTAGCTGTAATCCACCCAAAACTGTATAATCAATGTTCAATTCTTCATCACTTCTGTGGTTGGGTCTTCGACACTGATACTCTTTATTTGTTTAAGCTTTTACTGTGTCTTGTTGATGTGCAGGTGTGCAGAGGGTTCTTATGGCATCAGTGCTCATGATGCACTGATGAAACGTGGCATCGAACCCTGTAGAATGGATACTCTTTTATGAATAAAGGTCGAAGGATTGTCATCTCCGGCTTTCAAATTTTCTTTAAAATAATTGGAAATCCATTTAAAACCTGCAAAATACACACAAATATTATAAAAATCCTGTGTGGCTGGGTAAAAATACTTCAGAGGTTGGTGATTAGAACACATCCATTGGATGAAAGCATCCAATGGTGGAGATCGCGCGTAGAGATTAAAAGGGAGGCGGTTGGAATCAAATGGTGGGAGATTAAGTCCGAACCGTTGATCTGTGTTGATCAATAGTCAAGATCAACCGGGGAAATACAATGTGAAGGGGTCACGTATATTATGAAATGGCAAAAAATACAAAGAAATGGGGTTAAAAACCTTAATCAGTGGTGAAAAAGGCCAGATGAATTTTGTGGTTTCCGAAAAGTATCTGGGCCATCAGATGAGATCAGCCCATGGAGATCAATGGTGGAGATCACTTATGAAGTCCCTTGGAGGAAGGCGGAGGGCAATAGTGTAATGCTCAGACTGAATGTGAGCCGTTGATCTGCAGAGATCAATGGCGGGAAGCGAACGCGATGGAAAGCAGTGGAAACATGGGAAAGTGGTTTCGGACGAGAAAACCACTGGTATCACGCAGCGAAAAGTTGGGTAGGCGGTTTCACCCTTTTGAACACGATATGCATCGGAGGCCGACACATGGCTTCTAAAAACCACCTATATCACATAGGCTTTGGAGAATTATCCTTCGTGCTTGATTCTGTGTGAAAATGCGTGCTGGCCATTGGATTTGAGGTCTTAGATCGAACGGTAGAGGAAAGAGCGCGATATCAATAAGATGCACGGGCGGTAGCAGGTGGGGTGGTTTTAATCTGGTCCGTTAGATGAAACGGATCAAAGGTGGAGATTAAATCTGGGGTTAAATGGAATAACATATAAGGTGGAGAATGGGTCAGTATGGGCTGTTGATCTGCAGAGATCAATGGCTGAGATTTTCTCAAACAACGTTACAAAGCGGGTTTCATGATTTTAACGAAGGTTAGGAGGTACAATCTGGACCGTTGGATCTTGACACGTGGACGACCCAGATGCAATTGGAGGTTTGTGATCGACGGGGGAAAAAGAGGATGGGTGCCAATGCGATTGATTGTGGGTCGTCAATCTGCAGATTAGATCGATGGTGGAGGATGAATCAGAGGAGTTCTCAGCGGGGGAAAGGGGCTTTGGGAAGGAGTGATAAGGGCCGTCGGATCTAGATCTGGCGGGTAGATCCAACTGCTGATATTTCATCGGGAGACCGATAATCGGGAGGGGGCAAATAAAATATAAAGTGCGCCCAAAGAAATCTCCCGATGCAAGATTGCGCAGACCGTCTGATTGGTTCAAGATTAACGGTTGTGAATGGGTTTAACAAATGAACGGGCAGAACCCTTTATAACATAGGAAAATCAAAATTTTATGAAATACAAAGGATTTTTGTGTCGAGGAGGGGTTATATATAAGGTTTAGCACATGATGGCGAGGCCTTTAGGTATATGGAAAAAGATAAAGGGACTGGGGTTATATGCATAAGAGGGCCAATCGGAATCGGGACGAAGGAGTGGGCTTTTCAAATGCGCCCGATCAAAAACTCCGATGCGATACTGTATTGACCGTCGATCGGGGAAAAGATCAACGGTCCTTTTCATTAAAAACATTGAACCGACGGGTTTCAATACAAACATAGGAAAAGTGGGTTTTTATGAATTTACAAAGGGATAATAGGATCAGGAAGGGTTTTATACATAAGTTTAAGCGCCCAATTGCGGGCTCTTGGGTTATATGAAGCAGTAAATGGGATCGGGGGTTTATACAGAAGGGGCTCATCGGCATCGGGTTTTTATAACACAAAAATACTTGCGCTCATCGAAAAGTTTCCAATGCGATAAGTGCCCGATGGGTTTAGTGCCTGGTTCTAGGGCGTGGGTATATGTGGGGAAGTGGTTTAGGACTTAGCCCAAAGGGGCTAAAGCCTGTAATGCAAAAGTGTGTTTTTTATGATTTTTTCAAGGTTTTTCAATGGATTTGGGGGTTTCGGTAAGGTCCAAAAAGGATTTTAAAACCTTATAAAAGGGATTTTAATGAAGGGAAAAAAGGGAAAATGGGGGGATTTCATGGGGAAAAAAGGGAATAAAATGAAGGTTAATTTTGAGTGGAAGGAGGAGAAAAATGGAGTTTTGCAGCAGTCTTTTCTTCATGAAAACAACAGAATTTCAAAGTTTAAAAGGGAAACAGCAGTGAAGACTAACCAAAGGATAATATGTCTTCATAAGACTTCAAGAACTAACAATTTTTTGGCATAAAACTTGTTTCTTGAAGGCTTCAAAAATGATTTAGCCACCATTTGATATGACAAATTTTATAGGTGGCTAACAGGAGGAACACAACAAGACATACTCCCTATGAGCTTGTCTATGGGAATCAAGTTATGTTCCCTATAGATTTTTAGATCAGAACTTTCAAGATGGAAGTCCAATTGGGACTTAATTTATCAAAAGCATAGAAACATAGATTGGAGCAGCTCAATGAGCTTGATGAAATCAGACAAAATGCAGTTCAAAGAACCAGTATAGTCCAACAACAAAGAGCTAAATTGCATGATAAGTATATCAAGGTGAAGAAGTTTCAAGCAGGGGATTGGGCACTTTTGTTCGATTCAAAATTCAAATATTTTCAAGGAAAGTTTCAAACCCATTGGCTTGGTCCATATGAGATTGAAAAAGTCTTTGATAATGGATCAGTAAAGATAAGGACAATATATGAAGAAAATGTATCTTTTCTTGTGAATGGTCATAGGTTGAAAGTATATCATAAACCACTTTCAAAAGAAGAGTTTGTCAAAATTTTCCAAAATAACATTGATATGAAGTTAGTGGAGAAGAATCATTCTTCTTCACTAACTTAGCTTTTATTTTTCCTACATTCATAAAAAAAATGATAAAAAAAGAACATAAAAAATAATAAATTGTATAAGTATGAAAACCAATCAATGATTGGCATACTTATATAGAAAATGAAGGGTGAAAATCAGAGATTTCTGACATCCTATATTTTCCATTTTCTTTTCTGTAATAAGTAGTGACACAAAAATACATTCATTGTAGTTCATAATTTTCAAATTCATTTCATTCTATAGTTTCATTCCATCACACTCCGCTATCATTTTACAGTTTCATTCCATAAGTCACTCCACTTCAATTCCATTTTTCACACTCATTCCATTCCATAAGTCTTATTCCACTTCCATTCCATTTTTATATTCTTTCCATTTCATATTCATGTTCCATACTTCATTCTTTTTACAGATCACATTCTGCAGCTCACTGTATTCTGTAGCTGATCACATTCTGCAGCTGATTCCATTCTGCAGCCATTTCTGCAGTTTTGACACATGATGATTGCAAGGAATTGAAGGATTATATTTTGAAGACCAACATGCTAAAAATAGTACCTAAGGATCAACACCAAAGCAAGAAACAAACATAAAAAAGGTTAAGTTCTAAAGGTAAAGTGCAAAAATTTATTTTTAATAGCAAGGTTAAAACATGAAACATGTATAGTATGAAAATCCATATGTTTCCTTGAAAAATCATCATTTAATTTGATTTCAATCACCATCATACTACATATCATCCACATCCTTCGTATTAAGTTGCATAACGGTCCATCATTACTTCCCTTGTTGATGACTAACAGTCATGACCTATGACGTGACATAATTTTCTATGTCTCTCCAAGACCGTACCATCTATTTATTCCTACAAACCCTCCATAACCATCCATTAGATCCACAACCAATTCATTTCCATAAACAGAAAGGGTAATTCTGAAGGTTAAATAACTCTGCATAGTAGAAGGATGGGGCTCATTGTCAGATCAGAACCAGTTGGAGAAAAGCACATGAAAGGATACCCACACCTTAAATAATTGTTACAGAAAGCTGGATGGCTTAGGTTCATAGAGAAATTTAATGGTTTTCATAAGGAGATTAAAAAATCCTTTGCTCGGTCTTTTGATGGAACCGAAGTAGAAATTGGAGATATCAAGTTTGCAGTGACTGAGTCATTCATGGCCGAGGCTACAGAACTTCCAAGGAACAGTGAAAGATGGTTAAAAAAAAAAGGAGTTCCACAATGAACCGTGGAAAGTAATACTCAAAAACCTAGGTATGGATGTCTCTTTTTTTAGAAAAGGAATCCCAAGTTTAGCTCTTAAGAGTAAATGGAGGAATATGCTCTTGATTTTACAGAAATTTATAACTTGTGAAGGAAAGTTTGGTTGCATGTATGTCTACCATATCCGTTTACTGATGAATTTCCTAGAAAAAGGTGAAATCAATCTTCCTTTCTTTCTGCTAAATAGTTTAAGAAGGATGGCCTCAAATGTGCAAAAGAGAATACATTTCATAGATTCCACCATGCATCATCATGGGTTGGTAAAGATATTGATTGAGTTCTATTTAAAAATCATAGGAGATACCTGGGAGGATTTTCTTGTTAGAAATCATTTTCAAGAACCACCAGAGTCACCCAAGGAAGAAAATGTCAGAAGAAGCAGAAGAAAGAAGACTGATATAAATATTGAAAATAGACTTGAAACCTCATTACAAAAGAATGATGAAAAGATAATTTCTGAAGAACTGACAGAAATCAGGAAACAAATCAAGACAAGAGGAAAGAAAAGAAAAGAGAGTAAGGTTACAAATGAGGAGAATGAAAGTCCTCCAAAACTAAGAAGGAGCTCTAGACTCCGAGGTACCATGAAGAAAACATTACCAAAAGGGACAGAGCTTGTAAATGTATATGAGGAAACCCCAATACCATCTCTTGTTAACAGTTCTCCTGCACACAGTCCACAAAGTTCTCTTGTTTATCATTTTGAAGGTATCCCTAGAAGAAGATCTCTAGGCATAGACCCAGTTCAACAACAAATATAGGATTATGTAGAATCACTGGAGAAAACAAGTACATCAATGAACCCAAAACCTCTTGTCAATCCACAAGAACCTCTAGTTGATGCTCTCAAGAAGGATATCTATGAACTAGAGATATTGAACAGACATATCAAATAGGAGAATGTGACCTTGAAAGAGCAAGGAAAAAGCAATTCATGATAATATTGTTATGCATTTAGGACTATGGTATAAGAAAAATAGGAAATTGAAGAGGAAAAACAAGTTATTGAACAGAGCAGTCATTAACCTCAAGTATAAGATTCTTATGAGAAGGCCCAGGATGACATTCACTTCAAAGGTGAAAAAAAGAAGGAAATTGGATGTGCTAGTAGAAGTGTCTGAGCAAATGCAGTAGGGAAGAAGAACTCACAGTTTTGGAAAAATTGCATGAGGACATGCAATGATTTTGCAGTGGGCGTATGTTGAACCTTAGAATTACCCTCTCCTTGATATTTTTTCTCACCTATTTCCATCACTTTCTCATAATATCACAGACCCCGATCAATGATAAATGCTAGGTTTTGTCTTAAGGATGCATCAAAATGATTGCCATATTATATTTTCATGTTCTTGCTATTTGGATAGATTTTTTCAATTTAGCTACAGAATGCAGCCTATTCTGCAGCTAACTGTGGATTTCGTAGCTACTCTCATGGTTTGGCAGGTTCCAGGTGTCAAATGAAGAATTGGGCCACATGGGTGTTTCTAGAATCATTTCTACATGGATTCTATCATATTCACTCGGTCCAGGTCGACAGAAAAGCGATCCTAAGATCATGGTCAAAGATGGAGTCAAAATGCATTAACTGAAAGCAGTAGGAATATTGATTTTCTCTTCGTAGCAAATCAAGTGTCCAAAAATACTATTTCAATTATAATTTGGATTAGCCACCTGTAGCAAGTTTATCTCACAAACTATTATATATTTTCCTTTAAATATTGGTTTTAAAAGGCCGAGAAGACAATTCAGATTTTAAGTGTTAAGATCAATTTTTTTGCTGATACTCTGTATTCAGACTTCATTTTATCTTAATACCAAGTTCGTGTTGCCAATAACTGTTTAAGCACATCTTTGACCAGCTAGTAGTTCTGCCAAATCAATTGCAGAGGGCCCCTGCACTAGAGGAGGTTTTTCCTTTGTTTTTTTAGTTCAATTTTTATTACTCTATTTTCAACAAATCTGTTTTCTAATTAGATTGATGTTCATTCCAGTTTTTAGTCAATAGCATAATATTCAATCACAATTGTGCAGCCTTTTTCTTCTAAGATATTTGGTGAATATAGATAGCTCTATTTTTAGGATCAAATTAAGATTGGAATAATAAGATTACACAGTTGCTTAGTTTTCTTACTATTTTTCCATTTATTTCCTTAGACAGACTTGTCAATTAACTGTATCAACATATGTTTTCAAAAAGCCATTTTTATAATACCCCTTTTTCATAAATATCACAAGTCTGTGCCAGAGATGGACTGCTGAGGCATTTACTGGTTATGTATCCTTCCAAATAAGGGAGAGAACCAAAGACTACCTGGCCTTTTGTAGTATCTGTCTACATATATGTGATTCTTCCTATTCAAGAATTGCTGCAGCAAGCTCCTTAGGGATGCTGTATAAGGAAGCAGATGTGAAAATAAGGCCAACCACTACAGTGATGCCTTGGAATATATATAATTTTACCTTCTTTCAGAATGTAAGCTCAAATAAATAACCTTAAGCAGGTTATTCAGATCTCCCACAGTGAACTAGCTGAAAATTGCAGCAACATGTAAGCACAAACATCTATCTTCAGAAAATAACATTGTATGAGTGAGAAATGGGACTGATATACCTTATATGACCCAATATATGACTCACTTACAGAATTAGAGGTAAAACAAATGAATATAACTTATATAAACAGAACTCCCAAAACAATATGCCTCAATCTAGCTCAAAACCCCATAGTCTAGCTCATGCAGGAAAGAATGAGACAAGAACAAAAATATTCCTACTAGGGTTTCTATAGTAAATAATGTGACATATCATATCTGAAATGGAAAATCATCCAATGGCTAAGATAATGTGATTCCTTTACTCTTTATACACAATAAAGATCACCCACAGGGGGGGTTCATGAAAATACAAGGTGTACAAGTGCAGATCTGAAAATATATGTAGTTGGAAAACGTAGTCACTGCAAAAATAAATATAAATATGACTAAGAATATAAAAATACAGAAGAGGAATGGAATATAGAGCTTTCCGGGAGAAGGGTTGGCCCTTTCCCCAAAGAATAAGCCCTCAAGCAAGGGATCAAACCCTGCAGCTGCTGCTCTCACAAAAATAACACAGTTTACCCAGTGAAATGCGATGTGATGGATGGAACATAAGTTGGCCACATGCCAAGATCTGAAATGAGCCCTGAAATCTCCTATAAGGCTCCCTCAATGCAAGATAAACTCCCTCCACTGAATGGAAATGCACAAGAGAAGATGAGACAACCATCCCACTGCACTACCCAGCAACACAACATCCTCTGCTACAGAATTAATGCTACAGATATGAGAAATGATTGGCCTACAATCTAGATGTGGGAGAAATGAAGCACAACCCCCTTCAAGAAATCACTCCATGAAGGAGAAGGAATTCCTAAACAGGAATTCCTCCAAACTCTGGTAAGCAGCAGGAGTTTGCAGAAATTGTCTAAGCAGACAAGAAGTCAAAATACACAAGCTAACCCCACAATGCTACCCTTCTCCTCCTTATGAAGTTATGAGCTCCTTCACATTAGGTCCCACCTCTTAGGGTTTCCATCTTCATTTGAATCTCTTCCCTCCAAAACTGCGCTATCTTCTGAGGCAAGCTACTCCTCCTTAGGTTGCGCTGGTTGACTTGGTCAACCTGACCTTGTCCTCATACACTTGGCCCTTTTCACACTAGGAGGTGTAAAATAAGCTGCTCAAAATTCCCCTTTTTACATTAGGAAGGGTTTAATTCATGTTAAGAGGCCCCCTCTTCATTTTTATTCACCAACTAAACAAGATGAGAAAAAATTAATGTTCCAATTTATTCATGAAAAATTCTGGAACATTACAGTCCTCCCCTCCCAAAGGTTGCTTGTCCTCAGGAAACTGCAAGGATAGAACTGAGTGAATCTCTTTACCTCCTTTGGTAGCATCCGCATATGATGGAATCCTCCAAATAATATGATGCCATCTCATCCATGAAACTCCATAGTCTCTCTCCCAAGCATATAGACTAGCATTTGGTGAAACACCCCCAAATGACTAAAATCATGAGAAGGAAAGTGCTCAAGGAGACAACCATGTGTGGTATAGAGGTATTCTCAAGGCATGGAGTGAAATATGCATGGGAAATCCTTTCCCCAATGTGAAACCTCCACCCCCAAGCTATCATCCATATGGAATGTGTCACCTTCCCGTATGGTAACTCATGAAAATTTTCCTCCACCTTTGGCTCCAGAAGTGTAGGTGGGCTGAATAACCGAATATGATAGGAAAGAAGGCCTATCCCACGCTGTCCTCCTCTCCACTTATGAATAGTGCAGATTATGTGCTGTTCATGGGCTGCAAATGTATTTCCCTCAAGTGGAAAAATGTAGAGAAATCCACCAAAGATTTCTCCTCCAATATTGAAGAACAAGCTGCCCCAAAAAATTTCTTTCATGATGAATAGGACATGGTCATCATAGAATGTCCAAATGAGATGTTGGCTATAGGATTTGAGTTTTGATATATGATACAAAAAAATTCTCAAAAGGACACAACATAATCTCATCCATTTCTTCTTCAGAAAATGGCATGGCAAGTAGTATGTTGCTAAATGACTAGTGGTGAAAATTCTCACATCCACTAGTAGAAAGTAAATGGTTGAATGGGTCAGCTGAACATACAAGTCATATTTTATCACTTGCCCATGATTATACAATGAATTATCATCAAACTTATGGTCCACCTCAAAAGGAAACAAATACTTAGCTGTGGTGGCCATAGTTTTTCTCATGTTCCCCTTAGAACATGCAATGCAGAAAATGTGGGAATCCTTCCCCTTTAAGGACACTCCCCACTCATGTGTCATTCTCCAAATCATGCCCCCTATGTAAATCAGATCCACATCAGCAAAGGAATTCATCATCATCAACAAAATGAGGAAAAGGCTAAAGGTTTCATGTGATGCAAGGAAGGACCAACAGTTTCCCCAATAGTGGCAGCACCCAATTTGCTGCTTTAGAAATTTACATGGAAAAATTCTTTGTGACTCATGGCTGATAATTTAAATTATCTGAACATGTATGCAATGGAAAAACATCTGCCAAAGGTCATGTGAAAGATGGATGCCTCCATCATATAGTTTGGCCCAATTTTGTCCATGGAGCAATTTGATAAGCTTGCCCTCTTGTAGAGCCATGCACTGCAAGATAATGGTAAGAGTATACAAATTAGCTAATGTAAAAACAGATTTATTACCATATGCCGGGATTAAAATGATGTATGGATCCATGAATGAACCCTCCATAGTTTTTTGGCATGCTCCCATGAAGAGGAATGAACTAGGTGCTGCAAGAAGATCCTTCTTCTCATGCTTGGGAATCCAAGTCAAGAAGAATGTAGCATAGTAATAGATGACTCCAGCTACTACCTCATCCATCTCATCTCCTCTCTCCTCCTCAAGTGAAACCAAGATGAAATGATCCTGGGACCTGTGGGTTATGGAACCACCACACGTCCGCTGGGCACACTTCATCCATAGGTTACTTATCCAAAGAGATAACATTGTTGTCCTATACACATAGGCTCTCATCCATATCAAGCTCCATTATTTGACATGTAGTTTGTCAAATATATTCTCCATAATGTTGCCATATATGAGGGGTCTCCTCCATGATGAAAACACCTCTTGCACCATGATAGTGCCATACTCCACCCTTGCAACACTATTCCAAGTGGGAGAGAAATTTTTCCCTTGTTCTCTCCCAATCCTCCGAAGAAACAAATATCCTTTCTGCCTCTTCATACCTCCATCACTCATCATATGTGGTGGGAAAAAAATGACCCTGCCACCATAATGCATCCAAACTCCTTGCTGACCCATGATGAAAGTATCCTGCCAAGCTCCTTCCATCCACATACTCTTGAGAAAAGGACATGTCTCATGATGGCCAAACTCTCTCCTTAGTAGCCAGCGCAGCTTTTCCTCTTGCTGCCCTGTGTCATAGATATGCAAGTGGCTCACAAGCCTCTTTCTCTCCATCCAATATCCTCTATCAAGATATGGCTGTCCCAAATCCTTCCCTCCTTTGGCATCTTCCCAATGAAGACTGCCATTATCCCAAAGAAAGTATTCCTCCTTACACCTCATGGGATGTTGAGATGTAACCCCTTGAAGAATTTCCAGGAAAGGCCTCTCATCAATCAAACCCTTGAATCCACAAGAATCCAAGAGTGCTAAGGACAATACATCCTTAGGAGATGACACATCATGCATGATGCTCTCCAAATCCTTGCACCATAACCCCTCATGTTGCATGAAACTCAATAAGGGTGCAAAGGAATGAGTGTTGATCCCTTATTGGATCAAACCCCTATTGTAAAACTCTGTATAAAATGGCTTCTCTTTATTAGCATGAAGTTTCGATCCTGGGCCATGTGAATGGAAATTTCCCAAACCTCCTGTGAAATTTCCTGAATTTTCACTGCATGGAAATTTTTGCACACCTTTTTGGGTCTTTGAGACATCTTGTATGGCTGCAAGAGTCCCTCTCTCTGATTTTTTGGCTGATCCAATTTCTGATATGGTGGGCTGCTCCTCTATGAACTGGACAACGTTGGTAGAAGCCTCCTCAAGTGGAGAAGAATGCTCCTCCTCCTCTAGCCATCTATCTACTTCCTCTTGTGGCCCTCCATACTCTTCACTTCCTTCATGATAATAGGAAGTGATTTCATCTCGTCCTTTCTCCTGAAACCCTATAGAAGTTTCATTGCAACTTTTCTCATCTTTAAACCCTCTTAGAGTTTCATTGCACCTTTCTTTCCTATTGGTTGAACCCCTTTGGAGAGGCTCCTTTTTTATCTAAAAATGGATGAGAGTAACCTCATCCTCTCCATATTTTTTCTCCTCTTATTTTTATTCTTAGGATGGATCTGAAATCCATAGGCTGAGCCAAGATGGTTGCTCCTTGCTCTTCTTTGATAGCTTGATCTCACAGGCTGGGCTAGAGATCATGCTCTCATACCACTGTAATATCCCTTTTTCAGAAGTATCACAAGTTTGTGCCAGAGATGTACTGCTGAGGCATTTACTGGTTATGTCTCCTTCCAAATAAGGGAGAGAACCAGAGGCTACCTAGCCTTTTGCAGTCTCTGTCTACAGATATGTGATTCTTCCTATTCAAGAATTGCTGCAGCAAGCTCCTTAGGGACATTGTATAAGGAAGCAGATGTGAAAATAAGGCCAACCACTACAGTGATGCCTTGGAATATATATAATTCGACCTCCTTTCAGAATGTAAGCTCAAATAAATAACCTTAAGCAGGTTATTCAGATCTCCCACAATGAACTAGTTGAAAATTGCAGCAACATGTAAGCACAAACAACTATCTTCAGAAAAAAACGTTGTATGAGTGAGAAATGGGACTGAGATCCCTTAGATGACCCAATATATGACTCACTTATAGAATTAGAGGTAAAACAAATGAATCTAACTCATATAAATAGAACTCCCAAAAAAAAATCCTCAATCTAGCTCAAAACCCCATAGTCTAGCTCATGCAGGAAAGACTGAGACAAGAACATCATTATTCCTACTAGGGTTTCTGCAGTAAATAATGTGACATAATAGATCTGAAATTAACAAGCATCCAATGGCTAATAAAATGTGATTCCTTTCCTCTTTATACACAATTAAGATCACCCACAAGGGGGGGTTCATGAAAATACAAGGTGTACAAGTACATATCTGCAAATATATGTAGCTGGAAAATGCAGTCATTGCAAAAATGAATATAAATATGACTAAGAATATAAAAATACAGAAGAGGAATGGAATATAGAGCTTTTCGGGAGAAGGGTTGGTCCTTTCCCCAAAGACTAAGCCCTCAAGCAAGGGATCAAACCGTGCAGCTGCTGCTCTCACAAAAATAATGCAGTTTACCCAGTGAACTGCGCTGTGATGGATAGAACATAAATTGGCCACATGCCAATATCTGAAATGAGCCCTGAAATCTCCTATACATCTCCCTCAATGCAAGAGAAACTCCCTCCACTAAATGGAAATGCACAAGAGAAGATGAGACAACCCTCCCACTACACTGCCCAACAACACAGCATCTTTGCTACAGATTAACACTGCAAATGTGAGAAATGCTTGGCCTACAATCTAGATGTGGGAGAAATGAAGCACAACCCCATTCAATAAATCACTCCATGAAGGAGAAGGAATTCCTAAATAGGAATTCCTCCAAACTCTGGTAAGCAGCAGGAGTTTGCAGAAATTGTCTAAGTAGACAAGAAATTGAAATACACAAGCTAACCCCACAATGTTGCCCTTCTCCTCCTTATGAAGTTGTGAGCTCCTTCACCTTAGGTCCCACCTCTTAGGGTTTCCATCTTCATTTGAATCTCTTCCCTCCAAAAATGCGTTGTCTTCTTAGGCAAGCTACTCCTCCTTAGGTTGCGCTGGTTGACTTGGTCAACCTAACCTTGTCCTCATACACTTGGCCCTTTTCACACTAGGAGGTGTAAAACAAGCTGCTAAAAAGTCCCATTTTTACATTAGGAAGGGTTTAATTCATGTTAAGAGGCCTCCTCTTCATTTTTATTCACCAACTATACAAGATGAGCAAATATTAATGTTCCAATTTATTCATGAAAAATTTTGGAACATTACAATTTTCAATATGATGATCATAAATTAAATGGTTAAATGTCTAATTCATATAGTGGTTGAATTTACTTTGCACATTTTCATTTACTTTCTAGGAACTTAAGGGCTGAGGCATAGTTGACTTCTCACATAGCATCTCAAGAAGTTAACACTTCACATTGAATGTTGCAGAAAATTCGGATATACACTTAGTTGTTTTTAGGTAGTCTTACATGCTTGCATATTTTGCTTTTAGATCCTCACTTAATTGTAATCACTGATATTCCCAAAGATAATTCTAAAAGAAATTGATTTAATCATGTTTCAAGATTGAATGGTTGAATTTTTAATGAGTGCAATTACTAAGTTACCTTTTTGCAGACTTTACTTAGTTTTCTAGTTCATTAAAGTGTAATTGGTTACTTAACACTATCTCAAGAAGATCACACTTCATAATTGAATATTGGAAGTAACTGAGTATACATTAGATGTTTTCATTGCATTGTTTGCTTACTTTTTTAGAACGTTAGAAGTTAAAGTGCAGACAGTTACTTAAAATCATCTCAATAAGGTCATCCCTCATAATTGAATGCTGAAGTAACCATAAGTACATTAGTTGTTTCATTTTCTACTTTTACAGTTTTCATCTTAGTTTTAGAATTCGATCCATGGAAAAAAAATAATTATAGGATAAAATAGATGCTCTTTTTTCCAAATTAGGTCTTAACTAGCCAATAGTTTTTGGTTTCTTTTTGTGAAAATTAGACTAACTTACGAACACTTCCTTTTCTTCCTTCTTAAAATGCATTAGATTCATTTAAATCTTCTCATAGTTTTAGACTAAACATTATTAGACATCAAAGAACAAAAAACCCCCAAAACAACATAAAATACAAAACAATGAAGTAAGAAATAGGTTAACTAAGCACATACAGTGCACCACCCTTCATCAACTTACTAGCCCTGGTTGATAATTAATGAAAGCAATTTAAAAAATTAAATTGACTAAACAATTACTCCCATGGTTGTGGTTCTGCCAACATGAAGCCGACCCACACATGTCCATCAAGCCCATGGATTACGTTGTGACGTTTATCCCATAATGTCGACCCACCACCACAACTGGCCTATAAAGTGTCCACGCCAATACTTAGCCAGTTTTGCACGCCTTACTTAGCTGTCAAATTAAACGTTGCTTGATCACCAAGTGAATGTCACAGGGTTTCCAAACGTATTTTCCATTGCTGCGTCCTTCAGTGTGTCCATCCAACTATGTGTAGTATTTTTTTTCGCTCTCTAACCCTCGTTCATCGCATGATCAACAAATCGAGCATCCGAAGTGACAAGGTGCGCTCGCCGCATTTTCTCATCGCAACCCCATCTCTAGGGCATTACATACTTACCCCACTTAAAATAATGTTATCTTCCTCAATAGTGCTATCATCAACGTTGTAAAATATCATCACAAGATCAATTGGAAATATCTCCTCAATCCATGATCATCAACACATCTGTCATAATATCCACATGCTACTCTATTGTGGGAATTCAATCTCTCCATAGTAAGCTACACGCTGCTGCAACATATATCATGTCGATCCATCATATATTTTCAATATCATATGAATATCTACATCAAGTACTTCAACCAAATCAACATAACATAAGCTGCTATGTATCCAGTATAAATCCGCACACTGTCGACCCCCATGAATCGAACTAGTTAGCTGGCCAATCCAACCGTATTTTCTCATCGTGAGAATTCACATCCTCATACCATGTGTTAGTTTTTCCTCTTGCATCCTGTCACATCATCAATTCAATCAAGAATCCATCTCATCTAAGTGTAAAGTGAGCCATGTCTAGGTCTATGAAGTGGTCTCCATATCATCTGCAACATGATCTCCATCAGCAAGCCATCTCTATCTGAAATGTGCCGCCGATGATGCTAATATCCATGTGTTGTTCAAAGAAATTCATGACTATCAAGAATCATCCATGTGTGAAAGGTCCACCTCAAATCAGTAAAGAACATCCTCTCATCAATGTGTCATATCCAAGTCCATGAAGCTATGTTCATCCCATATGCAATATGTAACCATCAAGTCTATCAAAGTGGGTGGTTAAGTTAAGAAGACCCAACCCATGCCCAAATGTACCTCACCAAAAAATCTCCATCAAGCTTCAAAGTTTTGTGGCTTGACCAACTCCATCAAGTGAATCCTCACAAACACACCCCATACATATGCCTAAAGGTATGCATCCCATAATGCATCAAAATCAAGACCAATCTTGATCTTAGATCCTCACTGTACTAGATACTGCAAGATCGTTGTAATATGAAGTCTCCAATGAATGCAACTCATCATGAACTCCCACGCATCATCATATCCAAAGTGGTCACAAGCATAATTTTATTAGCCTTGAGTGCCATCACAAGTTCTCCTACCTTGCAAGTCATATGAATTCTCATAGGCTACTCATCCAACCAATGTCTTGTTGCTCAAAGTGAAAAAAATCCCCATTAGTCCATCTATAAAATATCTCCATGTAGTCCATGAATTTGGTTTCCCATGTTTCCATCACAAGTGGACTCAACTCAACTCTCGTCATCATCATCTAGTATATATATATAGTTAAAGTGCCCTTGGTCACTTCTACAATCATCATCATGAGCATTTCCTTCATGGCTTCTCCCCCACTAAAGGTTCACTAATATTTCCTTCTTGGTTTCAAGCCATGAATAATTCTACCCAAACAATGTGCCCTACCACCAAGGCAGTCCATGAGGTCATGTTGGGCACCTAGCCAATCTCCTTGTGGCTAAGCATGACCCATCCATCACAAAGATCATCAAGTTCCACCCTTGTCTTGGGCATTTCAACCTACTAGCATGAGGTCACAAATTTCCCTATCAAGGTCTGCAACATCCAATGCTCCTTTCTTCTCTAGTGTACAAGGTCTCATCATAGTCATCCAAGGAGAGATCATCCCTGGTGTTGGCAAAGAATTCATTTCTTTGCTTACTCCTCCATACGGTCCATATTCCAAATTCTTCTATGAAACACAATGCATATCTTCATGAAGACTCTCTAAGTGAGTGTCCTCCATCCTCATCAATGAATTCAATGTTTCTGATTCTAGTACAAGCTGCTCATCAAGTTCCTCCTTGATCATTGTCACCTCTGCAACATCTTCTTGTGGTTCTACCACCACAAATGCCTGAAATATGCTTGGTCTAGGTTCAACTTGTTCCACAAGTTCTTCCTTGATCCTTTCTACATCTATAACATCCTCATGATAATCATCGACCATCAATGCTTGTAATGTGCTTGGTCCAGGTCCAAATTATTCATAAATTTTTTCCTTGACTTAAATCACATTTACAATATTCTTCGATTTTGGCCATAATAAGTTTCCTGCCTCTATTCTTCTTCTTTTCAAGCTTAACAATCTCCTTTCGGTGTGCCTCTAGCTCATAACATAATTCCATCCAATCTTCGAAATGGGTCATCTTCTCAAAAAGTCGATTAGCTTCATCCTTGTTAGAGTCAGTTACCCCTTGCTCATATAGGGCTTTAAGAGCATTTATTGTAGCATTCTGCTCTTCTATAATTTATTTTTCCCTTATTAAGGATTCCACCACTTATTTTTCCAAGAATCCAAACTTAGCCTGAATTCATGGTTTTTTCCCTTCTTTCATATGCCTTATCCAATGTAAGGCCTCAAAGGCTTTCTCCTGGAATTAACTTGGCATGTATTATTTGTAGCTTCAGCCTTGACCAATGTATTGCTCCTGCGAAGGTCTCAAAATAAAAAGTAATATAAGTCCTGCTTCAACACCACCTGCAACTCTGCAATTGTGTTCCTGATCCCTTCAAAGGATACCAATACCAAATCCACCTTCAACAAGGTATGGGAAAAGAACTTTGATACCAATTGTCATGGCCCTACACTTGTGATACTCCCCCACTTAAAAGAAGGCTATCATCCTTGATAATGCTAATATCATCATCGAAACATCCGTGGGAAATATCTCCTCAATATATCATTAATATCGTGTGAATATCTACATCAAGTACTCTAACCAACTCAACATAACATAAGTTGCTATGTATCGAGTATAACTCCGGACACTTCTGGACACCACTACTCGAACTAGTTGGGTAGCTAATCCAACCATGTGTTATCATCGTGATAATTGACATCCTCATACCATGTGTTAGTTGTTCCTCTTGCATCCTATCACATCATCAACTCAATCAAGAATCCATCCCATATAAGTGTAAAGTGAGCCATGTTCAGGTCCATGAAGTAGTCTCCATCTCATCTGCAACATGCTCTCCATCAAGAAATCCATCTCTATCCAAAATGTGTTGCCCATGATGGTAATATCCATGTGTTTTTCAAAGACAATCACAACTATCAAGCATCCTCATCCATGTGTGAAAGGTCCTCCTCAAATCAATTAAGAACATCCTCTCAACAATGTGCCATGTCCAGGTCCATGAAGCTATGTTCATCTCATCTGCAATATGCATCCATAAAATCCATCAAGGGGAAGGTTCACACTTACCTCGTCATCATACATGTGAAAATGCACTCCACCAAGCCTATCAAGGTGGGTGGCTAAGTCAAGAAGACTCAACCCATGCCCAAGTGTACCTCACCAAGGCATCTCCAATGCTGCATATCCATCAAGCTCCAAAATGTCCTGTCGATCATGTCCATTAAGAGACTTCTAAAAAACACACCCCATAAATGTGCTCAAAGGTATGCATCCCATAATCCATCAAAATCAAGACCAATCTTGATCTTGGCTCCTCAATGAACCAGATATTGCAATATCACCATAATATGAAGTCTACAATGAATGCAACTCATCATGAACTCCCATGCCTCATCATACCCAAAGAGTTGGCAAACATACTTGTGTTGGTCTTGAGTGCCATCACAAGTTATCCTACCCTGAAAGTCATATGAATGCTCATAGGCTTCTCATCCACCCAATGTATTGTTGCTCAAAAGTGAACAACATCCCATTAGTCCACTAATAAATGTCTCCATGTAGTTCATGACTTTGGTTGTCCATGTGTACATCACAAGTGGAATCAACTCAACTCTCATCATCATCATCTAGGTAAAGTTCCCTCATCCACTTCTACCAAAAATCATCATGACTACTTTCTTCAAGGCTTCTCCCCCACTAAAGGTCCACCAAGAGTTCCTTCTTGGTTTTAATCCATGAAGAAGTCTACCCAAACAATTTTACCTACCTCCAAGGCAGTCCATGAGTCATGCCTGGCACCTAGCCAATTCTCCATGTGGTTAAGCACGACCCATCCATCACAAATATAATCAAGTTCCACCCTTTTCCTAGGAATTTGAACCTACTAGCATGAGGTCACAAATTTCCCTATCAAGTTCTGCAAAATCCAATGCTCCTTGCTTCTCCAATGTACAAGGTATCATCATAGTCATCCAAGGAGAGATCATCCATGGTGTTGGAAAAGAAGTCATCTCTTTTCTTACTCCTCCATATAGTCCATCTTCGAAATATGATCCATATTCCTCAAGTTATTCCTTGATCATTTCCACATCTATAACATCCTCCTAAGAATCAACCATCAATGCTTGTAATGTGTTTGGTCTCGATCCAACTTGCTCATCAAGTTCTTCCTTGACTTCTATCACATCTACAACATCTTTTGGTTTGGCCATAGTGAAATTCATGTCACTAGGTATCATCTTTTCAAAATCAATCTTGAAAAGCTTCTCCCAAAGTATGTATTGCTCTTCATTTAATTCCTTTATCTCTTTTTCATAACTGTCCAACTTCTTCATTAGTTGATTGAATTCATCCTTGTTCATGTCAGATATACATCTCTTGTGTAATGTAAGAAGGGTCTGCTTTGTCTCAAAAAACTCCTCTATCAATTCATCTGTTCTTCTTAAATATTTCATCAGTTTCCTTCCAAAGTCTATATCCATCGAAATGAACACATGCATCAAGCTTCAATACTACATGCAACACTGCAGTTGTATCCCTGCTCAATATTCAAAGCACCGAAAAAAATGACTTCTCAAAACCACCCTTTGTATTTAGTGGGATCAGACCTGCAACCTTATCCAAAACGAGCTCTGATACCAACTTTCATACACTCATGGTAGTCTTTCAACCAAGAAGTATAGCGGGTGCGGCACTGCCTTACCTTTATTTTCATAATACTTAGTAAGTAGAATACACAAATCTTCAACACTTTAAGTTATTAATATTCCAGTGTTCTTTCAATTATGCAGTGGATATAAAAAAAACATTAAACACCAATATAAATCCACATATATGCCCATACATATAAGGGAGGGGAAACTCCTGATGATTAGTGCCCGATATTATGTTTCAATAAATGTGTATAATTTTACAATAATCATACAACAAAGCCAGTGTAAGCCACTTACACTTCTTGCCAAATGTGCTTGTGCTTTTTCAAATCCTTATATCTTCCCAACAACCCAAAAAACCAATGAGGATCCCAAAAATTCTTTTAAAACCCGTTTTTGAAGTATGCTCGAAATTCATGTTTCAGTGGGTCACTGGGGTCATGAACACCCTCGACACCCTGAATGCATTTCTGAATGCAAGTCACCAGGTTAACAATGTCCTCAGCTCTGCACGTTGTTCTCTGAACGTGTTCGGGTCATGTCAGACCCAACTCGACCTCCTTGCACGCTTTCTGCACTCCAAAACACGCCTTCTTCACATCCACACTAAACGCACGACATGAACTCGACTCTGCCCAAAATGGCCGCCTTTGAATGCATTTTTTCTCACGCCCTTGTGGAGCAACCCAAATTGACCTTGTGGAGCGACCTGTGTCTGGGCAAAAAGAAAATTTGGTTGCAGATCTTGATTCACAGTGAGTCAAGCTTCTTGATTATTGGAGGTATGATCCCACTAGTGTTGTGCATCAGTTGGTATCAGAGCTATAAAACTGCTACTATGTATCATTTGGTATCATAGCTATACAATTGCTACTACGTATCAGTTGATATCAGAGCAGGAGCAGAGTTACAGTGTTGTAGGTGGTGTTGAATCTTGGACTTACATTGCTTGGTATTATTAAGACCTTGGCAGGGGTAAGACATTGGTCAGGGCCGAAGCTATAGAACAAGACATGAAAATTTGGGAAGAATTCCAAGGGATTCTTTTCGAGACCTTACACATGTTAAGGCGCATGAAAGAAGAGAATCCACAAATTCAGACTAAGATTGATGTCTTGCAAGAAAATGTTGAGGTGGAACTTCTTAAAATTTGTTGGGAAATGTGACAAGATAGACTTGCAAGTTGTTATAAAGAAGGATAAGAGGAAGTCGAGACCTATGAAGAAAAGAATGTTGCAAGTGTGTCAATGATCATGGAGGAACTTGATACAACCAAGATCGTACACATTGTAGGCATTGATGATTGAGGAAACTCACTTAGAGATACTTCATGGAGGTATGACTTATGTTTCATTTGAGAATTTGGAGGATGGACCATATGCAGGGATGAGGAAAGGGATAAATTATTTTTTGATTCCATGGATGATCTATCCTTGGATGACTATGATGGTACCTTGTACATTTGAGAAGCAAGGAGCATTGTTTGTTGCAGAAATTGTTAGGGAAATTTGTGACCTCATGCTAGAAGGTTCAAATGCCAATGACAAGGGTGGAATGTGATGATATTTGTGATGAGTGGCTCATGCTTAGCCATATGGAGAAATGGCTAGGTTCCCTACATGACTCATGGACTGCTTGGTGAATGGGCACATTATTTGGGTGGAATTATTCATAGCTAAAAACCAAGAAGGAACTCTTGGTGGACCTTTAGTGGGGGAGGAAGCTTTGAAGGAAGGATTCGTGATGATGATTTATGATGGTAGAAGTGATCGAGGGAACTTTACCTATATACTATATGATGATGAATAGATTTGATTTGATTCCATTCTTGATGGACACATGGGCAACCAAAGTCATGTACATTGACATGAGGGAAAGGCGGGACATTATGCTAAGACATTATGCAGGTGCACTTACAAAGGTTCCACTTATGAGCATCATGGAGGAGTGTCAAAGTAGGATGTTGAGTAGGATGGATTTCCTGGTGCTACATGGAGATATTTTATACATGGAATGATGGGGATGTTGTTCACTTTTGAGCAACAAGACCTTTGTTGGATGAGCAGCCTATGAGCACATTCATATGACTTGTAGGTGAGAGAAACTTATGATGGCGCTCATGAAAAATACAAGTATGCTTTCCAATGCTTTGGATATGATGATGCATGGGAGTTCATGATGAGTTGCATTCATTCGATGCTTCATATTATGGTGATATTGTAGTATTTGGTTCATTGAGGAGCTGAGATCAAGATTGGTCTTGATTTTGATGCATTATGGGATGCATACCTTTGAGCACATTTATGGGGTGCGTCTGTTAGGAGTCACTTGATGGAGATGATTGAGCCAAGACACTTTGGAGATTGATGGAGATGCAGTGATCAAGATTCCTTGGTGAGGTACACTTGGGCATGGGTTGAGTCTTCTTGACTTAGCCATCCACCTTGATAGACTTGGTGGAGTGCATTTTTCACATGGATGATAAGGAGGAAAGGTTAGAACTTACCCTTTTATGGACATGATGGATGCATTTTGCAGATGGGATGAACATGAATTCATGGACCTGGATATGGCACATTGAGTGTTGGAATGTTGAGAGGATGTTCTTGAGTGATTTAAGGAGGACCTTTCACACATGGGTGATGCTTGATAGTTGTGACTGACTTTGAGAAGCACATGGATACTAGCATCATGGGCCACACATTTCACATAGAGATGGCATGCTTGATGGACAACATGTTGCAGATGAGATGGAGACTACTTCATGGACCTGGACATGGCTTGTATTCTACTTGGATGGAATGGATTCTTAATTGAGTTGATGATGTGACGTGATGCTAGAGAAACTTACCAATGGTGGCATGAGGAGGATTATTCTCATTGTTTTTAGCATTATGGTTGGATTACCTATCCGACTAGTTCGAGCTATGGAGGCATGCAGTACACCGGATGTGTCTGATAGATGTATTGAGGCTATACCAATATATGTTATGTTGGGATGGATTATCATGGCATAGATTCACATGATATTGACGATATATGATGAGTCGACAAGATATATGTTGCAACAAAATGTAGCTTGCATTGGAGAGATTAACTTCCCATGATGGAGTATCATGTGGACATTGCAACAAATGTGTTGATGATCATGGATTGAGGAGATATTTCCCATGGATATGAAAGACATGGACCTTGGTGGTTTGTACGATGGATATAGCAGAGGTGGGCATCATGGAAATTTTTGGAGATGTTGGAGCTAGTGACACTTTGCAATGATATGATGCGACGATATGGTGCGATGATATTTTGCGATGGGATGTTGAGACAATATGTTGTGATGATGATGATGATTTGTCAAGGATGAAAACCTTGTTTATATTGGGGGAGGATGTCAGGTCCCCGAGTTTTATTTGCAATGACTGAGTGCGGTGGGAACGCCTTGGTGCGCTAGGCACCCAACTCAGGTATGTGCGACGGGCGCGCCATAGTGGTGGGTGGAGTCGTGTGTTTTTGAAGATGTGACAAGTGGCGACGGATGGGTGCATGCCCCATAGCAGGCGGACATGGAGAGAGGTCCCGGGAGAAGTCATGTTTGTGAGCGCGTTTGGTGATATGGGCACGCCGTGTAGCAGTTGGTCGACCTGGGCACGACAGGGCGCAATGACCCAAGCAACTCGAGTGACCCACAGGTGGAAAAGATGTGAGCAACAAAAGCATACACATTGGACATGTTTATAGTGTACAGATGAGAAAATATACTTGCTAGGCCGACTTGCATAAATGTGACCAAGCTGACCCATGGTCGTGGGTGAAGGGTCATGACTTATGAAAAAAGGGACCACAACTTGGCATACTAATATGGATGAGTTGAGGAGGTTCAAAGCCATCATTCATTCATCACACAACACTTGGGATGAGATCTGAAGTAGCCAAGCAAGTGTATGTGCCCGCAAGAGGGGTGGATAAGCAAAGTTAAAGATTGAATGTGTCATGGGTCGAGTCAGGTTTTTTCCCAAACGTGTTTCTGAACATGTGTAGCTGAGGGTGTCAGCGCGTGCAGACAATGTCAAGTCGAGTTCTTGGGGGGACGTGCAGAAAGGGTGGAGTTGGGTTCTCCTAAACGTGTTTCCTAAACGCATGTAGCCGAGGGTGTTAGAGTATGCAGAAAGGGTGGAGACAGGTTCTCCTGAATGTGTGCAACTGAGGGCATCAGCGCATGTAGAAAGGGTGGAATCGGGTTTTTCATGAATGCGTGCAAAGCCGAGGGCATCGGTGACCCGAGTGACCTAGGTTGAACGTGTTTCTAGGAAGAAGTCTGAAAACATATTTTAAAGGGATTTTTGAGATCCTTGATGATTATTTGGGCTGTTGGAGAGCTGGGTGCAATGAGTGCTAAATGGAAAATTCAAAATTCATGAGAAATTAGTCAGTTACGAATACCTCTCATGGAAATGGTCATACATGAATGACTTACTTAACGTAGTTGAATCCCCAAAAAAAAATGATATCTAAAAATTATATAATTTTAACTGAAGTTTAAAGTAATGACAATTTTTTTCCCTCCACATTATCTTTCTATGTAAATGTCCCACGCTCTGTGCCCATATCCCAAACAAACTCTCTCATTCTCATTCCTAACTTAAACTATCTATTTTTTTCTTCCACTTTCTCCAATCAACCTAAACTCTCAACGCTTCACTAATACTGCTCGCTTCCCAAACTAATATCTCTCAATTGGAGCTCATAAAAATAAAAAACGCGTATAATTTATTTACTGGTACATAACAATGTTTGCTTGTTAAGCTAATTATATTTAATAATATAATTATCCATATTAAGTTCAATTACTCATGAAAATTATATGCATATATATATATATATATATATATATATATATACATGATGTTAAAACCTTTTGCTAAAAATGAATATTGAAATACTTGATTTATGAATCACATTATCTTTTTTTCCCCGTTATTAATATATTATTACATGCCAATTGGATATAGAATGAATTAAACATCATTTTATATCAATTCCATATTAAGTATCCAAGGAATTACATATTTCCATCATAAAAAATAAATAAATAAACAAACAAATAAATATTTTCAATTAGTTTATGTCTATATATAAAGTTGATGTAAATTTAAGGTGGAAATTGAAGTATTTTATTTGTGGCTAACATTGGTTCTTTTGTTGTTACTATTTTTTAATTTGTTAATGTAAGTATTATCTTATAAATTTTAAATGTAACTTTACGTGACAACATCCCCCTCATACTAGACTATAGGGAGCCTCTAGGTGCAATAATAATACCGTAAAGGTAGTTTTTATAAGTTAAGATATACAAATAGGAAATGAGAATAATTAAAAGAGATACGGGAAGAAAGATTATGCAAAGTATATGGAAATGAGAAGGTAGAAACTAAGTAACACTTTCTCCAACTTCATGCAACATACTTACAAATAAAGATAAATCAAGTTTACAAATCAAACATCGAGAATCAACATTTCAAGAAGATCTAATGAGAGGTACAACAAGGTTCACTGAGAAAATGATGCATGCAAAAAGCATATGGTTGAGAGTAGAGTCAATAGGGAAACTAGCCAACTAGCCCTTGTTGCAAAGCAAAGGGGACACAAATTAATTAAATAGATCAAATTCATAGTTTGGGTTTTAATAATAAACCACTAGTTCTAAGTGTTGTAATTGTACAAATGTAGACTTTGTTGTAAATTAAAAATGATTTTGTGCATGGGGTTTCAATATGTTAAAAAACAATGATGTGGAAGCCTATGATTTATTGTAAGCCTTAAATATAGCCTTAATAATAGTTGTCAAAATTTTAAGTGTGATAGGAGACTCAAAAAACATTATCAAGGAAAGGATCAATCAAGTTGGAAAAAAATTATCATGTTTTATACAAGTTTATTGAGATGTGTAGCTTGGAAGGTATTCCCACAACCCCTGGGGTACTGGATTTGTGAGGAGTTGACCCACACAAATGAATATTTATGGGCAATGTACCCAAGTTTTGGGATTTGGACCCAAGTGGTGGGCTAAAGATCCAAGAATAAATAAATTATTTATTTATTGCATGCATGAGGTGTACCCTTGATGGGCTAAGGGGCACTTAGGAATTCAATGGTGTGGGAAAAATTCATATGAAAATAATTTTATTTCTTATGTTAGTGATGTTTTGGTATGTAGGCTCAAGTTGGATTGGGCTAGAAGAGATGACCCTTGGTGGGAAATGTCTCCATTAAGGCCACTATAAGTAGAAATAAAATGAAGCTCATCTGGCATCCGCGTAAGCATCTTATCAAGTGTGTTTTTTCCAGAAGGAGTGTGAGTAACTCAGTGAGATGCATGCCTTAAGGAGGGACGAGTTGGAGTTGTTATGGTATTTCATAAGTTCATTTTAAGGCAGAGTTTAGCCCAGGTAAGAGGACGTTGTCTCTGTGTTTATTCATGCCCTTAATAGAGGTATGTATTGGTAGAATGGAGGTTACATTTCCGTGTTAGTTTGGTCCTTATTTTGGGATTCCTCTATGCATGGACATCCATCTAAGGTTTTTCCCAAAATTTTGTAATATATGCTCAAGTTCTACACACTTAAGAGAGGGCAAGGTCACCCTCGAATGGTGAGACAAAGTATAGTTTAAATCTATGATAAGGGCCACAAAATTTCAATACTCTTGCATGGGGTTTCTAAGTGTTGTTTGAACCTAAAAGAGTGCTAAATCCTGGAATGGTGTGAACAAAAGTGCGAGTTGTTGGGACAAAGAGTAGAATTGTCATAACATGAAGGGAGAAGGGCTGATACATTGGAGAACAATGCTGAAGGTGATGAATGTAAGGTATGTTCATCTGAGTAATGTTTGGATATCATATTTATATGACCAATTATTGTGAAATTGGAGGAGCAATATCATTATTAGGAGGTTTAATATTATGTGCCATAAGTACAATGATATGATGTGGCTAATCATTTTTTTTAGGTTTATTTTTGAATCCATAATTTTATCCACATTTGAGCAGCAAGGGGAATGATAAAAGGCAGATCGCTGAAGACCCTAACTATAGTGACCTTTGGAGCAACTAGAGGGATGCTAGAAGGAAAAATTTTGTGCCTAAGTTTAGTGATCCTTGGAGAAAAATTGGTCATTGATGGAAGGCAGATTGTGAAGCTAATACATACAAGAGAATTTTAAGTAGCATACTTCCTTGTGAGTAGTTGTGGTAGAGGCATTGGAGTAGTGTTAGAAATGTAGCTCATTACTGAGAGGTGGGGGGGTCAATAAATAGTGATAACCTTTATATTACTTTTAATATATATATATATATATATATATATATATATATATATATATATATATATATATATATATATATATATATATATATATTTTCTGGATTACTAGACACACACATGAACAATATTAGCAAACCTGAATGTAAAAACAACATAAAATCAACACATAAAAACCATCAAAAGCATCAACATAAGCATGCACAATAATACACAAGTAGTTATGTTGGAAACCCTCTAGGGGGGAAAAACCACCCTACTGCTATTGCAGTGATCCAAAACTTCATTAATCAAATCTTATTTTACACCAGTTTAGCTAGCCTCCACTAGAAAGGAGCCACTACCGCTATGATCAGTATTTCTGGCTACCATGGGATAGGAAGTATCTACTCACACAATTCTACAGGCCACCACTTGCTGGAAGCTACAACTCCCATCAGGCCTCACCAAATAACCATTGGACTATCCAGCCACCACTGGATGGAGATTCTACTCCCAATATACTGATTTGTTGGTCACCACCAACAAGGAGCCACTACCCCTCAAAAAATTTAGTTGGCCACCATCAACAAGGAGCCACTACCCATGAAACTATCTAGGGACACTTTTTAGATTATTTCAAACTAGGAATCCATCTCATCAAAGGAACAATATTTGAAACACAACTATGATATATCAACAACAAAAAATCTCCATATCAAGTCCTCTCTCTCTATCACACTATCTTAAACCACTTCTCCTCCTCTATGAACACTGATATTTGCATAAAAAAATATGATATACAATATACATCTACAACCACCATGCACTTGTCTCACTTCATACAACCATCAATTGTAATGAGAAGTAAAGCAATACATAGAATATATTGTGATGGGCTTCAACCTCTGCATCTTCTCATCAAATATGATCTCTGGTTCTTGCATACAAAAAATTGATATATATTTGATATTCTATGTGAGATGCTTCAACTGTTAGAATTTTGGACATATTGCAACAAATTGTAGAAGCATACAACAAATTGCAGAAGCATGCAACAAAAGAATAAACTGTATAAAAGGACCTATCAAGAAAATAACCAAATAGGACTGCCACCTTCATGAAGTTCAACCAAAATTAGGTATCTGGTCATTTTTATGTTATTGCTACTCATGCAATGGGTTTGGCCACAAGGATATTGAATGTAGCTTTCAAGAAAAGAAGAATAAAAGGAAGATCAAGAGATTCAATTCCTTTCATTTGTTCCTTGGTCATATCAAGTGCTACATATGTGACAATCTTGGTCATATAGACAAAGTTTACAAGATGCCAAGGTTCTTAAGGCCATCTAGTCAAAGAGTGAATAACATGCAAAGCAGACCATACAAGAGGACATGAAGAGATACACATGCAAGAGATCATCCCCTCAAATTTTGGGTGAAGAAGGAGTAGCAAGAGTTTGGAAGGAGAAACTAAATTTCGCAAGGCCTCAGGGGGAGCATATAACACATCTTGATTTTTCATGTAGAATCATTGAAGGTGTTTCCATAGCAAGAGAAGTTATGATAGATGATTTGTGATGTGAGCATGAGCATGAATATCTCTAGGAAGAAGGTTTCCAAAGTGTGATGGAACATGTTTAGGGGGATTATCTCATATGCTTCCAATACTTTAGTGGTATTTCTAGCATCATGGTTCCTTGCTAGTTGAAGAGGAAAAAGATATTAATTGGAGGAGTTAGCTATGTATTCCATGTTATGTGTTTATCTGACATTGGTCCATTGCAGTTTTATGTGTTTTGGTTGTGCATGGGTTATATGATGCCTAATAGTATTAAATGAGTTAATATCCAGTTGGCTTGTATTAGCTTGAGGAAAAATGTGTTTTTGGACTGATGATTTAATGTATGTGTTGGTGCAATTGATATTAGTATGATGGTGGTGTATGGTTATAAATTCTTGCATTATTCGAGTGTTAGAGATTTTCAACCTATATGCAAAATATCTAGGAGCTGATTATGATGGATATATATTACATGTTGTTTCTATGGTTGCACATGGTGGTTTTTTTTTGCTCATTTTTCATACTATCTTCTAGGCCACTTACCCATGCTATTGATGATTAAGATCTACTTGGGGTTTCTGTGATGGTGTTATTGCTGGAATTTTTGCATGAAGAATATTGTGATGTACCGAAACATTTGATGATGGAGGTATCTCCATTAGCTCCTTTTTATTGTCTAGTTATGTAGCTTGCATTTGTGCAGGATTATGGCTTCATGATGTTGATCCATGTGGTGTATAATGATTATATTTATGAGGATGCTTATTGATGCGACATGTATTTCTGTTACTACTTCATCATTATATGTATGTTTTGTAGAAATTATACAACAAGCATGTACTTCATGGATTCAATCTGATCTAACAATGTACTAAAGTTAAATACTGAATCGCTTCTACAAATATTTTGTGGAATTAAAAACACAATTGCCAATCACATGAAGAAAACAAGAATCAATCAAGCCACAACACAGATAATTTCCCAGGGAAAGCTTGTTGCTCAAAAGCCCATTATATTCTATTATATATTCAGCATGGAATCATGAAACAATGACATACAACTCTTCTCACAAGAGCCCTCCTATACTCAGCTATTTGTCTCACACTGACACACATAAAACTGAGAAATACTTAGCCAATTTACTACCTCCAAACAGCCTACCTTTCTTGCGCAATCCTTGATGAATGCAATCCATAAAGAATAGGAATTTTGGCCTTCCTTGATTGCGCAAGTATAATGGGCACTCCAATGGGTGTTTGGTTGCATGGGTGCAACCCAATAATCCTACAAATTATAGTCAACTTCCATTTCACCTAGATCTCAACTGGGTCTCCACTGGATCTGACATGCATACAACTAATAATAGTAAATCCTTAGTTGCATGTGAGATCACTGATTGTGAATTAATTGATATTTAATTCACTTGATCTCTCACTAGTGTATCAAGCAGTTACAACTAGAAAAAATGAGTTTAACTCACTTAACTTAGTTAAACTGATTACAACCTGCATTAAATAATGCACCATTGCACTTCGAACTATGTTACAACTAGAATTACTCTGCATGCCTCACCAACTACCTCTAACTTGAGATTCATGAGCTAACTGAGTTTATAACTCTCAGTTAACTATTACAAGTTATTTCGAGACTAGATTACATTTTCTTGTCCATCTTAATCAAGGGATAACTAAAATAGACATGCACCAAAT
The DNA here is from genome assembly GCA_034641835.2 of Pinus albicaulis. NCBI lineage: Eukaryota > Viridiplantae > Streptophyta > Pinopsida > Pinales > Pinaceae > Pinus > Pinus albicaulis. The sequence continues at coordinate 1,733,635,471 of CM076575.1, read as the reverse complement.
TTAGCCCTATCGGCCTGACCCTAGTGTACGTGCTTAATGCACTAAGCGTGGGTGCTGAATTTTTCTTGTTGAATTTAAACACTCCCTCTCAACAAGAAAGGGATTATCCTTCACCCTGATCCTACCTCTATGGTATTCAAATTTTCTCCTCGTGAGCGCCTTCGTCAGAATATCTGCATCCTGATCTTCCGTGGGAATGTACTGAAGCAACATTATTTTCCTTTGCACACAATCTTGAGATGATGGTACCGGATATCTATGTGCTTGGACCTATCATGAAACACAGGATTAATCGATAGTTTAATCCAACTATGATTATCACAATGTATCACTGTTGGATCCATCTGAGAACCAAACAAACCAACCATGATAATTCTCATTCAGATAGCCTCACATGCAGCTTGATTTGCTTCCATGTAATCTTCTTCCGCTGAAATGAGTGCCACAAATTGTTGCTTCCTACTATACCAAGAAACTACTGTCGATCCTATGTTGAAGATCCCTCCAGATGTGTTCTTTCTTTCTGATGGACTACCCACCCAATCTACATCCTTGAAACCTTGAATCTTCACTCCCTATGTCGGTCTGTACCATATAAAATACTCTGATGTGCCACTCAGGTATCTCAAGGCATGCTTCCTTGCCTTCCAAAAGAGCTTGGTAGGATTAACCATAGCTTGAATCAATTGGTTAAATGCATAGAAAATGTCTGGTCTAGTGTTCACTAAATACATCAGTGAACTAACTAACTGCCTATAGATAGTAGCATCCACTACCTTTATAGAAGTAGCATCCTCTTTCCTCCAATTTTCTGAAAGAGGAGTATCCATGGGTTTGCAGCTCTCCATGTGAAACTTACCCAGTATCTCCTTTGCATACTTTCCTTAAGACAAAAATTTCACCATCCCAGCCATATTTACAATTCAAGGAAATAATGAAGGAGTCCCATGTCCTTCATTTCAAACTCCCTTGAAATATCCTCCTTGCATGAGTGTATCAGTTGCTCATCACCAGTCAAATTTATATCATCAACATAAAGAACAATAATCAATAGCTTACCCTCAACCACAATATGGTATAGGTTTGAATCTACTTCACTTTTGGTGAAGCCCAGTCCAATGAAATAGCTGTCTATCTAAGTGTACCAAGAACGAGGTGCTTGCTTCAGCCCATACAATGCTCTCTTGAGTTGACACACATGTGACTCACTGTTGAAGATCTCGAAACCTTTAGGTTGCTCTATGTACACTTATTACTCAATGATTCCATTGAGAAACATAGTTTTCACATCCATCTGATGAATGTGCCATCCCATTTGCACTGAGAGTGCAAGTATGGATCTAATAGAAGAGTACCTTGCAACAGGTGCAAAAGTCTCATCATAATCAATCCCCTCGATTTGTGAGAATCCCCGGGCCAAAAATATGGCCTTTTATTTCTCCACACTCCCATCAACAACTTTCTTTACCTTTTAGATCCATCTCGATCCAACCATTTATTTGTCGACCGGCATTGGGACAATCTCCATGCATTGTTCTTGACAATGGAGTCATACTCCTCCACCATTTCATCAACCCATGTTGGTTGCTGCACTGCTTTCTGAAAGGAAGATGGGCCATTCACAATAAATTTTCTCATAAGAGCCATATCTCTGGTAAACCTATCAGGAGACTATCTCTGTCTGCGCTGTGAAGTAGGGGCTCCTACATTCTCTGTAACATCAAGTCTCAATCTATCAGCTTTCATGGTGTGCCTTCTGCCATTTTTGATGGATGGATATACATGAGTGTTTTCCTCCACTCTATGATCCTCCACATGTGGCTGATCCACATATTGAGGCTCATCCTTGGGAACCAATAGTTCCTCCTCTGCATGCAAGTCTAGCTCCCTCTCAAGGGACAATTGCATGGATTTCTCCTCATCAAATTTTATATCTCGTCACACAACAATGATTCTGCTGTTTGGAAAATACACTCGATGTGTTTCAGTGTACCCCACAAAAAACTTGATCTCAGCTGTCGGTTCCAGCTTCCTCCTGGCATCTTTGGTGACATGCACATAAGCAGATAAGACAAAAATCTTAAAGTGTGAAACATCAGGGTTCTTACAAATGAAAGCCTCTTCATGTGTTCTCATGCCAAGTATCCTATGAGGACAACGGTTCTGCACAAATACCGCAGTGTTGCATGCTTCCACCCACAGATGCATCAATAGGCCTTGATCATGTAACATCGCTCTTGCTACACCCACGATTGTTCTGTTCTTTCTTTCCGCAACCCCATTTTGTTTTGGTTTATGAGGTGCTATTAGTTCTCTTAGAATTCATTATTTGTTGCAGAAGTTCTTAAATTCGTTAGATATTTATTCTCCACCATTATTGCTCCTAAGAGCCTTCACTTTCTTCCCCGAATCTTTCTCCACCAGTGCCTTAAAATCAAGAAACTTAGAGAATGTCTGATATTTCGTTTGCATGAAGAAGATCCAACACTCACGAGAAAAATCATCAACAAATATCACATAGTACTTATGTTTTGTTGTCGAAGCAACAGAGAATGGTCCACACACATCTTTGTGAACTCTCTCAAGGATCTCTGAAGCTCGGTTCTCCTTCTCATGAAAGGTGGCCTTTACATATTTTCCCATAGTACATCCCTTGCATGTATCTGACTGCACAAGTGTACCCTTGGGAAGACTAGTAGAAATATGATGCATGACTTTCAAGGCTCCATGGTGAAGATGACCTAATCTCTTGTGCCATAATTTGCCCTCATCCCGATTCACCACTTTGTCCACCTTGCCCATCATTTTTGCATAGCCATCTACCTTTAGATTGTAGAGATTATTAACTCGAATCCCTATCCTCTTGACTTGTCCTGTTTTTTTGTGTTGCAGGAAAGCTTTCCCTTCACTAAAAAAAACATCATAGCCTCAGACTAAATTTTTATTCAAACCTGGTACATGCATTGCATATTTTAATTGAAAGGGTTTGCCTGACTACCTCTAGAAGGTAATGGTACCAATCCTGGTAGCACTGTACCACTCGTCATCACCCATTTAAATATGCATCTGGAGATCCTTCTCCTCCAAGATACTAAAAATTTCCTTGTCTCTCGCCACGTGAAAGGAAGTGCCACTATCCAAATACCACACAAATCCCAATGCACTTGACACCATGCATGCGATCAATGAGAATTAAAGCTCAAATTGCGAGGCCAAAGCCTCACTAGCTGTAGATCCTCCAACCTTCTTGTTCTTCTTCTTTTGTGGATAGTTAGTAGCATAATGCCTTTTCTCGTGACAATGAAAACACTTCACCTTGGACATGTCCTGATTCTTGCCATTTTTGGACTCAGATTTGGAATGGAATTTGTTCCCCTTCCCCTTCTTTGCCTTGGAAGCCAAAGAAAAATATTATTCATCTTCATTCTTAGATGAAGATCCATCTCTGGTGTTCCGTCTAAACTCCTCCTGCACCAAATCTGACCACAGTCGTTCCCAATCTGGCAGCTTTTCCCTTCCGTTGATAGATTCTTGATAACTGTGCCAACTCTTGGGAAGTCTTAGGAGAGCCAAACTCACCAAATCATCATCAGAAAAAGTTATACCAATGCTCCCCAGTTCATCCCGACATTGGAAAAACTTTGTTAGATATTTTGGTATGGATTCACCTTTCTCCATCTTGATCTTCCTAATTTTGTCTTTGAGCACCAATTTCCTATGGTCATTGACGCTCTGGAATAGATCCATCAAAGGCTTCCACATTGCATATGGTGTGGCTTTCCCATGAAGGCTTGAAACAATGCAGTCTCGTACTCCCTCCTACAGGATCCTCCTCCCCTTTGCCACTTTATTTTTCCATGCATCAAGATTTGCAACATCTGTCACAACGGGTTTAGGAACATCATTGTCAATGAATTCCTTCAAGCCATTGTCTTCAAGTACTGCCTCCATCCTTTCCTTCCAAGAAATATAGTTTGAGCTGCCCTCGAGTGCATAGTCCAACCTCAAGCCATTGAAAGCCCTTTTGATCCTGAATTAGTTGTAGCACCAAGAAAGTCTTTTTGCAAATTCAAATTCTATCTAGTCACAAAATTAACTCCTCCTTCAGAATTGTGATTTCTTGTGCTTTGATACCATGTATAAATTATACAACAAGAATGTATATCATGGATTCAACCTGATCTAACAATGTACTAAAGTTAAATACTGAATCTCTTCTACAAATATTTTGCAGAATTAAAAAAAAAATCGCCAATCACATGAATCAAAGAAGAATCAATCAAGCCACAACACAGATAATTTCCCAGGGAAAGCTTGTTGCTCAAAACCCCACTACCTTCTATTGTATATTTAGCATGGAATCATGAAACAATTACATACAACTCCTCAAATAAGAGCCCTCTTGTACTTAGCTATTTGTCTCACACTGTCACACATAAAACTGACCAATACTTAGCCAATTTAATACCTCCATACAACCTACGTTGCTTGCACAATCCCTGATGAATGCAATCCTAAAGAATAGAAATTTTTTCCTTCCTTGACTACACAAGTATCATGGGCACTCCAATGGGTGTTTGGTTGCATGGGTGCAACCCAATAATCCTACAACCGATAGTCAACTTCCCTTTCACCTAGATTTCAACTAGGTCTCCACTAGATCTGACATGCATGCAGCTAATAATAGTAATTACTTAGTTGCATGTGAGATCACTGATTATAAATTAATTAATATTTAATTCACTTGATCTCTCACTAGAGTATCAATTAGTTACATCTAGCACAACTAAGTTTAACTCACTTAACTGAGTTAAACTGATTACAACCTACATTAACTAATGCACCACTGCACTTCGAACTCAGTTACAACTATAATTACTCTGCATGCCTCATCAGCTACCTCTAACTCGAAATTCATGAGCTAACTGAGTTTATCACTCTCAGTTAACTATTACAAGCTATTTTGAGACTAGATTACATTTTATTTTCCATCTTAATTAAGGGATTAACTAAAATAGACATGCACCAAATTTATCCCTGTGGGCCCCACCCTAGTGTAGGCGCTTAATGCACTAGGCATGGGTGCTGAAATTTTCTTGTTGAACTTCAACATGTTGTTTCTGCCAACTCAAATTTTCTTCCAGAGGCTCATGCTCCATATAATGGTTATTTTTGCTGCTATGTTTAACTTCAAAGGGATGATATATAGTGAATGATTATTGTTGATGTTGCTATGAGGCTTCTCATGTTGAAAAGATCCTTCATGATGTTGTTGATATATGTTATTGTTGGGCCACTGAGAATCATTATGCTTTGATGGTGATTGTTGATGATATCATGATCTATGGCTGATGATTTGGAGAGGCTAACACATGTCTATTATGTGATATGTATTATCATTATATTTCTATTATGGAGGGCACATATTTCTGATCATATATGACATGTAATTGTTTATGTCATGCATAAAGGTGAGCCATGGTGATTGATATGCATTGCAGAGGTTATTTTCATTTCAACCATCTATGCATCCTAGAGCGCAATATAAAACCTTGTGCAAATATTAAGCCATGTAATAATGTTTCTTCTATTGTTTGGCTATTGATGGAATGCTCTTGGTGTTGGGCACCCATTGGAGAGAGAGTGTGTTACATCTATATGTGGGATGTTGGTATTTCCTTGTGCATTTTTTTGTATTCATTTCATTCGATAATTTATGGCCTCTTACATGTGGAAAGGAGGTAATGGAAGTGATATAGATCATTGCACAAGTAGCCATGAAGATGTTTACATTCAGGGGAGTATGTTCCTATTTGCAAAAATACTGGGAAGAGTTGTTATTTTAGAGGATTAATGGTTTGTTGTTGTTGCTAGAGATGAACAAAGAGAGGTTGCTGCTACTAATGTATGTGTTTTCACGATATTATTTTCTACTGCTATGATCTGGATAGTATAGTATGGAGGTGCATATATGAGATAAACATGATGTATAAGTTGTTGCTGCTTCAGATTTG